>SJOL01012841.1:123768-268440 GCA_004794785.1 Opisthorchis felineus | reverse complement strand
TATATATATGAAATGCACAAAAACCGATAAGATTAATGCATAATTAAAACATTCAATAGAACACACACAACATGGCTGTAAGACAGCGATGAACAGAGAGGGACAACCTAGCAACCCAAACCTGTGGCGGACAACACAGATCATCAATAGGCTTGTGTGGTGGCAGTTCCCTGGACAAAGACGAGGGCTATCTACCATCCACACAAACATACACGGGTTTACATGTCGAAAACCAATAATTTGGAGCTGTGCATTCATCAATCAGCTGATGTGAGACACTAAGTTGGATAGTTTCGAAAACATCAAAGTTAACGAATCTCTCAGGACATGAGCGAATCACGCTCATCTTCGTGTAGGAGAAACACTCACTAATAAGTTATTACAAGAGCACAACAGCGAGTTCAATAATGAATCATGACGCCATTTTTCCGTATCTTTGCCGCACAGTAAATGCACAGTAAAACAGAGTGTCACATCATGACCGATTTGAGTTAGAGTAGAGCACTGAACTACACTTGTCACCCACAACTACTGCGATCAAACGAAATGGATTTCAGAGAAGCATTTGGAGTAGAAAATATTATCTGTGAAATTCGGATGAATCAACAGGCACCAAGAACAACATGCTAAAGTGTGCCTATACCATGACAGTTTGTGAGTCAACCATGGGGATAAAACATTAGCTAGAAAAAATGGCCTTGTCAAATACTCTCCACGATGAGAGGTTCGAACGGAGGTAGCAGGAACGAAAAGACATGCTTAAGAGCGGACTGCAATGGGGACTCTCGTTGCCTGCCACGCCTATGCACTTCACATCTGGTGCACCACACCTAGTCGATTAACAGTTGATATCTGTCAGTCCCATTAGTGCGCTCCTCGCATGATGACCGGAATATGGGCAGACGTCGATAGCATGCAGCTAGCCACACACAAAAAAAAGATTCAGCGTAAATTGTTCGGACGTACCCTCGGTACATGGTTTATAGGCTGATAACTGGACTGAACTGAGAGGAATGTGATAAATCTTGAAATAAAAGGTCCCACGAACGAAGCGACAGATGGGTGTCTGGTGTGGCGAGTCAACTGCGAAGTTTAGGTGCATGATCGTGACCGAGAGCAAGCGCCTTCGGCAGCTCAGTGGGTAGAACACTCACCGGGTGAGTAGGAGGTTTGTGGTTCGAGTCCGTCCTAGGATGTTTTTTCGTTCATGCTATCAAATCCCCTTCTCTACTTCCTAACAAGATGCACCTCCTGTTAAGCACACTCATAAATGCTACCAGAAACAACAAAAATGCCACGAAGAAGGCTACAAGAATCTTGGTGAGGGTTCCAGGCACCTAGACCTCTCACATTCTAGGGTTTGTTGAAGAGCAGTTGACCGAACCCTATAGTGTAGGCGCTAGTCGGATGAAACTGTTTGCACTCGATAGGAGAGGAAAACCATCTTTCCCAAACGGACGAAGAAAGTATCACAGGTTATGAAATTGTGAACATCAACCCGCGGAAGCTAAGTGATATCGACCGAAACCAAGAATTATATTACTTACACAGGCAGAACATGAGTGTGTAGATCAGACCACCAGCCAGCATGAAGAGAGCCGAACCAGACTGGTATACTTCCTGGAAGGCATCCATGATTAGGCCGTAGGACTTGCCCAGACCGCCGAGGAGAAAGTTGGCGACGAAGCCCCCTGTGTAAGAAAAAAATGGAGAGTGCGTTTTAAAACTGAAGGCAAAGTGCAGAAGCAGACAATGATGAGGAATGAACTCATCATTGGATGGACAGCTCCAGAATGGTTTGCCCATTGGAAGCAGCACGTAAACATCCCGTTTCTGACAACAAAATCGAGGACTTACCTACAAACCAGCTTTGCCACTGACATGAGAACCGAATAAAACAAAGCCTGAAAAGACTACTTGGGCCTGTGGAATAACTGAAAACTTTCTTTAGTGAAAAAGTGACGCGCCAGAATGTCTGTCCTGCGAGTTGTTCTTCCAAGTTAGCACGTGTCTGAAATAAAATGAGTCTTACGGCGAAAGTTCTCCGCTTACTTCCAATTTGCACGAGTCTAATATCGACTTTTCACATCAATTCTACGACTAGCTGAGTACTAGTAAACCATTCTCATACAGATTAGTGATGTAGGGATAACTAGGTAGCTATGTACGGTGGGCTTTTCGATCAGTAAACCCCCTGGGAATCGGACAGAACTGATTACTTCATTAAAGAGTTCGTTTTCCACTGTCTTTCAATTTTATCCATTCTCACATCGACACCTCCCCTTGTAACAAACAATTCCTCTCTCTCATGCATTTAGTAAAGTTCTTTCCACGAAAGGTTTTTCTTACGGGCGCCACCACTGGTCACCCAGAATTTGTAGAAAAAATGCCCTCGTAAGGAAACAAGTCCGTCTGAATAGAAACTTGACTGACCGACCGGCGCAATGATTTATGCACCATAAAACTATCCCGGGACTCGACTAAGTCCCAACACATGGCTGACGGATCTTGGCCATGTCAATGTCATTCTGAGCAGTGACCGAATGAAACAGAAGGTGACCCTTCCCCTTATCAGCTGAAATACAACTGTTGGGCTAGAAGAACGAGCATCTTCGATACATGCCTAGATATACGATCCAGATGTGCTTTCAGAAATCGGTCAGGGACTCGCTTTACCCCAGGATTTTCATTGTAGTAGAAACAGCATTGTTCTTGCCGTTCGCATGCCTCATTGGGTGTCCAAATGTGCCTGCTCATGACTAGCCTGCTATCTGATTGGCTCTGCGACCCTAAGGGTCGGATGATCTTCGTTTGTTTGAAGCCGCCGATTTTCTTAGACTTTAGAATTGATTAAAACCACGAAGTGTTGCTAACTGGATAATCGAAGTTCGAGTTTATCTTCATGGAAAAGCTACGTTGATTGGTTGAAGAACGGTTTTTCAAATTAGTATCATTGTTCGTTAGTATCATTGTTCTCAGTCTGTGGGACGCTGGTCCCACCTTGGGGTTGTGATGCCTGGTAAGCTAACACCAAACCAGTCTGAAATACGACATTTACAATACAATAGCGTGTAGAATGAAATAGCACAAACCAATCAGCAGAGGCACAGTCTGCTGATATGTTAGCGAGTTTTCGCGACAGTAACTGCGTGCTAATTAAGAGGTGGTCACACTTAACTTGGTCGCTGGGGGTACTCTACGACGGACGCGATCAATTAAAATGTTGAACTAAATTCGATTTGTGCACTCCTAAGTACAGGTGACAAAATTTTCAGCCGGAATACTTAAAGAGAGCAGACTATCGGATTAGCAGATGAAAAAACCGGAAACTCCTTTGTATCACATCAACAAAGCGTGGAAACCGGAGAGGTCAATGGCAGAACTCACCCGAACACCAACCAATGGACGAGAGTAGGGAAGGCCGAGCCCAAAGGTCACGTGGTCACCGGACAATGGAGACGGGATAATAGAGCAATACGCAGAACCATTCGACCGAACAAACTATTTTAATAGAAAGTCATCCCCGGCTAGCTGCACGTATGTTAGCACACACTCACCACTACCCAACGCAAAACCACTGATGCACCACTACGATCCATCCTCAACGCACTGATGTCACCCGAACTAGTGATAAAACTTTACAATTAGATTATCCCGCTTAACAAACAACACAAACCACCAGCCATTCAGCCAGTTTTCCAGAAAGAACCGGAAACCTTCCGAAGTTGCTCCTTACTGGTACGTTAGCTTTCAAGAAGCAGCATGAGCGGAATGACATCATTCAACTACTGAGTAAACACCAGCAGGATTAAATCAATCTTGATCTTTTTCTCCGGCAGGATGGCAGACATGCGAGCTTGCATTTTTGCTGATTGGACGATTTGGACAAGGCGGTAGGTTCACTCGGCGATAAACCCCGATTTGCGGCTGGAATGAGCCTGCTTACCCGTTCAGCAGTCTACGTTTACCCGACTGGCAGAGCAAGTCACTGAGGTCCGAAGCAAGCTCACTCGGTAAAACAGAAGTATCTGGTCGGCTACTGCATTTATCGGACATTTTTGTGCTCGGCATTGTTTAGAGTAGATAACAGTGACCACTCATCACGAGGAACCCGTATTGGGAGAGATTTGCCTCTCCTGAGAGTGGCCTCCCATCAGAATTATATTGGGTTGGCGGAGAAAGTTGTTTTGGATCCACCAGAAAGACAATCTTTCCTTAGAACGGTTTCGTTTGACCGTAGCCTAATTTTGTATGACAAGGCCACTCACACCTGGACACTAGCGACGAAGCCATAAAAATAACCTATACTCAATCTCGGGCTGCAAACAAGGCTCGTTTCAAGTGTCTCATTGGAAGGTCACCTAAACAGAGTTACCAAAGTACTCATGAGGAAAGTTCTAGCTGGAATCAACACCAAAACCAAGGTTTTGGTAGGAAAGTCAAAACCGAAATTACGCAAAAGAGGACTGTGTCACCAACACCTACCGATAACTGTACACCAGGCCTGAGGACTATCCACGTAGACCGTCTTCATAACTGGATGCGAAAGGGTTTAGAAGATATTCGTAGACAGCGAAAGGCCAGTTACTCCATAAAAACCGTCAGACGCGAGCACTAAAAATAGCGAAGAAACACAGCGTAACGGACCAGAAAGCACCAGAAACAAAGAGAATGAAACAGATGCATAGGTGGTAGGTGAGTAAGGTCACCGCCCAAGGAAGCACTACGACATTCTCCTGGCACTGAGGCTCCTCGCTTGCAATTCTCCTACTCTGTCTGTGGTTAGTCGTTTCATGGACGACGTTTGTTAACACGCTCATTCTTCTCGGGCAACGGACTGACTGTGTGCCTTCGATTGTTGTACCCCAATTACCAGATCATATGGCATATGTTGATCCTCCAACCGTACAACGAGTATTGTTGCTAAATACACCGGTCACGCTGGCTTCTGTGACTCCTAGTCAAATGACTGTATTTGAAGTTCGGATTCCACCGGTGAAATCCGTAGCCTTCGCGACCTCAGTGTCCACAATAAATATTTACTTCATTCCTCAGTAGATGTCTCTTCAACGATCGTTCCCAACTCATTCTTGTGTTTTTCACTTTGTTTCTACAAAGGTCAGCAAACAGCTGTACCATGACGGCGTCGCTTTCAACATGAGTCTCAATATGAATACTGCCTAGATTATGTAGCATAGAGTAGTGAACCAAATGAAAAGTCCCACATTCAAAGCCATCCCTCTTCATACTTGTATTTGATCACCAGCTCCAGATCATTCATCCTTGTCATAATCAACATTCTCTTTTTTCAACCAGTGTGTGCATTCTTGGTCTGCGTATCCCGGCAATCTTCCTTGGATCCATCGCGTAAAAGTATCAGCCTGGTGAGCTTATAAAAGATTTGTTTTTTATATTTAATAACAAGGTCAGGTCCGCTCAACGATGTAGAATCGTTTGAATGTCATGGGTGGCGCTCTACAAACTTGACTTATTAGATCGAGTCTTGATTATGACCCGTCGCTGTCCAAAAACCGGCGTTCTATTACGCATCGACGAGACGTGTCACCCTGTATTTTTTGCCATTACTGTATTCATCGTCTGCCAGGGCTACTCACATTGTGTCACCACCACCACCACCACCACCGAAGTCTGTCACTCCTTTTTTTAAGCTTATCTCGCGTTATTGGATCGAACTCCAATGCTCTCCGTTCTTTTGCAAGACGGCTAAACTATGGGGCTCCCTTATACTTTCCACCTTGATCTCCAACTTCTGTCCCCTCAGATCATGGGTTTGGGAAAACTCAACACCTGAATGTTTTTTTTGCTTGGTGCGGTTTTCGTGTTTTTAACTGCTATCTTCTGCAAAAATTCCAGGGCTTTAGGGCTCACCCTCCCCTATGACCTCACCCCGTTACGTGACGAAGAGACCCGAGCACCGAGAGGAAAAACCGGTACGTTAGCAAGATGACAAGCGGCATTAGTGAGAAGCCAGTCAGGTCTAATGATCAAAGACATTAAATTCAAGTGCTTGGTTGTTGTCTAAAGGACTCATTTTATTTCTGAGCGGATGTGTGGGTTCGCTAAAACCGCAAATAGCAAACTACTAGCCCACACGGTCCTCAGTCGTGCACTTAATGTGTTGAGAATCCCTACAGTCGAATGAATTCGAGGGCTATCCAGCTCGTGGCCTCAACACCCTTCAGTATTGTTCGGGGAATATCTTGATGAGGCGGATTACTTCAGCTACATGGTATCCTCTGCTGTGGAAGCCCTATTCATCACCTCGTGGCGGCGTTCTCACTAGAGTGAAAGAGCGAAAACCGGTGCCTATTCATGGCCTATTCAATCCACGATTTGTACTGAATACACAATTATAACCAGTAACGAGTGATTGCTTTTTCCATTTGATTTCCCACGCCGATAAATGACTTCAGAGAATTCATAGTTCTTTGTAAACTCACCTCAGTAGTTGGCATGTTTTCTTCTATTCATTCTCAGAGATGCCCACCCTTTCTACCCACCGAGTTAACCATATTTTACGTCTAGGCATAACAACAACCAGTCAAATCACTGCGTCTTACCCCCCAGGCTGGGGCTTAATGAAACAATGTGGAAGACTGTCGTGCTGATTTGAAGTCACGCAACCTACCCATTGAAAACTGAGAGGTAGACCTACTTCTATTGGCCTTCCACTGTGCTCAGCGATAAACGCAGCTTCTCAGGGGCGATTGGTTTTGTATAGAATAAAGCCCACTTTCCCTAGCTACCTCGTTAACTCGGATCCGGCGCTGGTGAAACAAAATATTCGACCTTCCGAATATGAAACGCCAGTTGATGAACGGGAGCTTGTACAATGTAATCTACAGCATGCGCATGTTCCTCCTGCAGATGACATGGACGAAAAGGTGTCACTGCAACGTTTAGCATCAGACCAAATATCTCTGGTCTCCCAGTTCTAGACGTGCATCCATTTGAAGGGTTTTCAAGACCGAAGACAGAATCCACACCTGACAAGTTGATCACAATCCCGAAGAACACTCAACCGAGGCATCATATTGCAACCAAAAATCTTCGCAAGCAACAGCTGGCTCATGCATACCAACTCAGAAGTAGATGTACAAATCACTCGGTGCAACTTGTTTATCATTCACATTCACAGACACCTGAGAAGCCATTTCTTGCCATTCCTAGTAAGTGCTGCGATTTTTGGGATCCCTTCGGTTTTTATCACACAGTTCGTCCCGAAAAAATCTCCCACCCGAAACGAATGTTGTGATATACGTATCCTGTTCATTTTATATCGCGTTACAACTTTCCTATTTTCCTCTTGCAGCATACCTTCTCGAATCTCAAAACAAAGAAAGCCTGATTTTTGTATGTTCAATCTTCTTGTTGTTACTTGTGAAACCTGCCTAGAGCCTTCTTCAAAAAGAATCCGTAACAGCATCTCGCACCTGGAGCCCTACTCGGATCTAAGTTCATCGGTTCTCTTTCAACCTCATTGGCGGTGGTGGCGAACTCATTTACTCAATGGGAAGCCACAAAACTAGTCGGTGTGGGTAAGGGTTCACGGCAGCGAAGCATCGGTGTTGAACACTGATGTCATGCTTTCGATGGTGATGATGTTGATGATGAGGGTTCACCATGACCTACTCAGCAAATGGCACAGAAGCGGTCGGGAAAACCTTCTTTCAGTGCTACTACTAACCTTCTCTATGTATTCCTGGAATGGCCATACAAATTTTAGCACCTAATGTTGCTTTGCTGTCGACCTTATCTTCCTAGTTGCGTCAAGGCCCTTTGTCTTTCGTGGTCACCTCACTACCGGAACACTCATCACTTAGTTACAATGTCCCTCCTGAGCTCCGTAGATCGCTGGCACATGGTTCTCAACATTTAGGGATCGCAAAGGTTCCACTGGAACTCAGGGCTCCCCTATTTCTCCTCCTAGAGAACAAGATAGCTAGATGATGATTTTACAGTACTTTTTTAGACGCCCGTAATAGGTGGAACGAACAGGGATCGTCGCACAATCAAGCTCACCTGCAGTAGCAGCCGGATTGCCCGACAGTCTAAGGCAGCGGCTATGCTTACTCCAAAACAGCAGTTATTTGTGGGTCGAGTGAAATAACTCCAGAATAAGGTGACGATTGGATCTGCTTAGAATCGACACGGAGAAAACTGTGAGCTGTGAATCTTACTGCGGGTCGAGATGAGGGGGGGGGGCGAGATGGCTTAGTGGTTAGAGCGCGAATTTACTGACCAGAAGGTTCATGGTTCGAACCCGACCTCTGCCTCTCGACTTCCCCTGTCTAGGCTTGGGCAACCTGGCAGTATCCCAGCCCTCGTGCTTCCTTCGGGTGGCATGGCAGTTAGGTACCGAAAGAGTGCTACAGCTGAAAGATTTTTTTACTCCGGGCCAGTCATAGAGCTCTCATGGGTCCCAAAACTAAGCGGTTGTTTAGCTGTAGCACCCTTTCGGTGCCTAACTGCCATGCCACTCGAAGGAAGCCCGAGGGCTGGGATACTGCCAGGTTGCCCAAGCCTAGACAGGGGAAGTCGAGAGGCAGAGGTCGGATTCGAACCACGGACGTTCCGGTCAGTAAATTCGGACTCTAACCACTGAGCCATCTCGCGGTCAGTTGCCAACTATCTGCAACAACTGACTAGGATGAGGAGTGCATTGACCTTCTGTGACTGAGCCAAGCTCCATCCTGGAAAAAACTACAAGCCCTTCCCTTCATTGGTTCCACCAACCCTAGCATGGTAGAAGCCATGTAGCCTAAAAGCGTTTTCAACCATCAGTGCTGAGCACTAGGGCTCAAAGAGGTTTATCAGCCCAAAACCATGGAAAATCTTTGGGATCGGGTATTAAGGTTCTTCGGAGCCTTCAATAAACCTCCGGAGAATTTCGCATCACCTGTTAAGCGTCATCACCATCTTCGGATTTGGGAGTCTCCTCACACTACCACACTCTATAAGTAGCTCAGAGGAAGAATAAAATTTACCAGATGAGTGAAACTTCCATCTGGGAGGAGCCAACCACGTGGAACCCGTGACTGAAGGATGAGCGCCACTATATCCTGTTTAGGTGCGAGTTAATCGCACTGCTGATCAGCCGCTCGCGGCCGAATGGTTAATTGTTCAAACTACTAGCCGGGAGGTCAAGGGTTCGGGACTCTGGAGTTTCGTGAGATGCGCACTGCTGATGACTCCCAATAAGGATGAAACAGTTGTACGGTGCTTCTCGGGTTTTCAGCATAGAGCGGTTTCACTTACAGGACGAAATTTCCTCCAAAATCACTGCCACAGTGACTGATGGTCCACAGGGTCAAAGGCAGCTTTCAAGTCAAGGAAGACCATTGTCGGTTGCTGAAAGCAGTGCCGCCGTTCCAGAATCTGTTGGAGGGTAAAGATGTGGTCGATGCATCCTCTTGCAGCACAGAAGCCAGCTTGGTTTTCACGGATCTGTCTCCACCTGTGTTCAGTCATCCTCTGAAGGGTAAGATCAGAGAACACCCTCGATGCCACAGCTATCAGGCTAATGCCACGGTGGTTTCACACAGCGTCCGCGTACTCTTTTTGAAGACAAGAATGACTGTTGATGTGCCCCATTCTTCAGGCACTTTCACTTAACTCCATATCTCATCAAAGGGTCTTGTCAGATGGGTGACCAGGGGTCCTCCACCTTCTTTGAAGAGGGCTGGATACATGCCATTCGTTCACGGTACCTTCTTACGGTTCAGAACGGATGTTTCGCATCTCGTTTCTTCTTCTGACGTACGACTAAGGTTTATACTCTATTCACCCGTATGCGCTGCCTTAAGAGGCTGTGTTGCAGGAGGCCAGCTGAACTGCTCTTTGAAGTGTTTGGCCCATGTTTCCAGTCGGCGTTTTTGTCAGTGAATTAATAAGCCACTTTTTTCACTTTCCACTGTTAGGTCAGATCCTAACGAACAATTCTACCTTTCGTAATATTTCACTGAGCTTTCATTTTCTCCCTGTTGTAGCCAACTGAGCCGCAGCGCTCTTTCTTCCATTGATTCATCTGCAATATAGCTGATCTTCGTCGGTCTAATTTGTCTTCTTCCTTCCCACTCAAGTACTAGACTATCAAACACGATTAAATAAATTCCATCAAGCTCCTAAATCACTCAGCTAGCACACAGACACAACGCTTATCCAACCATTGCTTTCCTATGGCAAGTCGACCGTATCGGTTGATCTAGGGAACGGCGGTTTCCGGTGGAAAAAGCCTTCCCATCTCCTGAGCTTTCGATGTCCACCAAAGGTCTCAGTCTTTTATCCGGGTCTTCACCATTTGGCGCTTGAGAGTTTTGCGTGCGCCGTCGTATTCGTTACCTTCTGGTGATATACTAACAATAATAATCGTTCAGATGTAAGACCCTTCCGGTGCCTAGCTGCCATGCCACCCGAAGGAAGCACGAGGGCTGAGATACTGACAGGCTGCTCGATCCTACACAGGAGTATTCGAGATACAGAGGTTGGGTTCGGAACAAGCACTTTCCGGTCAGTAAATTCGCACTTTAACCACTGAGTCATCTCGACCTGATCGTATCCGAGACGTAGGACAGACAGCACTGAACGTCTCTGGCATAGATCCTCGCACATTTTACCATGCTTTGTCGGCGTGCACGCTGCCAGTACACTGTTGGTTTACTGTAGAGAGTTGTTGAGCTAGCTCGGGTGGATACTTATGAGCTATGTCAGTTCTCCGAAAATGGTGAATCAGCATGTTTCTTGCTGGCTTGAGAGGGCCTGAAAGGAAGCCAACTGTCAAGGGCACTCGCAATACGGTGCGATCGGAATCAAGTTGTGTGCTCCAGAATGGCAGTCTTGAATTGTGGTCCTCCACCAGCGGTTGATGGCTACGTGATCCAACTGGGCACATGGTTGGTTTGCACTTGGTGGTCGCCGGAATACGCGATGCGAACGTTTATGTTGAAAATTCGTGCTGTCCAGAATCAGCTGATGATCACCACACAACTGGAGGAGTAGCTCTCCGTTGTCTGTGCGAAGGGCATCGAATCCGAAATAACCCAGATGTGGTTACAGGGAGCTCAGGCGACCGATTCGGGCATTCATATCGCCCGCAACGATCACAATATCAGTAATTCTTGCTCGACGAATAAGCCCGGTTAGCTCTCGATAAAAAGTATACTTCTCAGCGTCAGAACTGCAGTCCGTTGGGGCATAAGCCGACATTAAAAACAGTCAACGCTTTTAATGTCGAGATGCACTGAACCTGATTGAGCTGGATAACCGGATGGAGATGACTGCTTATTGGGATCCAATCCAGCAAAGCGCGTTCAGCTTCCGGGGCTAAGTGCAGCTACCACGTCACGAATCGTCGCTTCTGGATCACGGGACATACAGAGGGAGAAATGTGGAAGAGCTGAGTTCGTAGTTGGCGTTCTGAGACTCATAACCACGCTTCAGTCTCGTATGCGTGTTTCTTAGGCACAGCATACATCAATTTTAAGGGAGTATAAGGTTTCAGCGGTCACTGCCTGCTTGCCAATTTGACAGAGTACGGACGTTAAAAGCTCCTATGTAGAAGGGACCTCGTAGATTTAGCAAGGTGTTATTTTGTCCATTGTTAATAAGCAGCGGGGTACATAAGGCCCATCGGTCAGCTAACTGACAGTCAAATGACCTAGCAACGTTTTTTTGTGTGGCGAGAAGAGGTTGGGGAAGGGCATCGGTGGACAAAGAACTGTGCAGGCAAATGATACTTCCCGGTTGCCCGGGCCGAGGAAGGGGGTCAGTTGAGGTAGCCCGTCTTGAGCCTCTGACTCAAAAGTATAACCCGCGATGCGGCGGGTAGTAGGGTTTTCTTTGGGGACCCTGCTCTGGGCCGATGACTCCGTAGTCTGATCTGTTCAGTTGCGGGGTGCTAACCCAGCCCGAGAGCGCAGGGATTAAGGCATTGATGTCTGACTCCTGCACCTGAGCACAGCAGGTGCCTTTGGAACAGCTGTCAGCACAGCTTCCTCCACTTTTTTTATTCGCTTTCCAAGCAGTCTTCGTCATTGGCGTGAATATACTGTTGTATATTTGCTCTATTTTACAAAAGTTTCGTTGTTCATCGCTAAATCACCTTTCCTCGTTTCCGCTCTCAGTGTAAAAGTTTTGGACGAAGAAAGCCTAGCTTCTGAGTCCTCAGTCTTTTCCGTTCTTATTCTGATTGTCGCTGCACTCCATCCCTCTTCGAACACAACAATTTATTCATCCAGAAATTTTCATCGAACAATGGATCGATTTTTACGTCCTGAACGTTCAATACCGATCCCAATACTCAAGACTCGGTAGATATCTGGGAGCACTGGTTTTGTAATTTCGCGAATTTCCTAGAGTCAACTGCTACTCCTTCACCAGATAAACTGAAAACCTTGTTCGATTACATTGCTCCCAGTGTTTACCGCTTCATCAAAGACTGTAAAGATTATAAACCAGCTATTGCAACCTTGCAAGAAATTTATGTACAACCGAAAAATGCAATTTTCGCCCGGCATCTTTTGAATACTTCTAAGCAGGACGGAGACCAGAATCTTGACCAGTTTGTGCAAAAGCTTCACAATTTGTTGCCAGATTGCCACTTTATGGCTGTCAGTGCACAACCACCAACCCATCGCTACGCCCCACTACACTCCCTAACAACGCACTGATGATACCACCTCGATTGGTGATGAAACGTTAGCAGTCAAATTGCCCAGCTCAGCGAACAAGCCAACGACCGAAGATAAGTGTTCCCGTTCATCTATGCTTGTCCAGCTGTAAGTTTATCATGCCTTGTGTCGCTCTTCGCTACATTTGCCCTGTCCCGTTTCGTGCATTCGGATTACGCCTCGTCATTCATTTCGGATGAAATCAAGCGATTTCTTCACGAAAAAGGCGTTGCCACCAGTCGGACCACCCATATAACCCAAGGGAGAACGGTCAGGTGGAGCGATTAAATGGAACTTTGTGGAAAGCTGTTACACTTTCATTACGATCAAAAGGTCTTCAAATCAGTCATTGGGAAACCGTTTTACATTCGATTCGCTCTTTGTTGTGCACCGCCACCAATGCTACTCCACACGAGCGAATGCTTCATCACAATCGAAAATCCGCAGTCGGTACATCGTTGCCGCAATGGTTGCTTTAGCCAGGACCAGTTCTGAAATACACGTTCTGTGAAATGCACGATCTTCGAAGTATGACCCCGTAGTCGAAGAGGTTGAGCTCCTGGAGCGTAACCCTGAGTACGCATATGTCGGACACCCTAACGGCATGAAAGAAACAGTCTCCCTACGTCACCTGGCGCCTTCCACAGATTTTGGATGTGCTCCAGCATCCAAACAGCAGCATTCGCGGCCCAATACTGATTTATTTATTAATTATCTGAATTATCTGACTGTTTCGGAAACAGAAACGTCGAAATCTCCTGAACACCCGTTGTTTGTACAACTGCGGACACGACTGTATTTCTTGCGCAACAGAGAAGTCTGACATTATTCAATTATAAAACGAACTCCTGTGAGCATTTATAGCTGCGGGGAGTGAATATCATATATTTGCTCTGTTTTTCAAACGTTTTATCCTTCATTGCTAAATCAATTTCATTTCAGCTCTGTGCCAAAGTTTTGGATGAATTAAGCCTAGCTTCTGGGTCCATAGTCTTTTCCGTTCTTATTCCGATTGTCGCTGAACTCCATCCCTCGTCGAACAAAACATATACTTCTGCAGCACCTTCTCAGCCAGAACAACCGGACACTGTTGGGCCGTTAAAACCTGTTGAGTCTGATGAACGGGATTGCTCCACTTGCGCCTGCATAATCCTGAGGTGGAGGTAGATAATCATGTCAACACAAGAGCATGTGCAAAGTTGTGTATCCTAGAAGAAACGACAAGCTTTTATTGCGGCTCAATAGGCAACTAACTGCAACATGATCCAATTGAGTCCATGGATGTTGGTCTCCAAATAACTCAGTGAGATCGCTTGTGGTGAACGTTCATACTGGCCAGGAACAGACGACGAACGCCAAACAACTGAAGGAGTCGCTCCCCATTAACTTAACTATACACGTACAGTACGGAGTTTTGAAAGGGGGACTGACAACCGAGGAAAATCCATGCTTGATCGAACGCTTTGCAATTGATCTTGTAAGGCTCTCACGCAGACGTCTATAGGTTTCTTGTTTGGAGATCAGGGTGGTTAATCAGTTGGCTGCACCATTCCACCAACCACTTCTCCGACTGATCTGCTCCAGCTCAACACTTCGCTTCGCGGAAGTTGTACGAGCTGTTTTTAGGAGTCCCTGTGAAACAGACGCGAAGGCCCATCGAAATCATCATCATTCGGAACTTTCTACATGTTTTCATATTCGGCCATCATGTAAAACAGTCGTTGACAGCAGACCCGGTGGCCTCAAGCCGAATAATCCAGAGGTCATGGGCCTTGTAACGCCAACTTGTGGATGCATGTCGTTTGTCTGAAATCGAGCTTGTCGTTACGTAGAACAACCTTCGGAGCTCCCTGGGGAGATGGCCGTTGATCATTTACCGAGACCAGCCATGGTCTCCCTCCTTTAACTAGAGAGAGCAACTCCGGAGTGCACCACGGACGTTGCCACCTTGTAACAAGATGGATTTAGACTCCTGCTCACACTATGATATGCATCGGACCACTGTCCGATGCATCCTGTTTCTCGCTTCAGCTCCTCGACTCGACTGACAATGTCTTGCTGAAGCTAACTAGTGGGATTTCACCGGAATACAGTCGAATTGAGGTTTCCAGATAAAAACCGAGCTGACTGAATGGCTGTATATTGTTCGATTCTAGTTACGCACGTACGACTATTCTAGTGGCAGACAAAAGGCCATGAGGCATCAGAGATACGGCCAACCATTTTAGTTAACGTAGCAAAACGCCAAACTGCGTTTCGGAGAACAGTGGCCTGAAGGAGGAGGTGTCGTGATCCGGACTGCTCATGATAAGCGTAAATCACGCCACCCACTGGAACGCACGGTGAACTGGCTAATGACCCGAAGTGCCTTCGGATTAATCCGAACATCGACCAATCAACATCAAGCTTTCCTGAAGTTTAAGGTAATCGCTGTAGATCCAGTAAATCTGTGGCCATTCGGTGATTCGTATCCAATATTCGGAAAGAGTGGGTCAGTACACGTTGGCTGGAGTGGCACTCAATTTCAGCACCAATGGACGCTCTCTTCAAGCATGTCCTTCTCACTACACCATGAGAAATTGGCCCAAAAGGCATTCGCCGTTCTACGGATGATTAGACGCACCTTCTCCCGTATTACTCGCACTGAATTCCAAGTACTCCATTAGGCCTACGTCAGACCGCTTCTTGAATACGCCAACCAAGTTATCTACTCAGGGCGCACGAAGGACGTAACCCTCATTGAGCGTGTCCAGCGGGCTGCTACGAAAATGGTTGCCGGCCTTATATCCCTGGAGTACGAAATGCGTCTCGCGTCGCTTGACCTCTTCCCCCTCGAGTACTGCCTCATCCGAAGGGACCTAATTCTTACTTATCCCTGTTTGAACAAGGTATGGCCAACAGGTTTTTTACAGTTGAGCCAGCAAACACACGACGGGGAATGTGGCATATTGTACCATAATTTTGCTTTCATTATAACACTACGTATTCCATCAAATTGCATAAACGGTTTTTGTTTGAATACGCAAAAACACAAAAACGCGCAGTTGTATAATTTTCATACAGTAGATGCGTGGTCACGTGATCTTATCATGATTGATCGTTTTGCCCGTTGGCCAGTAGCTGTACCCATTTCGGATACTTCAGCTGAAACCGTAGCCTCTTCGTTTTTGCGGCATTCGGTGAGTTACTTTGGCATACCTTCCTCCGTTACTACCGACCGCGGCTCACAATTTCAGTGTAACCTATTCCGTGAATTTTCTACACTATTCGGTTTTCCCCACATTTCGACAACCGCGTATCACCCCTATAATTATTAATAATAATGATGTTTACTCCCAACTGGTGGGTGGCATACCGTCAGGCATGATCATAATATTACAGTCAAAATAAAAGTATGACTGAAGGGTTGTGAGTACAGGGGACTGCGGCATAACCGGTGGGCATAATACGATATAATGATAATATGTTTCATTTTTGTGACCCTGGCCATAAGCCCAACAGTGCAAAACCACGAGGCCTCAGCGGTGGTTTTAGGTTTCAGTTAAATTTGACTGACGAGTTGACGCCAACTCTGCTTCTTTACCAGATCTGATGTTCTGGTTCCACCGTTTACACTTTTCTTGTCATGTGTCAGGCATAAGGCCTCTTGTTTTGCCCTCCCTTGTTTTATTTTTGTCCGCCACCTTCAAATCCTAACGATCTGATCTTGCTCGATGTTCCCTTCAAAATAGCATGGTTACTCTGCCTCCCTGCCCGTGCCGGTTTAGTGATGACCACGCCTACATCAGATAATGCCCCCGCCTTTGACGCTATCCTTTTTCCCAAAACTCCCTGTACCTACAATCCCCGCCATACATGCTTTTATTCGGACTGTAACTTTATGATCATGCCTGACTTCATGCCACCCACAAGTTGGGAATAAACACTATTATCATTATTATGTAGAGAGCATGCTAATGGAGGCATGATCGAGTCGTTACAACCAGATCGCGGCAGACAACAAAAGGACGGGCATGCTTATTACGTGAAAAGTCACCACAGATGTAGGAACGGAGAAAAACGAGGGCAATGAGCGTGAGGTACGACCAGTTCAAAATGAACCGCCTGACCTGAACTAAAACTGAAAACCGTTGCTGGCCATGAGTGGCCTTGGGCGGTTGAGTAAATGGCTAGGGTAAAAAAAAATGGAGATGAAGATTGAGGGATCTGATTTGCAGATACATAGCAAGTTTTGTTTCCAAAAATATGGTTTAAATTGAAACTAAGTAGACTCACCGGTATCACTGTTGTAGGGAAGTCAGGTGTAAAGTATAGTTTTGACGGGGATATAGCGCTAGCGCATAAGGCCAAACGAACACCGTGAATGAAATTGAACTTGTGGAAGAGGCAAATTGCGGCAGGGAGCTTCGTTGGTTAAATCCGAACGATAGGTTCAGCCCCTTCATGTTCATCGAACACCACTCCAAATACTTCGTTTTGGAGGGAACCGGAAAGCATGACACAGTCTGAATTCATCTTCTGATGCCTGCCTTCATCGAGGCACCCACGACCACATTCAGCAATCCTGCTATCCTGCCAGCACCCGAACCTACTCCAGATACCCCTACCGCCAACCCAACTCCTTCCGTCAGTCGTTCTGGACGACGCGTCCGTTCCCCTCAGCACATAGCTGATTACGAAACATGAAGTGAGCAAACTTTGGATTCACTATTTTCATTATTCGAGCGTTTTCCCCTTTCATGGCCAACGCTCTAGTGGGGCAGTCGTGTGGTGTTTTGTACCTCTCTTTTGCTTTCATTATAACGTTACGTATGTCATCAATTACATGAGCGTTTTTGTCTGAATGCGCGAAAACACAAAAACGCTCATTTGTATAAGTTACGTGCGATAGATGCGTGGTCACGTGATCCGACTTTCTCTTCTCACTTCGCTCGCGCTTACAGCGGTCATTCACGAGCTTCATGTGCTAACTCTGGTATCAAAACATTTCAGACTGTCTTCGGGGTTTATCGTATGTGATAGCTGTCCGAAAGCTGACGCCTGGACATCCACGATCGGATTATTATTTATTCAATGACCTGGGCCAACGACGAACTATTTCAAAGTGAACAATTCTCAGTGAGTCAGTTCCATTTGACCCTTTTTATTAATGTATACTCAATTCAGGGTAATTATATTTTTTCTTTGCCAGACACTCCTGATAATGTAGCTTTTTGTGTACCCAGACGATTACAGGATATTGTAAGAAGATCTTCAGGCTTAGAGCGCACACTTTTATCGGGAAAACCGTTTTGTCATTTAGGTGTAGTGGCTGCGTGGAATAACCTTCCTCCAACCGTTGTCCACGCTCCGTATGCAACCCAGTTTGAAGCACTATTAGACACTTTATTATGCGTGTCCTCGTGCTGGCAAGCATACTTTCCCTCGCTAAAATCTTAAAGGGCGGTGCTGCACCCTTTTTTTGCTTGTGCCTTCCAGGTGAACGACAGCCGCTGGACGACATGAACAAAACCGACCCAGGAAACTTGGGCGAAAGCCTCGATCCTGTGTATCAATCCATGAATTCGTGAATCCGTGAACAGCTTTTGATGGTGACGTGAACTTGAGTAAGGTCTTTCTCCCACTATTGTGCATCCTGGTACCCAGACGCATTTGCTAAAAAAGGCACACAAGTCCATGTCGACACAAGAAACGGATTGCTTCTTATCTCTACTATTTCTAGAATTTTATCCCTGTAGTTTTCGGTGCATTCAAATAGAAATTCCGCTTTTGGGCGAGTAAAATGCCGAAATTACCATGGTTAGTTTTAAGGCGATTCAGCTAAAAGTTCGTCGTTTTGGGGGCGGCTAACCACAAAACCTTCCATGGTTTACCATACTTCTCTAAATCATTACTAGTACTGAGCTTTTTTGTGATCTGGAGTTTGAGAATGCGCGTCGAAATATCCTGATTATTTATTTCCCGTGAGTAATTTTATTTTGTTACACATCAAAAATCCTCGGAACATAATTGAACGCGTCGGCTCTAGTTGACCTAAAATCGCCACCAACTCGTAGGTCGTGGTACATTTATCAAATGTTTCTGCGGCCCAAACATGCAGAGAGCGGTATCCATTCTTGGTTGGCCAGCAGGTATTTCAGTATTTCTTTCTTACTGTGTATATTAACGCACGGCAAACGTTAAGCTTAAAGCATTAATTACTTTAGAAATTTCGGCATGAGAGGTCGCGAAGACTTTATATTTCTAGACCCATTTCTCTGGCGTTCCAAAGTTCGATTCTCCCGCGATTAGCAGGAAGCTTTTGCGGCGGCAGAAATTTTTGGAATCATGAAATTTTCTGAGCCTGACGACTGGAATATATATAAAAATTTGTACTAAACTATAAACCTCACTAAGGGAAAAAGCTGGGAAGGCCAACCTTGAAACCTGGAGGTAACTGATACCCGTATATTTGTAGTCATCGGCGACTTGTATCCGGGGGGCAGATGAACGTGTTTGTATGCCACAAGCAGCTTCACTGTGAATGGTGCGGTCCGGAGAACTGAAAATGGGGCTACTTTGTGGTGGCAAACTCCGCGCCCTCTTCTAGAGCTCCAACTTAGATGGACAGATTAGTAAAGGGCAACGGGAAACCCACGAGTGACCCAATAGTGGTATCTGAGGTTTACAGAGAACACTATGCAGGCCTATATTTAACCCCATCGTTCTCGTCACATCCAATCTTGTCAAGGCGTAACCACGAACGGCCTATAACCGACTTGGACTTCATGACGGAGAACATTCGTCAACTCTTGCACAAGATCAACCCTCACTGCTTGTTGAGGCCCGATGAAGTCCATGCAAGGATCCTGAAGTAAACGTCGTACACACTGGCAAATCATTTCTTCTTGGTGTTTCGTCAGTCGCTTGACGAAGGCCACCTTCCCTCTTCTCGGAAGAAAGCGATTATCACACCAGTCTACAAAAATGGTGACCGACTATCGCCTGGCAGCTACAGGCCCATAAGCCTCACTAGCATGCAACGCAAGGTGATGGAACGCATTCTGAAGCGAGCCATCCTAGACCACCTCACCTTCAACAACTTGGTATCTCCAGTTCAACACGAATTTCCCCCAAACCGTCCTTGCGTGACGAACATGCTCGTATTTGTGGACAGCTTAACCCAAGCCAAGGACGAAGGACTCATATCGGATGCCATGTTTTCGACTTCTCAAAAGCATTCGATCTAGTCCCACACGTCCCGCTGCTCCACAAACTCAAGTCTTACGGGGTTCAAGGGAAGATCCTGCTATGGATCAAGGCGTTCCTATCAGGCAGAACATTCCGAGTGAAAGTAGGCCCGACCTACTCTTCTCCAGCGCCGGTCTCCATTGGAGTCCCTCAAGGCTCCGTCCTGGGACCACTGCTGTTTCTGATATACGTCAACGACCCTCCAGACGTTCTTTCAAGTCCATGTCTACTTTTTGCGGACGACATGAAATCCCGGAGTACCAATGCCAGTGCCCTTCAAATGGACGTGGACGCTGCAAAACAGTGGTCGTTGGACTGGCACCTTCCTCTGAATGACGAAAAGTGCGTCCACAGGTCGTTCGGAGGCGACTCTTCGAACGCCTTTGTCGTGCATGGTGAGAATGGACCAGAAGACATCACGAAGATAGACACCAAAAAGGATTTGAGTATCTAGCTCTCCTCAAACATGTCCTTCTCACTACAACACGAGAAATCGGCCCAAAAGGCATTCGCCGTCCTACGGATGATCAGGCGCACCTTCTCCCGTATTACTCGCATGGGCTTCCAAATACTCTATGGGGCCTACGTCAGACCGCTGCTTGAATACGCCAACCAAGTTGTCTACTCAGGGCTCCCGAAGGACGTGCCCCTCACTGAGCGTGTCAAACGAGCCCCTATGAAAATAGTTGCCGGCCTTAAATCCGTGGGCTACGAAATGCGCCTCGCGGCGCCTGACCTTTTCCCCTCTAGCATCGCCGCCTCCGGGGGGACCTAATTCTTAATTATTCTTACTTCTCAAGTATTTGAACAAGGTTTGGCCAACAGGTTTTTCACCATTGAGCACGCAAACACACGGCGGGACATGGTAAGAAGATTTTCAAGCTCAGAACGCTTTTATGAGGCAAATGTTTTCTCATTTCGTGTAGTAGCTACGTGAAATTTCCTTCCTCCGACGGTTGTCCATGCTCCTTCTACAGCCTAGTTCAAATCACTATTAGACACTTCCTCATGCCAGTCCTCGTGCTGGCAATTATACTGCCTCACTCTGAGAACTTAAAGAGCAATGCTTCACCCTTTTTCGATTGTGTCTTTCAGGTGTAGGACAGCCGCTGAACTACAAGACAAAACCGACACGGGAAACTTGGGCAAAATCCTCGATCCTGTGTTTCAATCTGTGAATCCTTGAATAAGATTCCCCAGCCCGCCTATCGGTACTCTATTTCTGTTGATACACCAAGCAAAGATGTACAGACCGAAAGTGCTGCTGAGCAAATTGGTTCGTGCAATTTCTGCAGGGAGAATGCCACACCCAAACGAAGCACTCATAAAACCCAGCTCCAAAAAGTATATCCTTTTCAGCCAACCTAATTCGGGAGCTGGATCTGACGACTCTCTTGCGGGATCTAACGACAGTTCGTTCCAAACACCCTCCCGTCGAGAGATCATGTTGAACGTCCTTGATCACTCCTCATAATGGATATACTTTATCCCCAGGACGTTCTTTGTCGCACCTCTCCGAAGGCATCCGATTGTCCTTAAAGCCTAGCTGAAGTATGAGTTTTCACTTTAGGTCACGCATTCTGTAGCAGACAGGAATGAAGGCTGTTGAGATGCCGGTTGCCCAGAGCCCATTTAAGCCTCAACAACGCTCACACGGGTGGTTTGCCGCGCGGTGGCATTGTTTCTAGAAACCTGTATTCTAGGCCACAGATAATGACAATAGTACATCCACTACACACACATCCACTACTGTTGTCATAGCAACCATACGCGGTATCGCTCCCGTGGACCTTTTGGCTGTTTTAAGATTTGTGCGTCTTTCATCAGTGTTCTGTAGGCCACAAGTTCCAGCTTCGCCTGGCAATTTGTCTGGATAAAACTAAGGATTTTACAGGCTGCACTGAGTGCAAAGCGGTCTTGTGTCGTCAACCAAGAGGAAAGATTCAACCCTAGCTGACCAATAGTTCATTCACGTACACTAGAAACATAGGGGACCACAAAGCTGACCAACGCGGGACCCTATTCTTAGCTGCTGCCTCCCGCATTAACTGATCTTCTCAAGATAACCGAAGGGCTGATAATCGAGAGGACTTCGTGATCCGTATTACGACCTGATAAGTGAAGACATATGCTTCCAGATTCTCACCGAGAAACCGAGAAGCAGCCAAAGCAGAAACATTGTGAAAGTCAAGCCGGCAGACCGCTATCTTCACCTGGTGTGATAAAACACTATTCCGTCCCACGGGAAGGTGCGAAGCGCTAGACGTGCAAAGATCCTACGATCAATTCAGTGAAAGGCATTGAAGAAGTCAGGAAAAAGCTTGTGGCACTGGCAGCCCTTTTTTGCTCCCCTAAGCGAACTTCGGAGTCTCTACCAAACTCCACAGTGCGCCCTTGGATTAACTATGCCTGTTGTGGCGTTGGGGGTCGGATCACACATCATGTGCTGGCATGGCTTCATACATGCAAAGAATCATTTTGTATTGTTTAACTGCCCTGGTATGAAAAAGTTTACAATTGAGGTAGTAACACTGTATTCACTGAGCTATTTAGGATGCCCTCATGCAGGTTCTTAAAATTGGGACTCGGAGTAGTTACACTCGAATCCAAGTTTTTACCCGTTTAACCTCACAGCAACAACGGCAACAAGCTGTTTGGAGATTTTGATAATACCGTGTTAGCGTTCTACTTAGGAATTATGGTCATTTCTACCCGAAGATCGGTTAAAAGTAGTTACAGCTGCGGAAAGACATCCTGGACTCTCTCCTCGGCGCAGTGGTTATTCCCCACCGTAGGCATTCTTCAGCTTGTCCCTGTGTCATCAAAATCTCCAAGCATGATCGGGTGAAACGATCCATCTAGAACTCATCCGATGAGCGATGCCAGCCGAAAATCATCATCTGGGTCTGCCTTCCGGCTCTTATACAGACAAGCGACCCGCAAATCAGGTTTAGGCTACAATATAACTCAGCTGCTTTAACGGTTGGATGTGAGCCTGGGTCCCACATCACCGGGCCAAGTCTACCTTCAAGAAAAATTGGGCTCAGTTCTCTAAACTCCAGCTTTTGTCAGCTCTCTTGAGGAAGCCATCCATCAATACCCCATATCAGGTCTCAAAAAATTTTGTGTGGCTTGAGTTGGTTCACTCCAAGTGATTCGGTGTGACTGCATGTGCTGGACGTTCTTAATGGCCAGGAGCAGGCGACGATTATAAAACAATTGGAGCAGCCACTCACCATCAACTATTCATGAAAGTAGACTCCTTGTTGCTGACGGAAGCTGTCGTGATATATGCATTAGCACTATCACCCCATCGAAAATATCCCCTACACCTGACTTTCCTACAACAATGACACCAGTGATTCTACTTAGTTTTAATGTAAACCACATTCTGGAGACGAAACTTGCCATTTGCATCCACTTTTAATTCTTCCATCCCCATCTCCATTTTTGCTTTTTGTGACCCTGGCCATTTACTCCATCCAGGGTCACTTCCGCCAGCAAGGATTTTTCAGTTTTAGCTCAACTCAACCGGCCTCATCAGTGAACTGGTCGTACCTAATACCCTATTGTGCTAGTCTTTTTGGTTTCCAAAACAATAGTGACATTTCGCGTAATAAGCGTGTTACGTTGGTTGTACTTTCCTTCAAGTTGTGTTGTTGCTCACCGTATTCAGGTCGTAACAACTCGATCATGCCTCAATTGGAATGTTTCCTACAAGTTGGAAATAAACCTTTTATAATCTCCGTAAATATTGCCTTTCTCTAATTCAGAACTAGTCAGTCGACACAACAATCAACCTTTTACAACGTTGACCTGCGTTCATTTTAATTGAAACAGACAACTGTACAGCGAAGCAAAGATGGGTTGCTGAAATCTAGTTCGAAAAAGCGCCTTAAGCCCTGAGCCTGGGCGCAACGCCCACGCCATAGATAGCACGAGGCGTTGCATCAGCACCAACAAACCCGAAGAGTGAAATGCGGAATATTTGAGCTCCTCCTAAACAGTTTGAGATGCATGACGAAGGTGAGGATATGTACCTCCTGGACGCCTTCCTCATGCGTCACTGACGACTGACATGCATGCGACACTCCGGAGGATTGCCTATTGTGTCTAGATTTTAACTTATTCCGGCTTGGCTTGACGCCGGACCGACCAGTGGCCAATCTTCTGACCATTCACATGCGAGTTAGGCCTATTGGCGGATTCAACACTTAATTGTGAGCAGCAAGGCGGTTTTGGTCTGAGATTCGGCACACTAAGTGGAGGACTCCCATGCGATATCCATTGTATCTACTACAAAGTTGGTCAATACAGGGATGTTCGACCCAAAGGCCAGGGGTTGGAATAAATGTTACGAGTTGTTCCTTAGAATTAGGACCACTGTATTATTCATGCGCTGCTTTGTTAACTGGCCTTTGATTGAAGACCTTAGCCCGTCCTTGTTTAGTTCTGGCAGTCTTCAACTGCCCCGTTCTTCATATGGCATGGACTTCACATTAAAAATGCCTTCATGCCACATAGGCCTTTACGTGGTGACATCGGACGGACCGCGTGATGCGCTGCGTACAGCAGGCCAAATAAGCAGACACATGCTTCTTCGGCTGTTTGACATTTTTTATTCCGGTTTGCCCTTTATCTCCCATATTGCCGCATCATGGCTCCTAGCTCTCCTGGCGTCCGATGTCCAGGACTCGTTTACCCGTCTTCATTACAAATTTGACGTGTGAACAGTTAGGCAGGTCGGCTAGCAAGCTACTTCTGTATGACTTCTAGGATCTTGATGAGTTGAAATCGGATGCGTCGAAAACGAAATCTGCGTAGGGCAATTAACCATATGGTACTCGCTATCTAGAAGGTATTGACTGCGCACTTCTGGTGATCCTACAGCAGTTTCAGTAGCGTCCACATTTTTACGGTGCGCAGTTCCTGAGCTGAGGCTTCATCACTCGACCGGGTTCCTGTAAACCGGTGCCCCTGTGTTGTCCAATTTTTCGCTTTGATAAGACTCCCACTGATCAAAACATGGAACGCGCTGTTTGTTTTTTCCACGTATGTACCGACTAGCTCTGGCTCTGCTTTACCAAAGGACACCTTTCTAGAGACCACAATCCTGATATCCATCGCGACAACATCCATCAAGATATTTCAGTGCACCGATTGGGCGCCTTGGTGTATTTGGTCTGGACTCAAAACGCATTGATGTTATTGAGCGTCCTTTGTAGCTTTGTGTTGAGGCTGTGACTTGCGGAACGGTCGTGCAACACTGTGGCGGTCCCTTGGCTTCCTCTCCACCCGCTATGGTATATCAAAAGGCACGGTAGCTTCAGACAGCCCTTCATGGCGACAAAGGAAAATTATTACAACTGTATTTATAGGGTAATGTTAGAATATTTCCCAAGGTGTTGCTAGAATATCCGTGAGGGGCCGAGAAGCGTCGAACTAAAGATGCTCGATCCAGATTGGCTGGCATTCTGACCAGTCAGGATATGGCTTACCTTGGTCCGTAGCCCGCACGTGACATATCCGTCCAATTGATTTGCTGTTCGGTTATTAGGGATGGCTGGCTCCCGGACAGCAGACCATCAGTTGTTTCTTAGGTAGCATTTAGTCTTGATGCACTGGGCGGTGTTGTACAGCCTGACATCCATCTGATGCGGCGCAGCCTTACATTTGACCACATCACTATATCATCCTTGACTTAAATGCTCCTGTATTATCTTAACCCGCACAAACCTTAAATCGCACAACTAAAAATGACTCCAAACCACATCATCAGTCGCGTGGTGCCATCAGCTGAGTTGCCTTATTTGCTGCATACAGCAAGGCGGGTAAGCGAAAACAGGCTACTGATGAAGTCTCCCTGGCCCTTCGACATATTCGTTATTTCTCTCTCTTTATCTCGCTGCCAGCAATATCTCCGTAGGCCCATTCTTGAGGGTTAACAGATCCGTTCACCGCCCATTGCCGTTAGCCGCAACATCTACGGTTTACTTAGCCACCACCACCGTGGACACTTCGAAGTCATTCTTCAAAACCCGACGCTCTGGACTCTGTTCTTACTCCGAAATATGCCAGATAACAGACTGCTTTTGCTTGCCCTCTGAACTCGCTTTCTGTTGATGTGTACCGTTTCTCTTAAACAAGGATTCAAGACCCAAATACGGTTGTTGAACCAACCTCCGCCTCGTTTTCCAGTCGCTCCGGAGTACGTACCTCCAGGGATCCAGAAGTCCCTGTGGTTGGTTCCGTTGAGATGAGGCGTCTCTACTCGAATGGTTGTCCGTTGATAGTCGCATGTGTGCGGTTCATTTGGCAAGGTGTGTGAGAGGATGAATGCGCCGCTAATCGCTGCCTTACTTGTATCTGCTTACGCCCCAACAGACTGCAGACCTGATTCCCTTAAGGGGGGTTCTTACGGCGCTTTAAACGCTCTGTTCATTATCATCATAAGCGGCAACATCAGATGAGAACACATGCTTGGTTGCCGTACAACTCTGCTAATGTATTTCAATGAAGCCTTACAATGGAAGGAAGAGTGGGGCAAAGAAGGAAACCTAGGGCTAGCCTTCCCAAACATCCTAGCTGCCTACACCTCTAACACTCAGTCAGACAAGCTGCATTGGGACTGACAACATAATCATTACTGACGTCGGTTAGCCGTCACATCGTCCAGTATCTCTTCCATCACGAAGAGACTGGCGACCCATTGAGCTATACTGAGGGGTGTCCATACAAGCTTGGTCAATAGTTGGAGGTCTGACGAACACAGTCTTTTTGTCCTACAGTTTTGGGGGTGGAACATGTTCCGTAAAAACGGTGAGGTGTTTGCATTTCCCGCAAAACACCGCTTCCTTGAGTTCAGGCTTTTGAGCCAAAGGATTTGGTTGAGGACCCTAATCGTCTAGGTATGGGCTCCCTGTTAGTATCCCAGCCCACGTGCAACTGTTAATTACACACATCGCCTTCCAGGTTAGGGACTGCTGGGGACCCACTGCGCCTGGTTGGAGACGCTGCAAGGTATGGCTGCTAATGGATGTTAGTGGCTTTCTTATTGTCAGTTTCTATCCAGATTGCCTGAATGAGTGTCCGGAGGTGTAGGCACCTCGGAATGATTGTAGTAAGCTAGCACTAAGTCCCTTCTCTGTTCACCTTTATTCTTTTCTTCACAATAAGGCTTTCAAATAAATCATGGTTGTGCGGTAGCGAAGCATCAGTGTTGAACACTGATGTCGTGCTGTCCATGATGATGATGATGACTCCAGCCAAGCACAGAGAGGATCAAGCGGACTGCCTCCAGGAAGACAGACAGCATGAACAGCACCCAACATTTTCGCAAGACCATTCCTTTCTGCCATATCAAGTTCTCTCTACCTCTAGGTTTACGCCACTTCGGATTAAGCACAGTAAACAGTGCTAATGTTGACAGACAGTAACTCGGTATGAATGACACATGGCTGAGCCGACTTAGCTTGCATTCTTGAATGCACGTTTTGTCTTAATTACCGTCTGCTTCCCCAAGAACGCTCTATTACGTCGGGCTGATACCTCAGATATTGTTGTGGTTGCCGGGACTGTATGCGCAAGTAGGTAAGACTTAACGTTGCTGAGGCTCAGTTGGGTGATCATCTCAGACCGGAATCGGGGTGTACCGACAACGATGAATGCCTGATACAGTTATGTGCTGACCACAGACTGTTTTCGTGCAGTGATGACTTCTGAAACAACCGAAGTCGTTTGGTCAGTGGTGATCCCCGCCCGCCGGCCAACTCCCAACGCAGATAGATCACAATGTCACTAGCTTTAGATGGGTCAATTGACAATTGTCGCTCGTTATGGAACATCTCTGTGGGTCCAGACAACGCGCTTGTCTGCCACTGCTTTTCTGGGATGTGCAAAATGCGCTCTGATGATCGATAGACCACTATCCACACCCTGTGGGTAGTGGGACGACTCAGTCAACTGCACCTAAGCACTGTGTCTCGAACAGCGCTCCAAAATTTCTCAACGCTTGGATATGTGTTCGTTGGGAGTACAACATATTTCGATTACCTCAAATGTCAGGTGAAAAAGAGCACCTGTGCGGCTTGAGAAACTTACTGGGTCCAGAAGGGATGAAGGAAGCTAAAAACTGTGGGAAAAATTGCTCCACTTGGTACGGGAAACACGCTAAAGAAGACCTTTGGTGAGCTAAACAATCGTTAGTAAAAAAGGTCCGAGCCGATGGGCTGGACACTTTCAACAGCAGTTCAACTGGGCACTTTTAATCGCCTAGTCGGCCTGACTCAGATGGTGAACTTGGAAACTCCGACGGTTACGGAAATGCGCAGGTATCTTTTTTCCCTCAGGCGTCACTGAGCCGCTGGTTCTATGTTTTATTATGGAGGTGAAACCCCCAGCCGGGTGTTTATCTAATTTATATGCTTCCATTGGCTGAAGGAGACCACCCAAGCCAACTGGGATGAGTCGATAGTAGTGCCCATTAAAAAAGAAATGCGGAAATCACATAGGAGTCAGTGACAATTTTTGCATTGCTTATTTTACGTTGTCTTCTCAGAGAGCGCCAAGGCGTGACCAGAGAACAGCAAACAAGATTCCAGTAGGGAATGGGTTGTGTGGGTCACGTTCACACTTCGTCAGGTGTAAAGCAACGGCATGTGTATAGGCGCCCAACAGTTTTGGTTTTCCTTAACTTCAAGGGTGTGTTCAATTCAGCCCAGTTTATCAGCTGCAAACCACACACCAAGGGTACGTTGGTTCCGGCTGCTAGAGTTTCGCACACCGGAGAACAGGAGAGCCTAGGAGGGCCTAGTCAAGCACTGAGACAATGACGTGACCAGTTAGTTCGGGAGACTGGGCAGCTGCGCATTGCCCGCCACAGTTTTGATGCTGGAGCACTACTGACTGCGCGATTGGGCCGTGTCTGCCAGTGCCATTATTCATTGTTAAGTTAAATCCCAGGATCCCCATTCAAGGGGTGGCAGTTGTCAACCAGATCGAGTTTATTGGTTATTGTTTTCATACGCCGTTGCCAGGTCACAGACTGTTCGCCTCTCGGTCGCTTCCACTCAGCACAGGGTTGAGAGGAAGTGGGAGAGTTCCTTTTTCATAAGGGGCGAGATGGTTCATTGGTTAGAGCGCGAATTTACTGACCTGAAGGTTCGTGGTTCGAACCCGACTTCTGCCTCTCGACTTTCCCTGTCTAGGTTTGAGCAACCTGGCAGTATCCCAGCCCTCGTGCTTCCTTCGAGTGGCATGGCAGTTAGGCACCGAAAGGGTGCTACAGCTGAATGATTTTTTTCCTTTTTCATAAAACTATCTGGCCTGCCTGAGCATTGCTCATCCAATGTTCCCACCATGCCCGTGCGACACCGACGGAATTTGTACGTACTCTGCGCGTATAGGCCAAGTTGCCGACCTATGACGCTGTCTGGATTGTACCGCCGCAGTGTAAACTCCGCCCTTTGCAGACACACTGACGTAACATCGGTGCCATTGGAGGTTGGCAAAAGCTGCCCTGACCTTCCCGTCGGTTTGCTGGTCTGCAAGCATTGGGTTTGGTTTTGATCCCACTCGGTCTTGTAGCGGCACTTTACATTTTGCAGGTGTGAAAGGCATACCGAACAGTGTGGCAGAATCATTTAGTTTATTTTAGTTAGTTTGAATGTTTGAAGGATCCGAACCAAGGACAGCAATATCGTCCGCATACTAAATGTTTGCGAGCGAACTTCCCGGGTGCGTTTCGAGCCCCGACATTTCAGAGGTGGGCAGAGAACTTTCAAGCAGCACGTCAGTAACGTAGTTGAAGAGGAAAGGTGAGAGAGAGTGGCCTTGTCTTACGCCAGTGGACGTGGGCGAAAGCTTGCTGTGTACCCGTATACGCGCTCAGGACCTCGCATACTGTGCGCTCATGCAGGATGTAAATTTGGAGTGGACACCGTTGACCACCATACATCGCTAAACTTTATAACGATCGACAGGGTCAAAAGCAGCTTTCAAATCAAGAGAAAATAACCAACGTGTGATGTTTGGAAGAGTGGCGCTGTTCAAGAAATTGTCTCAAGGTGTAGATATGGTTGATGCATCCCCTGTCAGGGCGAAACCCAGCTTGATTCCCACGAGTTTGCATCTCCCGATAATCGGTTAACCTGCACAAGAGCACCTTGGGTGCGATGGCTATCAGGCTGATCAGGCTGAGAACATATCCTCTTTAACTCGCTTCAGTTCAGCCTCCAACCAATTTTCGTCATCAGCACCACGGCTCGTTACCAGCAGTTTTCCAGGTAGTTCAGCTCGATACTGAAGCTCGTCCAAATTCTTAGACGGAGTTACCCTGTTTAGTCACGCGCAATGATGACAGAAAGCAATGTAATAACCGGGCTCGTACAATGATATGATCCGAATCAGGTTGCGTACCCCAGAAGGAACGGGAAGCTTCAGCTGAGGCCCTCCATCGTTAACTAATAGCTACATGGTCCATATGAATCCATGGTTATCTTGCGATTGATGGTCTCCAAGTAGCTAGATATGAGCGTTTGTGCTGGAGGTTCGTGCTGGCCAGAAACACCACTATCAGCACACAACTGAAACACTCGCTCCCCATTACTTGTACGCTGAGCATTGACTCCAACTCTGCCGCCCAACTGTGCTTAGTTGTCCAACTTGGGCCTTCACATCACCCTCCAGGATAGCTATATCCGTCCTCCTTACTGACCGAGGAAGTTGCAACAGATCTCGGCAAAACCGTCCTTCTCAGAGTCGGAAATGCAGTCTGTCGGGGCATTCGCTGGTACGATAAATAAGCACCATCTGCCGCATCGACTTGCATTAATCCCCATTGAACCAGACAACCAGACGACGCAAAAACGACTGTTTACTGGGACTCAGTTCAATAAAGTGGTTTCAGCCTTGGGGATGAGTGCAATTCTGTTGTGCCTTGCTGAACGGTCGTGCAACACTGTATTGGTCCCTTGGCTTCCTGCTCCGCCCATTATGGTATATCAAAAGGCACGGTAGCTTCAGACAGCCCTTTATGGAGACCAAGGAATATTATTACAACTGTATTTATAGGATAATCACAGAATATTCCACAAGGTCGTGCTAGAATCTCCGTGAGGGGCGAAAAGCGTCGAACTCTTGGTCTGACCCCTCCCCTTTTGGCCTTCCTGGCATGGTTGCACTTTATGGAACTAATTTCCAGCCAGTGTAACCCGCAGGATCATTGCAGCACTCAAGCCCGACCACCACGTCAAGGTGGAAGCTTTAGGTAAACGCCTAGACAAGAGCAGTCGAGATAACAGGGGTGGGTTCGAAGCACGGACCTTCAGGTTAGTCATTTCGCGCCTTACCTCTGAGCCACCTTTAGCTCAGGTATGACGGGTAGAACACGAGTGGGTTGTACGGAACCGAACGTGGTGTTACGTCTGAGGTTTGCTGGAGGAATCTCCATGTTTGACGTTTTGCAATTGGTTACTTTGTCCGTAGAGGGGCTTGTGGTTCTCCGTAATGTTCTCGTTCATTGCTGCTTGATAAGGTTATCATTGCGAACGTCCGCGAGTCATTATTTCATCAGGACTGCATATTCTCTTCTGGTTGTGTCGCAGGGGGTGAATTTGTGGCCATTCCATGCCCATCCGGGTCCATTCGCTCCCCATTCTGTCTTATGAAGAAATTCCACGCCAAGCAACGGCGTGAGTTGTTTGGTCTCGGGTGGCCATCTTCATGAGTTGTCTGCACACACTGGTCTCCGTAGAGCGGACAAACTGGCGCTGATCCTAGTTTGCCCACTGCGTTTACCGGTAATTGTTGGTGCTACGGGGTGCAGTGGGAAGCCAGGATTATGTGATCGCTGTGACCATGAGTTTGGGCATCAACTTTTCGTTTGTAAATATCAGGTCCAGTAGAGAGAGAACCTTTGACTCGCGTTGCTGCGCGATTTAGTTCACGCAGTTCAACAGAGGTGTATAAAATATTAACCATCTGTATTATTCCATGTGAAGAGTAGTTGAAAAGAGATGGAGTACTGAACTCATGCTTAGTCAATCTGTGTACCTCGTTTGTCGATGAGTTGCTCGGTATGATTAATGTGTCTTGATCGCTACCAAGAAACGGAGGGTGACAGAACAATCTGTTGGTAACCTGCGACGATGGGCGGTCGATCGATTCGTGGAACTAGTGGAAGATGCTCACTCGTCAAATTTTTTGCGCAGATTATTGTCATCGCTGTTGGGTCAACTCAGAACTCTGTTTGTGACGATTAAATCTTTTGGACTTTTGCTCTGGACCTCAGGCAGTTTCTGGTTATGTTTGCCTGAGATAGAATAGGATAGAAATATGTTCAGACCTCGTCTAATGAGCTTGCGGTTGATACTCATTCGTGATGAACTTTGGTCCTCGACAAAAGCGGGACTGATTCCTCATAGATCCAACTAACCGAGCGAGAGGATAATTTGTGAAGTTTCATATCGCAAGCCTTTCTCGATCATACGCATTTAACAAATGACTTCGCACACGGCTTGGCGGTAACAACGATGACGTAATTTATGAGTTTCAGTCCGTCTGCGGTAGCTTCAAAAGTATAAACGCATGACCTACAAAGTTGAGCAAGGTGTGCGGACGGTTATTGTGAGAGATGCAAAACTTATGCTCCTGGAGGCAGGCAGTACTACCAAGTCCATCTGAATATCCCGCAGATTTCTACCAAGCGGCTTTTGATCTCACCGATGTTTTGGTGTTCCTACTCTATCGTTTCTTTTTTCTTTCAACGCACTGGTTCAGTTGACTGATGGAACTCGGATCTGTTGATGATTCAGATTTCGCCTTCTCTCCGGGGGATGTGTTTACCGAATTTGCAAAGCTCAAAATCTCCGAGGCCAACGCGCTTACAACAAAGAGGAATGACCGGAGAATGTCTGTTAAGGAGTTGAAAATACTGCGTTCGGAAGTTGGGACTACTTGTCAGATTCGCGGCAACCGCGCTCGTATAATCGTAAGTTTTCCCACCGATTTGATTCACATATCCGTTTTCCCCAAGCGGGTCTACTGCTTTTTTATTTGTAGTTGCCTTCGTTTATGTTCCGAAGAACGAGAGTTCTGCCTATCTTTGTTATTTTCTCGCTGTCAGGGTCTCTGGCGGACTGCCTATTCAATGGTTCTGCGCTGTGGTGACCCGTGGGCCAAATTCCATCTAGACCAGTTACCTGTAGAGTTGGCGAAACGATATCGTTATAGTCCACTGCAATCTCAATGGGTGGAAGATGTCGTTCGAGTGCGTATAGAAGAGAAGTCTTTCGGCCGAGGTGCCATGAGAGAGTGTTTCCGAGTGTAAGTTATATCCTGTATCCCCCCACGTTTTTATGTGCACCTGTTTACACAGCTACGTGGTTGTGGTCGTTCGAATCCGTGCATCCAACCTCACATTCTGTAGTATAAAGATGATTGGGTGCATCCTGGGTTTTCTACGGCTCTGTGGAATCAGTGTTTCTTCATGGGTAATGGTGAGGGGGGGGGTGGCAATAAGCCCAGCTATACAAATCGGTTCATCAAACCTGAACCGGTTCGTTAAAAGTATGCGCCTGGGTTCCACTCTCTCCATAAACTGGAAAAAAAAATCGCTACTTCTCTTTTGGTCATTCAGCTTTTGAGCAACTTAAACTTTGCACCTAGTGAATTTCTTTACACTGCTTCATGTACCATTTGGCTTTCGCAAGCAAGATTTCGCTTATTGTAATCCTCTTCCATGTTTATTAAAGCCTGTTTCAACGAGTTATGGGCGCCAACCGTTCTTTCTCAGTAAACCTCATCGCTATTTGTCATTTTAATGCGTGTGGCCACTGTGCGCGATCACAAAACAAGTCCGCATATTTGCATCTCACATGCACTGCTACCCGGTTGTTCAGGTAAAACACCTCATTCAGCTGCAGTGCACTTTGATGTCTACGTGATCGGATCTCTTCTGGCGTACTATTGACATTCTGATTAATCGGGGCGTCCAGAAATACGCCTACATCCACCACAATTTTTCACTCACTGTCTGCGAATACCAAATTTATTTACATTGCATCAACCAAGCGTGAGTGCTTGTGGTCCCTACTGGATAGTAAAGGTGGAAGCGCCACGTGTGTTTCTCAAGTACTACATTGCCGCATTGTTTGTGTTTTCACCGTTGTCGTGCGCTTGCTAACTGTTTCATCTGGCCCAGAAAACAAACTGCAACGTGGTGTCGTTTTGTCAATGACATAGCAAGCTACTTTCTGGACATTGTTGTTACCAGCAGAATTTATGCTGACGTCATCATCTCATCGTGGTCCTGTGCACCTTACTTTAGGACAGCTTCCTCCTAAAGACTCCAATAATATCCCGGATCGGTGCTACCCACGATTGGCAGCAACTTCGAGCACAAATTTGTCCAGTTTCTATTCGCCTGTTTCACCTCGTGGATCACCTGCAGTCTAAGTAGTGCGAGGTTGATCTTAACCGTAGACAGCCAGGTTTTCGATTTTCTTCCGGTGCAACACCGCCATTCTGAGCAGGATGGTGGCTACAGGAAGAATTTATATAGTCCGAGGTCTGGTTTACAGCGGACGTGTCTCAGCCATTGTAATCTGTATCGTCGAATCAATTTAGACACAGAATGATATGAAAACGGTCCCTTACACCACCATTGGATAACCTGCTGGTCCAGCGCACTTTGAGTGATTCCCTTAAGCACCACCCTTGAGATAGTGCGAGTCTTCGAAGATCGATATCGGATAGCCCAGGTCTCACAGGCCTACGTTAGTATGGATCGGGCGGTCGGAAGCGGACTTCCGAATGTCTCCGTAAGACTATGTGAAGGTGTACCCAATGGGCTAGACTGGACACCTGTGCTTGAGGTGAACAATTTCGTTTTTCTTTCAGCGAAGCATAGTGGCTCATTCGATCTAGAGTAGGCTGTATTTCTATCGGATCTTTATTCAGGACGACAGTGTCATCAGCACAGGTTAGGTCCGTGATTTACTTCGGGGAGGCCGCTGAGAATGTGTGTGTGTGTGGCATTATCCAATCGATCGCTGCACTGAAAAGCATTGGCGAAATTGGGCTGCATTACCGAACACCGAAGTTTAAATCAAACGCCATAGTCTCTTCCTCATATTCCCGGATGCGGGTTTTTGTACCGGAGTAGTCAGGCTCAACAGCTTATCTGGCACTCCACCAGCTTTGAAGATAGACCAAAGGTATTCCCTGTTGACTGAGCCCAATGCTCCATGAAAATCGATGAAGCAGGTGATGGTGGGCAGGCGGAACTTGTCGCGGTGTGGCGTAGCGTGAATATTTGACAGCACAACATTTTCCTACAAGGAATCCTCCCTTATTCGGTCCGATTTGAGATTCTCACTTCTCTGAGAAGCCGTAGTAGTGTTGTGGAAAAGAAATTGGCCGCAATATCTATAAGACTGATAGCCCCGTAGTTTTCACAAACGGTTCATCATCCCCATCATCCTCATATTCATTGACAGCAATACATCAGTTATGTGAGATAGAAAGCGTTGGCCAAACGTTTTGTTGCGTTTTTTTTGGGTATTGGTAGTAGAATAAAGGTGCCAGAATTCATCGGCAACACTTCGGTTTCGCATGTTGGGCAGAACTGTTTGTGAAGATATTCGAGGACTTCCTGCAAACGGGCTTCGTAGATTTCCTTCACCTGGTAACTTTTTTGGTCATCAGTAGCCTGATTACTTCGGTTAATTCACGTTGGCTAGGGACGTCACAAATGATGGTGTACGGCGTGGGGGTTTTGCTATCTGCGTGGCTAGTTGGTGGCTGAATGGGCGATTGAGTAGTGAACTGATGTGTTCAGTCCATCTGTTCAGCTTTCTCTTATAATCCTTTACCACTTGGTTGTCAGCACCCCGAAAATTATTTTGCTACTTTTGCCGCTGGCCTGAAGTGTGTTGGGGGCAGCCAGAAAAGATGCGAACTATCACCGACTTTTGTGACGATCTTAATGTTAGAAGTCATTTCTGACAGTAATCCACGCGATTTTTCAGGGCTGAGCGCGTGACCTAGAAATCAGAAGCGTTGATCATGTGTTCCTGGGCCGCTTGCTAATGAAGATGGATAGTCCTTTCGGTGATCCAGTCTTTGCTGCGTCGCGATATAATTCGGGCATTCGATGGGTCGGCCTGCTCTATGGACGCCTTAATTTGAACCATGACTCTTCGACGGAGATTGATGTAACTCGAGTTAACATAGCGATAAGCAAGCTGGTGATTGCATGCGAGAGTTGAAGATTCTTTTTGGAGCCTTCACGACGAGTCATGTTGATTCGTTTTGGAGATCATAGTTTGTGCCTGTCGGTAAGGTGAAGTTTGAATATTGCACGTACAGTGGAATGCTCTCAGTTTTGCTCAACGCTGGTATTTACTACCTTCGACAGACGATGCCCATTGGGCTACCACCAGGATGTGATCTATCCGGTAAGCAATGCTACCGTCAGCGCAATGGCAGGTGAGTAGATTCCTCCTCGGATGCTGGAAACGTTTGTTGAATACCACGAGTCGATTGAGGTTGGCAAATTTGATCGAGGTCATCATAACGTTGTCGTAACCTGAGCTTTTCAACGATGCGACGGATAGCGGTAGCGGATAGCTATCGTCGTCATCTTCAGCTGTAATAACCGCGTACATGCTGTACATTAGTTATATGTGCCACAATTTCATTCGCTGATGATCTGGAGAGATAGGAGTGAATAGCTACGCATTGGAGGCGGTAGGTGATATAATTGGTGCTTGAGTACAGGGGTTAGGGTATGGTACTGTAAGGAGGACCGAGAATTTACGATCCGTAGACACTGACAAACAAGGATGAAACTATTTAAAATATCGGAAAATAAGGTGAAATGATGGCGACGAATAAAAATCAAAATATGTTCAACGCGTCGCTAATGAAGAGATGTGCTCAAAATGCCTTCGCAGTCTTAGGTTCTTTCTTTGCTTCGTGAAATCAAATCGTTCAGCTGTAACTCACTTTCGGTGCCTAGCTGCCATGCCAACGGAAGGAGGCATGAGGGCTGGGATACTGCCAGGATGCCCAAGCCTAGACAGGAGCAGTCGAGATTTTGAGGAGGTTGGGTTCGAACCACGGACCTTCCGATCCTTAAGCTGGTGCTTTGCTCATTAAGCTATCCCGTAAAATATCGGCTAGGGTTTGTTTAACTTTTGAACAACTGGTACATTGACTGACGCTCATTCATATGCAGGTACTCTGGTTCGATATGATAACTTGCTTTGGTCGTTTTCCCACTATTAAACCGTGTGTTTTTGTTGAAATCGCAATACAGTTGTCTCTCTCAGTTGTCCTCTCTAGAGCACTCGTTCTCACCTCTAGGGGTAATGGTTGCGAACCATGTTGCGGAGGTTATCGTGGCTTTGAGAGTATTGTTAGCTATAAATGTCATGGTTGTACGAGGGCTGGGATACTGTAAGGGCGCCCACACCTAGACAGAAGGACGATTAGGGTCCTCGACCAAAGCCTTTGGCTCAAAAGCCTAACCGCAAGGCAGCGGTGTTGGGCTGGAAATGCAAGTANAGACGTTGCAAGAAATGGCGGCTAATCGATGTCAGTGGCGTTCGTGCTGTCAGTTTCTTTCCAGACTGTCTGATTGAGCGCTTGGAGGTGTAGGCACCTCAGAATGCTTGACATAGGCCAGCACTAGGTCCACTCCCTCACCCACTCTTTTTCTCTTCTTTTCATTCTAGGGCTTTAAATATATTTAGACCAACCTTATGGTTGTACGGCAGTGAAGCATCAGTGTCAACACTGATGTTGCTGTCTTTGATGATGATGATGATCGTGGCTTTGCGCACTGGAAATCGCTGTCATAGATAAGCTATCAACATACTCACACTACGTCAGATGAATTCCACCGAAACTGCGAGTTCAAAATGGATGTCCGTTTGCTCGCTATTTGATGTTGAATCATTGTTCGTGTTCTTTTTGCTAGGAATATTCCAACTCGTCTACGTGATTTGATCGAATGTGTCATCGAAATTCTGAGGTAACTGGATCCTGGATCTAACAGTACCCGCGGAATGTTGATGATCTAACTGGTTTGCGAATGACTGAGCCTGTTATCCAAAGGAAATGACGTCCGTAGCGTCTACGGGTTACCGAGTGGTGTCAGTTTTTACTTACAAGTGTAATACAAACATGCTTTTGTGTTGAGCATATAAGGTAATGTGTGAAAGAGAAGGAATACTCTAAATTAAGTTAAAAATTTCTTACCAGTTTTACAGGGTGTAGCTAAAAGTTCGTGTACCCATCTTGTTAAAAATGAGAGCAGTGTGCAGATTTGGGGGTCGACCCATCGACACTTCTCCGTCGTCGTTGCCATCATTTTGGTCATCAACAGCATCCTCGTTATCTTCCTTGTCGGAATACTCAGAAATTAATCAGTATGAGTTGATCCTCCTTAAATACCATACTTTACGCGGTCATTAGGCAAAGGGTGAAGGGATATGGGCGGTACTCGTGAAGAAAGATTAGGGAAATTAGCAGTAACGTGGTTTCGTATAGCTGTCCTGCTGTATGCAGCGGCGGATCCCGACACAAGACGGTTTCAGCTGAGCAGCGAATTGCCAAATGAGGAAATAGTCGAAAACGTGAGGGATTGTCACTCATTTGTCTATTGCAGACTAGGTTGAGAACCACTGTTTCAGAGACAGGCACCCAGTTTTACAAAAGAGTGCGTTCACAATCAGCATCGCCGGTTGGCTGATCAGTCTCACTCTTTTGCTTTGGTAATATCAAACTGGTTGTTCCAGGGCCGGTGTCAAAGTTGCAGAAAATCGAGATGTATTCGTCGTCTTACGATGGCACGCAAAGCCTTGGCTCGTGAAAATCAAGAGGGATTTCGACTGAGTAGAGGTTGCGTTGACCATATCTTCACACTCCGTCAGGTGTTAGAGCAACGCCACATATACGGATGACCCACAAGTTTGGTGTTCCGTGACTGCAATGGTACGTTCGATTCTGTCGATTGGTCAGTGCTGTTAACCACACTTGCTCAACAGGGCATGCCCCACAAGTTTGTGTACATGATCCGGTCTCTATATTCACATACTTCTGGGCGGGTGACAGTGTATGGTGAGCTCTCGAAAAGCTTCCCTACCAAAAGTGGTGTCCGACAAGGATGTCCACTCTCTCCATTCCTATTCAACTTCATCATTGATGAAATAATGAGGCGAACGCTGGAAGGTCTTCAAAACCCCGGTGTTCAAATTGTTGCTGGTGAGAGCCTTGTCGATCTGGAGTACGCAGATGACATTGCCCTCATCTTTGAAGACCAAAACGAAGCGCAAGCCCTGTTGAATAGGCTGACCACTTCATACCATCTTCTGGCATGCGCCTTGCACCTTCAAAGTGCAAAGTCATGCTTCAGAACGTGCAGTCTCCGAACATGTCCCTTACAATTCAAGGAGAATCACTGGAGGTTGTGGAAAATTTTACATACCTCGGTAGTTGTATTGACTCTGACGGAAGTGTATCTAATGAAGTCAGTACGAGAATCTCAAAGGCTCGAATCACGTTTGCCAATTTGCGTCACTTGTGGCGTGAAAAAGGCATATCACTAGATCTCAAGGGTCGCGTGTACCAGGCTACAGTAAAGGCTGTGTTGTTGTATGGGTGCGAGACATGACCTCTGCGGACAGATGATGTGAGGCGTCTTCAGGTTTTCGACCACCGATGCCTCAGGAGCGTGGCTGGTTTTGAATTGCATCAGCGTGTTAGTAACGAGGTGATTTGAAAACCGGAGTTTGTTTGTGCATCAGGTACTTTATTCGGGGAAAACATCCATCGCTACCGACTACGATGGCTTGGCCATGTTCTACGCATGCCGAAACGCCGTCTGCCGAGACGAGTGTGGTTCTATGTTCCTCCAGAATGGTGCAAAGTGGACAATGTATGGTTTGGCAGAAGGGCGTGAAAGCGATTACGAAGAGTTTGGGTGTTGTTGATGTTGTATGCCTTCCAGGATGGGTTCTCCGTGACCCCGCCCGTGCTTGACTGGAGACGTTGTTAGAAATGGTGTTCGTGTCGTCAGTTTCTTTCCAGATTGTCTGACTGAGCGCTTGGAGGTGTAGACACCTCAGAACGCTTGACATAGGCCAACACTAGGTCCCCCCTCACCCACTCTTCTTCCCTTCTTTTCACTTCAGTGCTTCAAATATAAGGTTTACATAGGACAAACTGCCAGGGAATTGCACACCAGAATTGGTGAGCATAAAAGGAGAATAAACAAACCACCAAGGAATGCGGAAGAATACCAAACGCTGGTCAAAGACTCAGCGATGGCGGTACATGCCTTAGACACGGGACATAGAATAGATTTGGATAATGTGGAAGTTTGAAGACGGGGACTGCGATTCACACCACAGCGGCTGATATCCGAAGCGGTGGAAATCACCAAGCATCACAGCGTGAACAGAATCGAGGGTGTGGAACTGGCGAGCGTATGGAAAGCGGTCTTAGATAAGCCGAGTTGACACGTGACTGTGTGGTTGTCAATTCACGTAGAATCATTAGCAAAAACAGGGGGTGGAAATCCCAACCCGACCAAAGTTCACAGAATCCCTCTTACACAACTATCGTAGCACTAGCTCATCCACACAGACGGACGAAAAGTGCAAACGAAGTTCAAGAGGGATCATCACTTGAACCGAACCAGAAGAATAGACCCTAGGCTGTGCCCAAATCCGTGTAGGTTTCCCCATCGGCCCAACACTTCATGACCCACCCTAACACACAAAACCCCTCGGCCGACGCCCAACAGAGATTCAGCTTGATTTCGATTATTGGTTCACCTTCCGCCTCAAATCTCGACCCGCCACGTAACCTAGTCACTTGGCCTGACGAAGCTTTTGTGTCAAAAGCGAGACGTTGCCCGGCAATAAATCTACCGATTGTTACCAAACTTTTCCGAAAACGATGATTACTCAATCGGTTTCAAGCGTTTTTCACCTGATTGAACATAATTAGATTAACTTTATGGTCGTACGACAGTGAAGCATTAGTGTCAACACTGATGTTGCTGTCTCTGATGATGATGATGATGATGATGATGGTTAAATCCCCACAACATGTTACAGGCGCCCAGTGGTAGGGAAGGTCAACGACGATTCTACGAGTTGGACGTTCTAGGGAGTGAATATCCATTTACTACTCATAGATAGAAATCATTCCGAAACATGGCCAGATAAATCTATGCGACCTTTAACTCTGATCTCTGCACTAGTCTCACTACACTCTATCCCATATACAAAACGTTTGCTTACTCTACGATGTGCATCTATATCCACGCTAGCGGACCACCCGGTCACCAAATAGCTATCTAGCGTTTTTGAGCTGTCACTTATTGTACATCAAAGTTCAACTGTATGGCTACTTTTGCCACCGCCCTTCGTTACAGCAAGAAGCTGTCCAACTTCTGTCAAACTGACGACTGGTCTCATGCTGGAAACTTCGTGGCCAAGCGTTACATTGAGCCAGTGTCTTCTCAGGTCTACTTTGATGATGTCCGTCTACAAATGGATGCCAAACTGTGGGCTGAGGAATTCAGTCGCCAACCGGCAATTGCCAAGAAGGTGAGAACACGTTACTTCTGGTGTGTGAAAATGTACAGAGCGAATGACATGGTGGTTGGAGGACGCAAAGTTTACCTTCGGTGCAACTTATTGCACGGCTTAGATCCTTCTCTCACTAACTTACTACTGCAGTGTTATACTCATATTTGGTGTGCGACACAGTAAAACATCCTCAGATGAAAAACACAGAATGAGAGACACCTTCCAGGATACATGAGAAGATGAATTCATCGTCATTGTTCTGTAGGAATCACCTTACTTTGTCGGCAGTCCACATTGTCTCTCACGTTGGCAGATTTTATTTTCGAGGTCTCTGATCATCCGGCCTTAACACAATGGGGCGAAATTTTCAGACTGTCGGAGGCACAACACGCCCGTGATGTTTGTATCGAGATAACGTTCTAATTTGCTGATGTGTCTGCGGGTGATATTAAGAGGAGTAGTGGTCGGTCAGGTTGTGTAGATGACTGGTTTTCTGCTCGCTGAGCTGAACGATTTGGTGGCATACGTTTCGTCACTAGTCGATGTGACGTCAAATAACCAACCATCTATCGAAGGTCACTGGTCGACTCAAGCACATCACTGCTCAAAGCTTTCATTCCCATTCACCGCTAACCTCTGACTTACTGTTAATCTACCACACTCTTGATACCCTGATTATTCCTACGTTCAAGCAAAATCAGGTAACCCTGCAGCTGGCTCAGTTTCAGGGCATGACAACTTCAACTGCCAACTGGTAATCGGTTTGCGTTTTTGTATGCTCGCAGCATCGGAACAATTAGTTGCATTAGTTAGCAGATTGTAAATAACTGGAACTGTTAGCTTATCCAAGGACTACATTATCATTCTCTGTTGTTCAGCCACTTCAGTGATTGGTAAAAACGGTCTATTCTGGTAACTGGACTCAATATATCTGAGGCTTCAAGAGGCCAGACAAGTCGTTCCCAGAATGGACAGCGATTACGGTCTTATGATGTATAATCAAGAAACCTCCGAAGAGGACTAATCTCTCGGGAGAGAACACTTGTTCTTTTCCATGTCGCAGTCTCTCTTTTGAGGTTTGTCTTGTGCTTTGGGTCCCAACTGCTGTGATCAGTTGTGATCATTACTTATTTATATAGTACACCTAGTACACCGTATGAGACCTATTGTCACGGCTTCTCGAGTACCCGATGGTGGTGACTCGATGTTGACTCCATAGATGGTGCTGACTTGTTCAGGCCGATTTCCCAACTCAGAATTTTTTCTTTCTACCCGTGGATGGACTGGAGGTGATCTAGATGCTCTGGCTTGGAAACAAACAATGAAGCCAGCAAACACCGTTTTGTGTTTGTCATCTTTTCATATCAGAATCCCCAGACGGAGGCACCGCAGGGGTTCTGGACACTGTGCAGTCGCACCTTCCTATTTGCCTTCGTACCTTCTGCTTTTCGCGTCAATACTAAAGCACACTTATCACCTCTGTAAGATCACCACTGGGTTTAATCGTCAGGGCTACTAGCTTGCGCATCCAGCACTTAGTCTCTGATTCCCATCTATGCTGACTGTAGCGACAACCGAAGTCCATGTGGTTCCTGGTTGACACTGACGCTGAACACCGGTCGGTCCGGATACTTGAAATAATGAACTCAACTTTCGGAACTCACCCCACCAGTTATTTGGCATTTTGTTCGTAGACCCTCCCAACGAAGTTCTCTGTCAGGGAACAGATGGAGAGTTGTCGCACTGCAGTTTTCGTCTGGTTCAAGCAACTCCTTGCGGTTCGTCGTCGTGAATCTGAGTCAATCTGGCTTCTTGCAATTTATCAGCAACATTATATCCATAGACTGTCACATATCTAGTGCATTCGGTTCTCTCAGTACTTGACAGAAATGCCAAATTTGTTTTTACTCTTGTCAGATTACACTGTAGACTGCCAATCCGGGTCTACTGCTGTGAATTCTCGCTAATGGACACAATGAATAATGTTTGATCACGTTTGTGCTTAACTGCATAACCGAAGAAATTTAGCACTACCAACACACACTGGGACCTATTCTTTTGTGGTATGGTGTTTCACTGTCGTACAATTGTGTAGATTTATTAACATGAAGTCTTATAATCGAATGAAGAAAGAAATGGGGCTGAGAGAATGACCTAGGACTAGCCTACCACAAACGTCCGAGTTGTCTACACCTCCAACACTCGGTCAGACAGTCTGGATGGAAACTGACGGCATGAAAAAAAAAATCGTTCAGCTGTAGCACCCTTTCGGCACCTAACTGCCATGCCACCAGAAGGAAGTACGAGGGCTGGGATACTGCCAGGTTGCCCAAGCCCAGACAGCATGAACACTACTAACATCGGTTAGCTGCCGTATCGTTCAGTCTTTAGCCAAGCACAGGGAGGATCAATTGGACCTCATCCTGGAAGGCGAATATCACCTGAACTGTCTGTACGCTCTCATATCGGGAGCACTGGCTTTTACCGTGAAATTTTCCGTACGTTCGTTATTTTACATGATCATCCATACTGGATTGACTTTCTCCCTACTGCATCTCGTGATTTTTTTTGGAAGTATTGCTGCCCTAGTAAGTAGGTCATTGGAACAATACTTCGGCGCTTCGGTACTTCAGGAGAGTCTTAGTCGGTTTTGTAGCCGGAAAGCTTGTTTTAACTTTATCTAGATAATCTTGCCGGGTGACCGGCAGACTTTTCACCCTATTTCAGCCGGAACCGTCCCCACTTCCTACAGGCGGTCTGTTCTTTATTAGGACTGAGTTGTTGAGTGATGCGCTGCTATCAAGCCTAGTTTGATTCACTTCTTTCGGATCGCCTTTTACTCTTCTTCAACAATTACATACCCATTTTCTTGTCCGATACGGCCTTGTAGGCTGAGTATTCACCTCCCGTGGTATTTATAGCTACTTTTGTCGTGAACAGACTTTTTTCACACTTTGCCCACTTATCCCAATAGGTTGATATTGCTCAAATGTGTGTGTTAGAGTTCTTCAACCGTCCAGACAAACCTCTGTATCACCTTGAGCATTTCATCGAGGGTACCTACCGCAAGTACAATTCAAATTCAGGCTTTGTGGATGATTTTGCAAGGAACACACCCCAGGTGAGCTAGTCCACTCTCCCTGACGTTTTGTCCCACCTGCGAATGTCGTTAATTGTTCAGGCTTGTATCTGCGGGCTTTCCATGAATAGTTTCCATAATTTTGTTTTGAGTTATACTGGCGCGAAAACTAGTCCCGTCAGATGCGTTGAAAATGACTAACTGGCTACATTTTCTAGCTACGTAATATCGGGCAATCTGTCAGGTATGATCGTAACCGTGTCTGACCAAACACGATTTGGTTCATCTTGCTTGTCTGGCCGATTGGTTAATGGCACCGAGACTTACGTATCCGACTTTTTCCGCATGCACTCTTCATAAGTCTGTCTTGTGCTGGGAATGTGAACAAAACACGATCTTTTATTGTAGACTGTTGATTTGATTTTCAGTGCAAAACGTCGACAGGTAGCCGAACTATCAGGCGGATTGTTCCAGACATCACTTACGCTAACGTTCACCCGTAACCAACTGGTTGAAAGAGAGATAATGGAGGGGGGAGGAAACCCTGTGTTTCCCCACTGTCTCCATTTCGTGGTGAATAAACCTCCCAAAATTCAACATGTGGGTAAAAATTGACGAGGTTTTTTTTTCCAGAGATCAAGTTGAGTACATATATCATAATATGTTTAACTAACCGCAGAAACGGTCATCTAAATTTCTTGATGGGAATGTGCGAACAAGTCATGAAGTACCCTTCAATTACTCCTGTTAGTACTACTCTTATTCAACCCTATCGGTAAGTGATTACACCGTACGCGCGGTTTTTGGTCGGGTATCCGAGCTTACCTCTCCACCAAGGTTTACCCCTCACAAGATTTTTGTCACTGCCTTTTGCTTTTGGAAACAGCTTTTTCCCAGTAGACAGTTGGGGTCACCAGACCACTTGGTTCTCGGTGTACCTGAACCGGTCTTGTTGAAGTGGTCAACGTATTTAAAGTTGTTTGGCTTATCTTTTTCTTAACGGGGTGCGTACTCACCGACGGTAATCCAACGTGCTGAAACCGAGTTTTCTCGTGTTATATTTCATTCCGTACAGCGAGTGAAAAACATTCTACAGAATCAAATCTTTATCATTTTCTACTTCCATCTACTCTGAGAAGGTGCCCATTTCACGCTGGTTTGCTTGACCGAATTTTCGGGCCTAATTTCTTTCTTAGTCGTGTATCTGGATCGAGCTCTCGTGATTGTTTGACACTTTTGCAAACAATCACGTGGTGATCTGCATATGTTTCCATCACTCTTACAGTGTGTATATGACGAAAAGGTGTTCCACAGAGCAGGTCAACTCCACTGTCAGAAGTCACTTGATAACAGTTCTGACACAAAGCCAATATACGGTTGGTCGTTCAGCTTCGTTGGGGAATTCTTCAGTGTGCTTCGTTTTCTAGTAGTTGTCTAAGGTAAAAGAACCTCATCCCAGCCAAAAGGCGTCTATATATCGAGTTCTGCGGCATAGCCCTCAGACAAGCTAACTGACCGCTCTGGTTCTAACGTTTTCTCTTTTGCAGGAGAAACCCTAGAAGTCCATGTATGTCACGTGACTATGACTAATCGATCCAAATATTTCCGCATTGATTGGCTGGTTTACTGCCTAACGTGTTTCGAGTCGATGCATTGGGCGGAGGTTTGTCTTTTGACAAGCAACCAAGTTTTGTCGCATAACGCTTGTACACTTTCAAACTGACAGTTCATTTAGTCTACTGGGTGCTCTGTATAAACAACAACATTCTTTCATAATACTGCCTTTCGATTTTGTCAGTGTTGCTGTTAACTTGCGAAAAAGTTAAACCGATTACGAACTGACTAGATCTGTTTTCCGCTCAGTTGCATGGGTTCGGTTGAGTTGTGATTCATTTGAAAAGAGGAGAGCATCTGTTTTATTGAAGGAAACTCACAAGTTTGCTGAAAAATCTTCGGCAGCCCATGATAGGTTTCCCAGCTCTTGGGACTCATCAGGTTGACGCATCCCTCGTGTTTCTGTCAACCTTATGTTCTGATTGAACCAAAGTTGTAAGAGATTCGTAAAATACAATCATTCGCACACCAGTTTGGTTTTAGCGGGAGAATCAGCTGATACCCGGTAGAACACAAGGTTGACGGAAACATGGGGACTAATCCTACCAGATGAATCCCAGTCGTGAGCTGTCGAGGAGTTTTCAGCAACCTTGTGAGTAGTTTTCTTCAAGAAAGTATATTGCCATATTTTGAATATCATACCAACTGAAACGTGAAGCAGCCTGGTGTAGCACATTCTGTCTTGACGGGAGATTCAGCTGGTATTCACTTGAGTCTCCTGTGATTACTAAATCAATTTGCGAATAGGTATACTTTACTTTCTTTCCACAGATTCTCTTTACTGTTGGTCTTTTTGAAGAGTCTGTGGCCATGAATGATGATCCTACATGGGAACCTGTGTACGCGAAGGGCTGAGTTATCATCATGTTCAACGGTTAAAACGGTTAAAGTCAAGGCGGCTTTGTTATAGGTTGTTCTGGTCAGATCGGTTGGTATGGGGGCCTTGACAGTATCCCAGCCAGTGTACAACCAGGAACATCACAACTTCTTGGACCACGTGCTTCACACACTAGGCGACTACCAACCGTGCACTCACTCAGCCGTGTCCTGGACGTAAACTATTCATGGGCGGTCAGGCCATGGCTAAGCAGTGAAGTGGTAAACCTCGTACCGGAAGACATCAACAACCATCAACTTCATGAGTTTGATTTCCAGCTTCGGATGATAATTATCTGAAAATGCTTTGAAGAATGATCTAGTCACGCATTTATGAATTCGCCACCAGTGTTTTCCTCTTGAACGTCTTCTACTTTCGGGCGTTCAATTCACTGAAATATGCACCAGCATCGTCTGAAGTCCATAGATATTTCCATTTCCTATCCAGTTTATTCTCTCTGAACCGCTGTTCCTTGTCACATGTTTTATAGCTGACTTAGTAAAATCTGAGTTAGGAACTTTGGCTGTGCCCACCTCAATCTGGGCCCTGAGATCATACGGATTTCCTGATAGTTTTATCACATTCGCGGTCTTAAAATGAGGCCTGTGTCTGATAAATGGCGTTGAGAGACTTACCAGCAAAACGAAAAATTAAAATTTACGTCAGAATTCCGCCATATTCGTTGATTGGTAATCCTCGACACGAAGAAATTTAGCTCAATCTCACGAATGTCCAGATTTACCGATACGGATTCCTGGCCCACTTTCTGATTCATATGAATTGGAGTTTTCGTTCAGGTGGTCCTTCATGCTGTGCCTCTGGTCCTTGTTTTTCTTGATTGTTTGTTTGCTTGTGTAGTGTTCCTCTTAAATTTTCATCTTCTTCTGCAGGCGTTCAGCCACTTTACGTTCGAACAAAGTGGACATCGTCTCATTGTTGTCGACATTCAAGGCGTTGGCGACCTCTGGACAGATCCACAAATTCATACAGCCGACGGTGCTGCATATGGGGATGGAAACTTGGGGATTCGTGGAATGGCACTGTTCTTTCACACGCATCGATGTAATCCTCTGTGCAAGGCGTTGAATTTGGGCCTATTTGATTTATATCCGGGTGAGCAACAGGCCTCTGCGCTGCTCGTTCGGTCTCCGTGTTCATCCGACTTGAACTTGGGTAACGGAAGCTCGAATAATTGCGGTGAGGTAAGGTAACGGGATCAGTCTCTTTCAGTTTTCCTGCTGTAACCTGATTGTTTGTGACGGTGCCTTGACTGATCGACTTCCCGTTTCTGTGTGCCGTGAAACCACACACATAGGTCAACATTCTGACCATGCGCCGATTTTACTGTACAAAGTTCATGTCTAGTGTTTTCTTTTCTTAGGTCACTTAAGTTGCGATTCTTCCCAGTTTAAGAATCGGTGTTTGTACAGCATTTGCCCTGCTCAGACGTCCTTAGTCTCCAGACCGCTCTGGCGGTGACGAGGAAATCAGTTGGAAAAGTTGTTTCTAAGACTGCTGTTTTCTAACTTGAATACAGTCAACTCTCCTCAAAATGCACCGCATCATTTAGGTTGAATGTGCTGGTTTCCGATTCTTTCAGAGTGCAACTTTCATTTTCCTTGGTGTCATTTATCACTACCTCGATGTCGTACTCAGCCAGTTTGTCAATTTTCATTCGTTCCATGCGTCCACTCACATGGTATAGCGTAATTTATTCACACTGTGGTCATGGCGCCCCAGTGTGTTTACTATTCTAGCCCTCTTCAATGAAACTGTGCGCTTGCGTTCGTGTGCGCATGGTCGATTCGCTGCCCATCGCGCATGTGCTGCTGGGCCGGTCGTTTACCTGAAGGTCAGACAACGAACCAGCGCCCTCCTAGAGTCAATCCGAATGACTAGTCGGGGTCTCATTCAATTGGGTTGCTTTTTGCTCCTGCATCCCTATCGTATGGGCCGCCTCAATGACACCTGGTTTGGTGTTAACTCTGGCGCTAGAGCGAGTAAATCGTTTGACTATTCTCGGTTTGCAATCGAGATTTCGGTCTGTAAGTGAAGTCAATCCATACATAGAAGTCGAGTAATGCTGTACAACTTCCGTCCTTACGGGAATTATGTGTTTGACCCCACGAAAACCAATGATGGTGGGTGGGGGTTCTCGTATCTAGTCCGCTTATTTGTTTCGCAATGCAATTTACGAGCCATATTTCGGTTTTGATGTTGGGAATTGATCGGCCTATACCTAACGCAAGGAAGGTTGCATCAAAAGTGTTTTCCTGCTGTTCAATAACTTTTGGTTCCCTTTTTGGTCAGGATCCTGGATATGACTTCCTGGTAGGGTGCTCTGTGATGGATACTTGCCCAACCACGTACTACGGTAATAAATTGACCTCCATGTTTGAGGCAATTTGGTTGTCAGTAGTGCGCCTAAATTTTGATGCTCATGGATAGCCCTGTATCTCAATGTTGTCTGAGCTGTTGGGTATTGGTATTGTCAGCTGTTTAGTGTGTATGTTCATTCCCTCTCCCTCAGCAGTTTCCCTTTGGACCAACCGTAGCCGTTCCAAGATCACGCCGCAAACAGAACCAATCAAGCGGTAGCGAAGAGGGAGTGTTTGTCGACCCGGCGGACTTCACTGAGTCGCACAGTCTCCCCAATGGCGACTTAACCTTCCTACCCTCCTGCTCGCCAGCACCGTTACGCGATTCGAAGGTTCGGATCGTGGGCAAGACGCGTTCTCGCTCCAGTCGTGGTAGTAGTAAAGACGATGTCAACTATACTCACGATGCTGGTTTCGATTGTGGTAGTTTCACAGAGCAAACGGGTTCGTTTAACAGTCCGGCGTTCTCCGGTGAAATATCCAATGACTCGGGTGTTTTCTTTGGACAGTCCACTCCGGTTATACGGTTCGGTCCTGAACGACATCGTGCGTTGACAGGCGACTCTTGTTCTGAACTTCTGAACGAAGGGGTTAACTCCGCATGGCAAGCCTCCAGCAGAAAGGTGAGCTGTTGCGTGTAGATTTTATCAACCACACGTTCCCAAAACTCTCACGTACAAAACGTAACTCGAAAGCAGCTTGTCATGCAATCACCTTGACTTCCGTGTGCACACTTCCATGTGCGCTTACCTATCCCATCGAACAACTTCCTCGGTATGTCAGGAAATCGCCAACATTTGTGTTGAATTACCATAAACGAGAGCTTCAATAGTCTCGCGTGAAAACCTAGTTGATATGCACATGAGTGTATTTGTCGAGATCTGTCCAATTTGGGTGCAGGTAGAACATAACGTTGAGGGAAACTCGGGGACTGAGCCTATCTGATAAGCCCCAAGAAAGGCGAAACCGGTCGTGGGTTGTCCAAGAGTTTTTTAGTAACCTTGTGAGTAGTCTCCTTTTTGAAAACTTCAGAATTCTTTGCCCACATGATTGTGGTTGGGTGAGGTGAGTTTGCGACCTCTGGTTGACTGACCTCCATTTGGTCAGCGCCCGCAAAATAAGCGGATCTTTCCATCTGTTCATGAACCTGCCACCATATCCTTTAAACGAGTCAGGCACTTGTTTTTTTTGTAGCTGTCAACTGAGCATGGGTCGCTAGACAGCCTCAGTAGCTCACCAATTTGAGTTCACACTTGTGCCGTCTAAGGACTAGGAACAAACGATTTGTTCCTTCTTGTAAATATGAACTTAAGTGGCCATCATCTGGACCGCTTTTCCTTTTACTTGCTGGCCTTCCGATGGTTAGTTCTTGCCATCGTGTAACGGAAAAGGCGGTTGCAGACACGTGTACTGGCGAAGAATGCGACTAAAATGCTTAGGACGAACGTCTCGTAAACCACGCTGCTCATTATCCTTATCTTTGTGTTCCAAATCAAATCTAGTTGCCCAACCACTGTATGGTTACCATGCGTCATGTGGAAGAAGCATGAGGGTTGAACTACTGCCGGGTTATCCAAGCCAGGACATCATCAATCGAAAAAGCTAGGATCGGTTTTGAACAATGAGTCTCCCACTCACGAACTTGTTTTAAGTACAACTGCCAGTCATTCAGAAAGTATAGATTATTTCCACAAGACCAAACTAATTTGCATGTTTATTCTGCCGGTTAACCCTCTCTTCGTCTGCTCCCTTGCTCTTCATTTTATTCTTAGAGCTCTGTCTGCTCATCGACTCGATCAAAGCAGGTAAAGTTCCGGTTGTTGCTCTTGTCATCAACTTCTCTAAATTCTTTTTTTGTGTGCGTAAATCTGGAGTGGGGCGTTCTTGCTTTGAGGAGGGAGGACGGTGCGGAACCTATAAAACGAAGTACTGATATTCGGTAGAAGTAACCCTACTGTCCACCTGAACCCTTGCCTGACGACACCAACGCAGACAGCACTGTTACAGTTGCACATTTCTGTTGACTCTCTTGACCCAACTGGGAATGCCATCGTAATCCACATCATGGAACATCTTTCGAAATGACAGGTTCACACTTGTCTGACGATTATCCTCATTACTAGTACGAAAGTCGAGACGGTCTTTTCTCCCAAATTCAGTATTGTTGTTGCGTGATACCGTGACTTGTAAATCGTATCGTTCAGCTCTAGCACCTTTTCGGTGCCTAGCTACCACGCCAAGAGAAGGAGGCACGAAGGCTGAGATACTGCCAGGTTCCCAAAGCTTAGACAGTAGCAGTCGAGATGTTGAGGAGGTTGGGTTCGAACCACAAACCTTCCGGTCGGTAAGATGGTGACTGTCAGTTGATTGGCACCTGAGTAGATTTCACCTCGTATACTTGGAAGATTGAGTCGATTGGGGTTGGCAAAGTTGATCAATGGACCACCGTCATCGCAGCGCTCCCGTCGTCGAACACTCCAAGGATGTGACGGATGTCGGTGAATGACGCACGGGTTCTCCCGTTCTGTCCTCGAGCAACCCTCAGGTTATCGTTTTGGGATGTAAGGTTGTCAACTCATCGTTGCTTATTGTATGACCTCGACCAAGAGGTCCGTTAAAAAGGTAGCAACGTTTGGTGGCTGTGACCTTTAGGCTCCCTAGAAAGCCTTTGAAATGCCTGGCTGAAATTAGCACCACTCCTTATAAGTTCCGTATAAAAAACACAGCCCTCTTGGAAACACCTGGTTGCTTGGTTCGGAACAGTGGTAGCTTTACACGAACATGTGATTCAATATATTCATCGGTAAAGAGAAAAACTGGCTCTCACCGGTTCTGATGTTAGTTTTTTCTCCGAGAATAGCTTCACCATAGTAGCATCGTAGCTTACATTGGGGTGTCTATGGTGGTAGAGACGGCGTGTGTTCTCAGTTGTACTTTATTCTTGCGGACAAACAACGTTCCAGTTTATTGATACACTCACGTAATGCTTGTTGTTCACGTCTTACATCGATACACACTTGTGCTTCCATGGCTGACAGAATCCCCGTCAGCATGCATTCCGTACCCTTGCGGTGAACAGCACCTGCAGACTGCAAACCAACCGAAAAGACTTGGTTCTAATGCCTGACAAGAAATGCATAAACAAAAAACAGGCAATCTTGTTGTAAAGATAGCATGCACTGAAGATACAATAGTAAGCATGCATGCGCAAGTAATTGAACGGTAGTTTCTTGGAACGCGTGACTAGCTCATTACTTTCCACTTTGTTTCGAAACACTCATCCGAAAACCACGTGTCGGCAGATTACTTTTCTTCGCTGTACTGCGGCTGTGTCCTGAGGGCGGATGAGCCGACTCCAATAGTGTTCATTGCTTTCCACGAACGGTGGTCGGTGTTAGCCAATTCCGAATACGGTACGGAATGTCATAGGTGACCTGAAGGGTAAGATGTTCAACCCTAATGATGCTCTCCTGCACAAGACGGCAGTAATTGTGAAGTTTTGGCTTGGTTGGCTTGGTTCATTGTTGGCTTTAAGCAGAACCTGTCCAAACTGTTAATGACATTGGCGTTGATTCGTCTCCGAGCAGCGTCTGAGAGATTCTTTGGATAATTTTTCTGCCCATTGCACTCTGACCTATGCCGTAAATACAATCGTTCCAGTTTGCGAAGGTCGTCAACCCGAAGGAGCTATGCCTCACAAACATACGGGTTGCAACATGCGAACCCTCAACTTGAGATTGATTTCTGCTCTCTTGCTTGAGGTTTTGTTCAGCAATATGTAGCTGGTGTTGTCTATGCGAATGGTGATTTCTCGCCTCGCCTATCCATTTGGCAGAAAGATGGAACCCAGGTATCCGGTGGAATCCACTTGAAAGGTCATTTCTCCATTGATCAAAACGGGCTAGTCTGTACGTTCATGCTTTTGCCTTATTTCTAATTCGAAAAGTGAAACCTACTGACTGATGCCATCGTGGATCACATGTAGCTTTAATGACACTGCACATGACGGCAGTGCTACAAATTCAGTCGTGACCTGTGACTCAGAAAGTAGAGCTTAATTGGACATATGAGTAGTGAGTTAAGGCATTTTCTAGCGTCAAAGTTTAAACCCCTAAGCCACACGAGAATCCAACTCGAACGCTGTTATCCTCTCTTTCTGAACCTCAGTATGGAGTTTTGTATCTGAGTAGTAGGCGTTCATCAAAATTAATGACGTAATGGACACTCGTCAGGTTTCATGGTGTTCTAGAACTGGTCTCTCCGAACGCTCCTCGGAGTGAAACAGGCGGTAGTGGGTTGCCAGGACGTCCGACCTAGAGTGAATATGCGATCGATACAACCTCTTTGCGACCCGCATCCCCTTTCGTCCTGATGTACTTTGGATCTCTTCAATTAGTGGGGTGACGCACGATTAATATGGCAAATGTCTTTGCCATGACATCTGTCAGACTGATCCTATGGTTTTCTTTTGTAGGGATACCGGGTGCAACGGATAGGTGTTTCCGGTGTTTTACACTTCCGAATATTCAGCATTTCATCCATAGGCTTAACAGCAAGACTTTCAATAATTTCACTTACGCGTCAGCTGTTGCAACTGTTTTGGTTTACAAATGCTTCCATCGTTTGCCTGGGCGTCAAAAATGACCCGGATACTTACGGACTCTAATGAGGTATTGTTTGATAGATACTGCAGCTTCCTTCGTTTAGCAATGACAGTTATTATTCCAAAGTTTAAACTGCTGAAGTTGTTGTCCTATCAACGCACAATAACTTGATACTGTTTGCATTTCAAGTTTCCTCGGCTTGAAGCTTTCAACACTTTTGGAAGCAATTAATATTCTAATTTACGAAACGTTTGAAAAAGCCTCCTTCGTCGATAGCTTTCAGAAGCACCCAGTGTTCTTCATGGGCCGTTAATTCCCGGGCATTCACCTTTGTTCTGATTACTGGCCACCATTAGTAAAAATCAGAACTAGTCAGTCCTGTGAAATTGTGACCCGTTGGCTCTCTTCTTGCCTGATTTCGAGAACGTTGGGAACGTCAGCCTAACTGTTCATCTTGAATTCAATGCATAAAACTAATCAGTTCCATCACCTTTGGACCGATCTTCTCTCCTTCGAGTTTCATATTGATTGTATATAGCCGTTGTGGTGGCTAGACATGGTGGAACTATTCAAAACTCTATCCTTTTTCCTACTAGAGAGAAACGGAAATGCTCCGGTTTTTCGAAGCCCGTCGTGCCGGCCATCGCAGTAGCTCTGTACATGCTGTGCGGAGAGAAGATGCAAATATCCTTGGCTTGGTACGTTACTATGGCGTGATTTTTGTGTGCTTTCGCCGCTGTGGTGCACTTTTCATGACCGGTGTTCCTGTTCGCACTCAATCAGCGTTAGCTAAAAGTGATTCACTGGTATCGGGTTATCTCATGTGTCATTTTTCCAGCAGTTAGACAGCTTGAAAGCATATTTCGGGGAGATGACTAGATACACACCTCCGAACCTGCCCGTTCGTCTTGGCCGACAGTTTCACTGGTTACCAGTGATGGACCACAGCTTGCTCAAATTCCACTTCTATTGGTGCAATCTTCGTGTGTTATCTGATGTTCAATCGGTTTCTTTCTGTTGATACTATCGTTCTCCCAGGATAGACTCTCCTGCGACCCTCTCTTGCACCTAGTTGATAGTGTTGCATTGTATGGTCGCCAACCGATGTCAGTCGCTTTCATGCCATCCGTTTCTACCTAGTTTCTGTCTCAGTATGAAGAAATGATTTTGCACCTGTATAAGTCCCATCGAAGTAGACAGCTGTGGTTTCCTCACTGTCCCACATGCACTCCAAATTCCGAAGCACGAAGGAAGCCAGTTTCACTCCACAACATCATCTTTTTCAGATTACGCGTCAAGCTACCTCTAGCTTAATAGCTCCGAATGTTCTTCAGCACCGAATTCATGGCGATTGTGTTTACCCAACGTTGCCGGTACATTTTTTGTCCTACTGGAAGCTCGTCAACGTACTTTTACCTAGTGTATATCTTCAGTCTCATTTTGTCATTTTCCTCGCAATTTCACTCGGAATAGCTTGAACACCTTGTATAAAAGAACACTGTTTTTGAGTTTCGCTGGTTTCCCACATGACAGCGAAACAGGCCGCCACGTGTTAATGCTGAGTCGCTACCTTACGGTGCTATCGTACGGCTTAATCGACCGTACATGTGCCCCATGGTGGGTTCTAAATTGTGCAAGTTCTATCGCTTTTAGAAGGAAAGCACACACGTGGCCATAGGCTAAACGGAGTTAAGCGGAATTTGTCCCAAGTCACTTCAGAGTCCATCAACATGTTGATGTGTGGCCTCCAGAGAAGTCACCACGGGTGGATGTCTGTTACTCTAATCATCCTTTTTTGGAGGAGAGGGAGAATTAATCAAAGTTTTTTTTCATTCAGGAAGACCTCTGTGCTACTGATGGTGTTCCTGCCTATGTGAATGTCGCAAATGAGTAACCCCGTGCAGTGATGGAGCAAGCAAACCATCATTAGTTTATTTAGCAGAGGGGGCAAACGTTGATTTGCCACTGTCCATAGAAGCAATTAGGTTGGTGTTTCATCAGGGCGACTGGGTGACAAATGTGCTTCGTTCCCAAGGTGGTTGGTTCTCATTCGAAGACACTACGAATTGAGTCTACAGCCTCCATCCCCCATGGCATTTTGATCACAATTCAACCTGCCTTCTTTCGGAACAGCTTTTTCAAGCAAACACCAGAGATGACATATTGAGCAAGAGCTTGTGAACTTGCTCATCGTTAGGTCTGAGAAAGAACCAAAACTGATTAGCAAAAACACATTTGATCGCGTGAAAAGAGAATAGGAATGTGCCAGTAAGCCAAGCATGTCCATGATTTGTATCTGGCTAATGATATGTCGGAATGTATGGGCGTAAGAGTGAACAGGACTAGCTGGTGGCAATGTGAATAAAGTTTGTCGCTCCATTTCTCTGTAAAAACCGTCATGTCTTCGGAAGAGCCTTTCTTTGTAAGGAGGCTGTTGTATTTAACTGTTTAGCTGTGGCACCTGTTCAAGTTCTAGCTGCCTTGAAAATCGAAGGAACCACGAAGACTCAGATCCTGCCAGGTTACCCATATCTAGACAGGAGCAGTAGAAAAGCCAGAGGTCGGTTCGAACCGGTCAGTAGTTTCGCGTCTCAACCGCTGAGCTAACTCTATTATTTGTCAGTCAATCATGTCGCTCTTTTTCAACAATGACGATTTCTTCCTGTTTGACCGACCTTCAGATTCATCATGAAATGGCCCGGTTGCATGCCTCCGGACGGTTTGCCCCCCAGAGACCTGACGCAGCACGGAAAAACGGGTTCCTTGAAGCAGGTAATGCTCCATCCGAGGCCGGAGCAGATGCTCTTGCTGCCTTGCACAAACCTGAAAACATCAACTGGGAGGCAGTGATTTTCCACGAAGACCAAGCAGTTATTCTTGGTTGTTTCGATGCAATTGAATGTATGGCGCAATACTATCTTGGTTTGTTGATCAATGGACCTCTGGAGGACTGTCCACTCAAAGTGAGCAAGCAGGTTTTGCCGTGTTTTCAATTTGAGTTTGTTTTCCCAGATCCCCTTTTTTCTAACAAACGTTTTCATGTATCTGCTGGCCATCTGCGCAAACATCATCTAATTCAATGGTTACAACTGAGTAACAGTGACGTTTGCGGCGCACGGCAAACTTGCAACCAGACAAACTTTGGTTATCATGCGTGTCGATTTCCTCTGAACGTGCCATCCTAACTTGCGTCACGGTCGGGAATTGCGCTTTTTTTCGACACCATTCATGCCACGTGACTTCCAACTACCAACTGTTGGAGAATCTGTTTAGCCGACTATCTACCCAGACTGAACTGGTTGGTTTTTGACGCACTGGTACAACACAGACTAGACGTCATTTTTGCACTCGGACCCCGCGGTTTGTTCTTGTTTCACGATTTTTTGCTCTTCACTAATCTGTGACGTAACTGGAGCCGGAGCAAGATGACACTCGAGCGCATTTCCACTTTCACGCTTTGTAGCTGTGGCAAATCCAAATTACTGTGAACTCACCAAGGTTAGAAAAGCCTCGTTGCTACAATATTTCATTTTTAGCACCTTTCTCTAGTGACGGACCTCTGCGGAAAGTCAACCGAAGTACCCTTTGGAGTGTGGTTATTCAATTGAAGTCATAGGTTTGTCATTCACCAGCCCTCATCAGAAGGTGTGACGGTTGTCCCTAAATGGACCCCCCTATTTTCTAGACGAATTGAATAGTGGCTTCTCCATCACTTGTTTCCAAAACTTGTTGTCCAAAATCTCCTTCGCGGTTTACTCGGAGTACAGATGATCCGAAATCGGTCTCGGTTATAGAAGAAGAATAATTCCATAGTCTTCCGGTGCTTGTTCCCCTAGTTTGAACATCATCTATCGGATTTTCGGTTACCACGAAATTCGCACTTCGTGCGGCATCGTTCCAAGGAAGTTTTGCTTATACAGTGGCGCCGAAGAAGAGCACCCGAACCAGTTCACTCGAATGCCACAAGAGTGTGATTGTATGCTAGCAGTCGCTTGGGTTGACGAAAACAACCTGAGTCGGTCTGATAGACAATATTACCAGATCTGCTCACACCAACATCAATCTATAAGTAGCTCGCGGGAATAATCATCTCGCAAGATGAGGCAAACTCTCATCTGAGAAGTCGTCACTCGAGGAACAAGCCAATACTTGACGACACGTTGTGGTTTCCATGGTTGAAGGATGAGTGGCGCATTGTCCTGTCTGAGTGAGAGCTAACCACGCTGCTGATCACCCGCTCATGGTCAAACGGGTAAGTGTTCAACCATTGGCCGGAAGGTCGCGGGTTTAAAACTCCGAGTGTCGTGAGATGCGCACTGCTGGTGATTCCCAACAAGGATGAAACAGCTGCACAGTGCTTCTCGGCTCTCCAGCATAGATTGACTTCACTGACAGGATGAAATCCCTATTGAATATTTAAGGTGTCCATTTTGAACTCACGTAAATACTACTACAAGCTCGAGACTGCTTACCTGTGGAAACCGGTCCGGATGTCTGTCAAAACTCCACTGCTCGTCTACTGGTTCGACTCACTGCCTGCACTGGACCATGACAGCTGCGCACCTTATTGGTTCTCGCATTGACAAGAAGAGTTAACTGCGTCGACTACACGTCTACATCTTACACTATCCATTATCCTGATGGATCACACTGCTCATATTTTTGCTGAAAATTTTGACGACCCATTAAATTTCTTCCTCCTTGGAGCTCATCAGGTAAGTGCAGTCTCCTGCAACCTTGTGTTGTAATTTAACCCCGGTTTCTACGCATTTGGCAAGATACACCCATTTGCAAATAAAGATGATGTATCTGCCAAGAAAATGTACTGTAATATCTTAAACAGCGATTTCAACCCGCAGTCCTTATATTAATAGTTGAGTACTGTACTGTTCGGTCGCGAATTACTGATCAGTGTGATTTTTGTGTATTCCCCCCCCCCACACACACACACGCCAAAGCCCTTTGCAACGTTTGTCATGGTCATCTCGATACGCATCATGTATAATTAGATTCACAGTCTTTGATTCTCCATGAAGTTAAGAATGACCTGTCTAGAGAACAAAAATCTTATGGGGGTGTTTTGGAGAATGCCCGCCGTGAACTATCCTCGAAAGCTTTTCTCATGGGTATTACTGCACAGGGGACTCTTAGTCAACACATAGGTAAAACGGGTGGTCCGAATGCATTCCCGTTACCACTGGCGTTGCCATCATCTCGGGCGAGTTCGTTGTTTGCGCTGTAATTAACATGACGAAAACCACGCTGGGGTGGGCTGTGCCGCTGTTGGTATCTAGCATAGAACTGCGCAATTGACCGAACTCCTTGGTTTCTCGTGACAATTGCCAGAGTAAGTCGACCCCCACATCATCTGCTTACTGAAACTCATTCCATTTATCCGCATTTGAATTTTGGAGATCGGGCTCATCTCTGAAATTTCCACGTCATTGGGTTGATTCTAACTGTGCTTTGGAAGTGCAGCGTGTGCGTGCGGATGAAACTGAATCGCCACATTGTTTTTGGTTTGTTGATCATGACAGTCCCCGCAAGACCGAATTCCAACTGTGCAAATTGCCGGGGGTCACGCGAGAAGCTGACTGAAACCTGCAGATCCAAGTTTGAAACATTTCCAATGGTCACGTGACCAAGTCATATTGCCTTTAATATGACCCCTTGAAATTAGGTTACAGCGTGGAAGATTGTGGTCTCTTTGGATCCTGGTTGGTGCTCGCTTTCAACCATCCTTTACTCAGCTAGTATCTATCCACGTTTATCGCAAGCTTGCTTTGTACTCTCTCAGCAACCTGATGACCAAAACTTACGAAGGACAGCTCGACTGACATCTCTTTACGAGACAAACGGTTGATAGTTGAGACACATTGAACAGAAATTTCAGCCTCAACCCAAGTGAGATTTAGCTGGAAGTTGCCGATTCCTTCCACGTGATTCGGTAAAACTCCTATTTCTGCCATTTATGGTGTATATGGCTCCAAACCGATGGGACTGAGGCTTCCTCCGACATTGAGTATACTAACGACACTGTCCTTCTCAGTTGTCCATCCTCCCAGTTGCAAGCAATGTCGAATCATTTTAGAAAGAAGGGCAATTCTTTATGGAATGTGGTTTGCACATTTTCAAATTGTTAAGTCATACCACAGGATAGAGTCGGAAATACTCCGACATGATAGGTGACCTGCTCCGTGTTGTCGACAAGTTCACCTACTTAAGAAGTGTTAAACTTTCACTTCCATGATGTGGAGGATGCAGCTCGGGGAATAACCAGGGCGTGCTCTGCGTCTGCTGCATTTCGTCAGTTTTGGCGCCGAAACGTTGTCAGGTTACACCATCGGTCCTTCTCTACGGTTCGAAAACTTCGCCTCGTCGCGGAGATGCAGACGAAATCCCGGCTTTCGGCTGTCGTTGCCTCCGTCAGCTGGTTTTGGTCAAACCAACTGATCGGACAAGACGGGGCATAAACTTACGTTTGGCAATGAGTTAAGTGCACACGCAATAGTCAATCTACCGCAAATTCACAACCCTTCCTGGCTAAGTCATTTTTTCACGAATGTACAGAGTGCACTAGTCATACCATGTGTTGTTCGAGAAGCTCCATCTGACGGGCAAGCAGTGACCTGGGCAAGAGGTGTAAAAGCCCTAACTGTACTACTGAGTAAAATTGGCCGATTTTTCTGCCAGGTTAAGGACCGGGTGAAAACCTCCATAGCATAGCTGCCGTGCCACTCGAAGGAAGCATGGGGATCGGATACTGCAAAGTTATCCAAACCTTGTTAATTTATGATATTTCGCCGTGATACAGTCAAAGTCAAGTCAGCAAACTTACCGTAGAAAGTCCGGTTTTCTACCTTCATTCCATTTCGATTACTCATGGTCAGACCGAACTCCACTCCTGTTCGCTCTTTTTCAGGACGATCGAACTGTGGAACTGGCGTTTCGATCTTCTTTAACCTTCCTGTCTTAGTTTCCACGAGTTGACAAATATTTACCTGGCAGTATCTCACCCCTCGTGCTTCCTTCGGGTGGCATGGCAGCTAGGCAACGATAGGATGTTACAGCTGGACCATTATTTTCCCACCATCTTGAGTGTGTTACTCAGTTTTTTTTTCATGTTTTAAATTTTCCTGTTTTCGCAGGAGGCGTCCTGACCTTAGGGTTCGCCTCTCACGTTTTCGTGTACTAGTCTGCTGACTCATCCGTTTTATTTACTTGGTAAATTTTTCCTTTTTGTGCGCATGTACAGTATCCCCACTTTTCTATTCCTCATACCAACTTTTCGGTTCACAGTTTTTCTCATCCCACCGTGTTTCATGTTGGTGATATTGCTTTTCAGCCCGACCCTGTCGAAGCACGCATTCGAGGCCTAACCTTGGTTTCTGCAGCGGCTGCTGCTCAGGATCGTCGCGCCATGCTCTATCTGGCGGAAGTGAACTACACTGGCATCGGCAACACCCCGGCCGAACAAAACGGCCCAACACCAGATTGGGTTACGGCAGTTCACTGGTACGAGGCGGCTGCAAAAGCAGATGACGATGACGATAACGGAATTGAACGTGATAGCCGGAGGGCTGGCTACGACTCTATGAGTAGTGAATGGCCCATTTATCGATTACATGGACGTCTAGCTGAAATGTACTCCAAAGGAGGTTACGGACTCCAACGAGACTGCACGAAGGCATGTGAGTGTCGTTCAGTTCGTTAGATTTCTCCCATGTAATAATAATAATAATAATAACGGTTCAGCTGTAACACGCTTTCGGTTCCCAGTTGCCATGCCACCCGAAGGAAGCATGAGGGCTAGGATACTGGCAGGTTGCCCAAGCCTAGAGAGGAGAAGTCGAGATGCAGAGGTCGGGTTCGAACCATAGTTTTTTTCGGAACGCTGCTACATACCGGCTTCCTGCATACATCCTGACCACATCCATCTTCGCCGTTACTGAGGGAATGGGAAGCCTTATTCTTTGGCTAACGGTTAGATAATAAAAATAATAACCACGTGTATTGGTCCGTACACCGGAAACTCCATGAGGACATTCCACTTTACAGCTCAGTGTTTAAGGCGCTAGCTTCCTGACTGGAAGGTCCGCGGTTCAAACCCGACCTCTGCATCTCGACTGCTCCTTCCCAGGCTTTGGCAACCAGATAGTATCTCAACCCTCGGGCTTCCTTTGGGTGGCATGTCGGAGACCATTAACCGGACTCAACATTCTAGTTGGTGTGCACAAAAAACATTCTATGTTCAGGTAACTAGGTTCGGGACCGGATTTCATTTCCAAGTTTGAAGAGCTTTCCAGAATCAGTTTAGATTGTTCCACCGTCTTTCTGTCTTTAGCAGCTGTGCTCAGTGTAGTCCGTAGGGTAGTAGTAGTCCGATTGGGACTAGCTGATATACTTTTCTCCCTTTGTTCTATTGTTAAGTCTCTTTTCACTAACCACAATGTTACTCGGTTCGACACATAAGCTTGAGAAGTGCACTATTTGTCAACTTGCTGGCTGTTCTTCGAGACATTCTGATGGCACATGTCGAACTAGAGGTGCATCTGTTCAGACTTTTCCGTAAATCAGTTGTTTACCGTACAAAAAGCTACGTTTGTTTGTCGTGCCTGTATGTACTTGTCTTCCTGGGATGACCTCTCTGAAACGTCACTTCGCCCATCCACACCTCTTGCGAGCACTATGAGATTAGACAGGCTCGGGTTACGTGTTCAAGTAGACGGGGTCAAACAAGTAGATATAAAGCAATCCATTCATCTGTGATCGATCGTCTGATCCGATCAGTCAACAAAATAAGGAATTCGGTACAGCGCTCACCGTTAATTCACTTCACTTCATTAAGCAAATTAGCTGAGGTCAGGCTGCGCGTTCCAACGACCATAGGCAGACACTTGTCTGCCTATTCATGCGCCAGCCTGCTGATTCTGTTTATCAACAGAGTGTAAAAAAGTTGACGCATCTCAATCATGAAGCCACAGTCAGTGTTACGTCAGTACATGTGTACACTTTTTTCATCCCACAAATTCGAACGGCTGGGCTGAAATTTGATCTCGCCGCCGGTGCGCACCATTGGTCAAGTCGTAGTAGGTATGGTTAAACTGGTGTATGTGAATCAAACTATTAAGAAACCAGTGTCCCCCATTTTAGCCTCATCAAACAGAACACGAGGCCCGAGGTAGATCAGTGGTTAACGTGCGAAATTACTGAGCAGAAGGTCCGTGGTTCGAACCTAACCCCGACATCTCGACTAATCTTTTCTAGGCCTGGGAAACCTGACAGCACCTCAGCCCTCGTGCTCCTTTCGGGTGGCATGGCAACTAGGCACCTGAAGCAGATCTGATGGTTGTTATAGCAGCTGTTCGATCGCCTCGTGACATTCTCACTGAACAACATTGTGCTTCATCGTCAGCCCTAACAATAAGGTCGGTGCGAAGCACTTGTACTTCATCACCATACGGATTTGTACAGATTTATCCGCTTGAGTCTCTGTGACAAAACTGTGGGCTTGCCAGCGATCCAGTATACTACCGGCTAGCAACCGCTGACGTACCCGTGATGTGTAAATCACCGACGGGTTTTGTTCTGGGGCTAGCGCATGTTGTCCCTGACTCAGTAACCTAATTCACTAGTCAGTAGGACTAGATTGCACTCTTTCTCCGCTGGTCGTTCTTTGAGTTTTACTGTTGCGATGTTAATTGACCGGTATTTTTTGGATACCAGTTTATTGACGTAGAATAAGCTTATCTGTGCTGGAACTGTTTTGTCTATTGGTTTCATCTTGTGCCCTGTCCCCATTTTTTTCCCTAGATCAACTGTTTGAATCCGCAGCTGAAGGAGCCACTGAAGCGATGATGGGACGTCTAGCAATGCAGTACTATGAACAGGCAGCGCTGCTGGAAGGGTTTTGTGATAGTTCCAGTTGATAATCCAACTGTGGAACCCTACCACACCATGTAGCATAATAATACAAGTATTACCCTAAGGAGGACACGTTCGACACGCCAGTTGATTTTGTGATCTCCCCTCGTGCGATAAGCGTTTCTGGTGCCCGACACAACAACTACTCCGTGCCTTGTATACTTCTTTTTTTTGCCGCTCAACCGCCCAGTTGACTTGTAAACAAAGATTCATTTTGTGCGCTGAGAAGGTGATTACACTGTAATATAGAATACAATAAACAGTCGGACCTTCTCTGTCTGCGATTTCTGATGGACGATCATCTTTCTATTCTGTCGCGTGAAATTGACTTGCTGCTCTGATGAGAATGTTCCTCTGATTTGAACGTCTGTTCCGCGCATGTTTCTAAGCTTTTAGAGCCCGAAGAAATCCCGTCTCTCACACCCGGTTTACATTTTCTGATACGGTTTGAAACAGAGAGTTATTATCTTAGGATCAAAACTACTTACTTATCCCCGAATGACATGCTGCTTCGGTGAAACTTTGTTCTGGCTGGATTTGGGTACTTGTATTTTCATGACTGTATACAAGATTTAGTTCTGCTCATGTGCTCTCAGTTTCATTTCAGTTGGTTACGTAAACTGTGCGCCGTTATACCATAACATTCCTAACTGAGCCACGGGCGGGACAAGATATGAATGCCATCAAATCAGAGCTTGACCATGAGTGGCGGATTTGTTAAAGCCCAACTACAGCCTGTTCACCACAACATGACCAACTCCGTCTTACGTTCATCATGCAATCGTGAGCGTACTGATGACCGGTGTGGCGCTTTGCTTACCCGCCCCCATGAGTCGTCGATAATGGGCTTGTGAGGTCAGGTGCGACTACTGCGTTTGATCTGGAGGCACTCGCATGTGTACATAGTTCATGAGCTCGAGATTCCTCGGTGGTTAACGCGCGAACTTACTGACCGTAAGGTCCGTAGTTCGGATCTACCCCCTGACATCCCGACTGCTCCTGTCTACGCTTGGGCGGTCTGGCGCTATCTCAGTTCTCGTGCTTCCTTCAGTTGATATGGCAGCTAGACACCGAAAAGGTGTTACAGCTGAACAATAGATTACATAGCTTATCGTGAGGTGCTTAGCACATGGACCAGCAGCTCGGAAACGCTTCAAGCTTCAGCGGTTCGACGCGCTTGTTGACGTCCGTCGGCAGGCGAAGAAGTCAAATACAACACAGTGCTGTAGGCCACTTCAACGGTGGGTTGGGGAGCTTCAGGGAAGGGGATGTTCTTTGGAAGAGCGTGCTGGACTGTGTTTGGCTACTAGGTTTATCTATAAAAACTGATTTTTCCGTAGATAACTAACTTACCAGTTTTAGTCCACTCCAGATTTTTTGACAGGAAAAATAGTTACCACGGGGGCGATACGCAAAACCACAAATGACTTCCGAGTGAACTTCAGTCACAGAAACTCAGCAACTCCAGGACATCCTCCTATGTAACTCCACTGATAAACTACCACCGTTGCGTTGCAAAACTAAGAACAAGTATGTCATTCGTTAATGTGTGGAAATATTGGTAGCACTGATGCGTTTATAGATCATTGATCAAGTGGCTGTTGATCTGTTCACCAAGATTGACAATTGGCGTGCAAACGTTTCATCACCAAACGAGAAGGCGTCATCAGTGCGCAGTTTGGTGGGTACTTCTCTTTGCCTGCGTGTACCTATTATCGAAATACGCTCATTTGCAAACCCATTTGGTTTTGCGGAAGACTCGCCTGAAACCCAGCTGAATCTCTCATTTACGATGTTTTTAAATAACCTAGTACCTTGAACACTTAACAGTTCGGGCAAGCAGCGGCTGATCAGGAGTGCGATTAACAGGATATAGCACCACTCATCTTTCAGTCACGGAATCCACATCACACGGTAACGTATTGACCGCCTTCTTGAGTGATGACGGCAGTGGAGCATCACTGTCAACACTGATGTTGCTGTCTCTGATGATGATGAAGTAAACAGGAATCTTCCATACACTTGATCTGAGTTAAAAGTATGCAGCTCAAACCGACGAAAATCCACTTAATTTCCCTAATCTTGAACTTAACATACTAGAAAATCTTATGAACAGCACCCGAGAAGTCTATTCAGACAGGTTGCTCTAAACCGGAGGAGTAAGGCTTTAAAACCGGTTTAAATTGATGGCCGTTTTTCCCCAACCCCTTAGTCGTGAGTGTTAGTCATCCAAACCAATCAACAAGAACTCTGTTGTCTAATATTTAGCACTGATTGAAAACACTGGTTGAAAGCAGTCTGACTGTTTGAGTTTGCGTATCTTCTAAAACTCGGCTAACTTGTTAGGTAGTGGTAAGTCAAGGAAATATAATGCGATATCTCGAATGTTGTGTCAACTAAAAGGTGACCAGAGATTCAGTTGAGTCTCTCAGTAACGCCAAGGTGATTTGCAAATTGGAGTATTCCGCCAGTCACGTACAATTCGACGTTTAAGTAGAACATAAGGTCGCAAGCGATTCGGGGAATACACTTACCTGATGAGCCCCAAGAAGAGCGAAACCGATATTGGGTTGTGGAGGAGCTCTTAGGAAACATATGAGTAGCTCCTTGTACCAACAAAAAGCCTGATAAAGTATTTATTTGACTTGATGGTGCTTTTGTGCCTAAACAGCAACGTGGTCCAGCTACAGAGCCGCTGCTTGTTTACCGAACGTTCCTGAAACGATGGGTTATTGAAACGTGAACAAAAATACGTTTGCGATAGCTAGCCGATCATGCGTTGACCCCTCACTCAAAAAGGTCCCCGAAACAACCGCGACACGAGTTGTATACGGCTAACATCTTCAGTAACACTATGACGCCCAAACTCCCAGAGCATCGGACGGGATCTCGATCTGACAGAACGCTCGCTGAGCAGCAAGTCAGTTGTCTAGGCAGATTTCCTCGAATTCAACTGCGCGGATAAATGGACCCTTGTGCATATGCTCAGGGGAATTTTGTAATCTACCAGTATGGAAGACATTCCAGGGGACCAGTAAGCCAAATATCGAAATAACCTTTGGGCAAGGACTAGTGTACTTGGGTTAGGTGAGTGCTATTAGTATTGGGTTACAGTATGGTAGCGATTGGCGGTTTGTGGCATTTTCGGACCTTCTGATGCCTCAGAAAACTTGCGAGTTTTGTACAGCCTCAACGAATTTGTAACGAGGTGATCAAAGCCAGGTGTTTGGCTGGGTATCTCCTGTTCGAAAAACACCCAGCAACATGAATTTCAGTGACTCGGCTACGTGCTACACATGATGGTTAATCGTCTGTGGAGATGAGTGGGGGAATAAAGCAAAGTGCTAGGTGGACCTGGCAGAACAAGAATGAGATAACGAAAGGTTTCTGTGCGGTCTACCTCACAGGATAGGATCCTCGGGAACTTCCCTATGATTAGCTTGAAACGTCACAGGGCATGACCACTGATCGATGCCAATGGCGTTTGTGCTCTCAGCTTCTGTTCAGATCAACTGAGTGTTTGGGGACATAAGTGCCTCAGCTAACACTATGCCGTATACATCTCCGACCTTTCTTCTTCGCCTAAGATCTTCGAAAACAAATAAATAAACTTTATGGTTACATGGCAGTGTAGTATCAGTCCAACCGTTGGTTTTGTTGTCCATGTAAATGATTATGTAGTGCGGCAAGTGAAGTTGATGCACGCAATAACATGACTGAATCGCATCATCTTGTCAAAAACGCACCTCACTGAAGCCAAAATGTTGCGTCTACGAGGCGACTGTCATAGCATTTATTCTGAAGACCTCAGTCTTTCTCAAGTACTTGTTCATGAACTTCTTTATAGCTTCGCAGGCGTTACCTGGCTGCACATGTTCATAACTTAATGTTCCGTAACCAAGTACGTGCTAGTGAGTCAGGCCCCCCAAAGCTGCGAATGAAGCTTGCAGCTTAGACTTGTCTGAACACGTGTACTGCATACCAATCTCCGTCTACCAAGCAAAACTCTGTTTTTCACTCCATATACTTATTGGTGGAAGGTTTATAGGGGGTGGGTCATGACATATTGACACGAAATGAAAGTGGCAAATACCAACTTGAGTGTGACAGGATCTTTGCACCCTTTTGGTTGGTATCCACGTGATTCACCTTATGCAAGATTGGAAGCCGTACAGGATGTGGCATGTAATCAATCCCAGTAGCAAGAATACTCTGATTTCTTAGCCGAATCGCTTAGCTAATGCCTGTCTGTTGTTTTGTGGGGCTGATATCTCAACTACACGAGTTTTGCCATCCTTTTTCGGGCATGTCAGGAGGGATCGATTGACCTGTAAGGAAGCTTGAGGAGAGTGCAGTAAATAGGTCCTCATCTCCGTGATATGGACTCGAAACATTTGATGTGGTCCCAGCTCATTCAAGGCCTCTGTCTGCACTTCTCCAGTGATAGTTAATTCTACTCCTGAGGTTCTCCACTACGCTTTTGGACATACTACACCAATTCATTTCGATCCAAACGATCGATTTGACTGGTTTACCCAGCCTGGTGAGTTGGCAACCATTTTGGATTGGTCTGCTGCATCCAATGAAGCCGGTACAGCTCCGCACCTTCTGGATAATGCTACTTACGATTTATGCTGAGCCTCGTGCCTCGGTGTAAACCTGAAGGAATAAGATCGGAGGATGGTCAGGAGGAGCGCTTCTGCAAGACATCAGCGCACCTAGTTGGTGGTCCAGTGGACAGCTGCGAAAGACGGTTTGATAGCCCGCACCACTCATCAGACACGCTCAGAAACACAGGTATGAACAGTTCTTTTCATTTACTGTCAGGTCCCTGTAATGATAATCTCAGAGAGTCATCTCTAGCACTGTTGTCGGCCTAACGATGCGTATGGCCAAGGATGTTGACTAGACTAGACTTATGTACATGCTATATATATATATATATATATATATATATATATATATATATATGCTCCACTCACTTTCAGGCAGGTAAGTATTTCGTGATGTTCCCGGTTCATGGCCTGAAGCATTTTCGTTAACGCGACCAACTGAGCCCACCGATGACGTCCCTCCTGTTCGGGAGGACAATCCGAACATCCTGCAGAAAGAACAAAAACAGTAATGAAATGAGCAAAGTTAATCGAAAGAGGCCATCGTGCTTGATGCCCGAATCGGGCAATAAATAATGGGCGATTCCAAAAAAAAACAAACAAATAATCAAAGCCACGCCACTTCAACAGTTCGATATTCCGATGTATATGGATAATGCTTATCCCCGCTTTCCTGTTTACTGGTCACTTCAGAGTATCGGTAGTGTGGAGGCTAATTCAGGAGAACAACGTTACAAAGATTCTGTACCTTGATTCTTGGGCGTGCATGTAACCTCAGCTGTATTTCATAAGTCCGAAGGTTTAAACCGTTGTGCGAAGAACATATTTCCCCGGTTGTGAGGTAGCGTTACTGCGTTACAAATATCAAGTCCCTTCCACCTCCGCCCGCACCGAAAGAACGACGCATCATCAACTCCGGATGCAAACTTATCTATCGACACGTCCAAATAGCTTTTCTTCGCATGTTATTGTGTTACTGAATGAGCCAGCCACTGAATGCTGTGGTGGATAACGATGCGATGGCAGTATCGGCTTACACGTTCGGTAAGAGAGAAACTCTACCCACAGTAGCAGATTCGTGTTTACGTCACCTATGACCATAACGTCGTCACAAGGAACGATATTTATNTATATATATATATATATCAATGAGGTCAAGTTCATAGGACGGACAATACGATCCAATGCACCATAGTACATCAAAATAAATAAACGCAATGCAGTGAAAATTTTAATACAGTGCATTATAAATATCAGACAGCAACAAACGAAACCGGCAATCTAAACCAGAAGCATTCACTAGCGAAACAATGACGCTTCCTATTGACTCGGGTAGGGGTACTCACCCGGACGACAGGTAGGAGTCTCTGCTATTCATCGCGTCGCGCAGACATCCTTTTGAGTCAGCTTCATCTACGCTCACAAGTGCAGTACGCCCTTACTGCGATGACAGCGTCGTCTGTCACATAAACAGTTTTTTTCTATTTCAGCACCCGATGTACCATCGCTTCATCAGTATCCGTCGTCCGTTAACCGAATCCGGTTCATACTGTCACACAGATTGCACGATTTTTTGCGGCACTGTCTTGATAATTGTGTATGCGCTATCGATAGTCTTTGATCTGAACTTTCCATTACCGTGTAGCCTCGTTTGCGGCTTCGACCAATGGGGGTAGTCTGATTTGTTTGGCTGTGTCTGTTTGGTCATACGCCCATCGTTGGATAATCTAACAGTGCACGTTGGCAGTGCAGCGGCGTTATGAAGGTTCTCTGACGTCAGTGGAGGGAACAGCGTGTGAACACAACTAGCGACACAGTGATTATGATTTTATAGGATTTCAATGGGAATCAATCGAAGCATCGTCATAGATCCAGCTATTACAACAGATGCACGAAAAAGCTGAGTCGGTGCACCCCGATTATGAAGGTCCGTTATCCGTGAAACAAATTCACCAAGAGGGAAGTAAATGAGATATCTGTCATTCAGGTAATTGAGGTCAAAAGTCATCATTCAGCTGTGGCACCCTTTCGGTGCCTAACTGCCATGCTACCCGGAGGAAGCACGAGGGCTGGGATACTGCCAAGTTGCCCAAGCCTAGACAGGGGAAGTCGAGCGGCAGCGGTCGGATTCGAACCACCGACCTTCCGGTCAGTAAATTCGCGCTCTAACCACTGAGTCATCTCGCGGTCATTTGCCAACTATCTGCAACAACTGACTAGGATGAGGAGTGCATTGACCTTCTGTGACTGAGCCAAGCTCCATCCTGGAAAAAACTACAAGCCCTTCCCTTCATTGGTTCCACCAACCCTAGCATAGTAGAAGCCATGTAGCCTAAAAGCGTTTTCAACCATCAGTGCTGAGCACTAGGGCTCAAAGAGGTTTATCAGCCCAAAAACATGGAAAATCTTTGGGATCGGGTATTAAGGTTCTTCGGAGCCTTCAATAAACCTCCGGAGAGTTTCGCATTACCTGCTAAAAGTTATCACCATCTTCAGATTTGGGAATCTCCTCACACTACCAACAATCTATAAGTAGCTCAGAGGAAGAATAAAATTTACCAGATGAGTGAAACTTCCATCTGAGAGGAACCAGCCACGTGGATCCGTGACTGAAGGATGAGCGGCGCTATATACTGTCTAATTGCGAGTTAATCGCACTGCTGATCAGCCGCTCGCGGCCGAACTACTAGCCGGGAGGTCAAAAGTGCATGTTACTCGATGGATTGCAGGTAGGGGAAGGTCCAAGCAAACGACCTCACAGTCCTAGGATCTAGTGACAACCGGAATGGTATTTGACGGTACACACCAGTGGAAAATATGTGGAAGAATTACGTTGCAGGCCTCATCACTTCCAACCAATCTTAGGAAAGGCATACAAAGATGCAGGACTGGTGTTATGAATGCCTCAGAGTAAAAGACCTCATCTGGCTACGGACCTCCTGAAAAGGGCGTAACGGTTTATGAAAATAAACTATACAAGGCAAAAGCTATCGATGGAACACTGTAACATACTACAGTCCGTGAAGCAGGTTTTACGTGCCGCAAACGCTACATGCAAGACTGTATGACAGGGTCGCCATTCGTTCTTGTGACTAGGCGCAGTTCATCGCTAAGTTCAATACAGAAGTCTGTCAACTTTTCATGATGTGGGCACCACTGATGATTCCAAATAAGGACGAAACAGCTGCACAGTGCTTCTAAGCCTTTCAGCATAGAATGGCTTCACTAGTAGAGTGAAATCTCAGTTGGAAATTGCCAAATATCCTCACAATATTGTCAATTTTGTCAAAATCCATACCTTGTTATATCGTCACCTCATTTTTTTCAAAAGGAAGGACAGGGTATGGGCGTGGGATAAATGTATAAAAATTAAAACAAATCCCGCGGGAAAGTATTATAATGAACCCTGTGTGTTAGTTCTGTTTTTATTATCCCGGTTCAAGCCACGTTTGGTCGCAGAATCATTCTCTTGTGTGACTGCTTTGCGAGTTGAGACTAAGGTGAAACGGACAGAGTCGGGGAGTGATTGGATTATAACCGCGCCTGAGCTACCATATTGTATGCGGATGTTTTAGTAAATCCTAATCTTGGCATCTCCTTTCAGAAGGAAACGATTTTTTACTGATTCCAAATTTCACAGCGTTCTCCCTCACTAAGAAATATCCATCGAGGAAACACTTTACGGAAGCAGTTGCAGTTATTCGGATTTTTCGAAGTGTGAATTCTCCACATTCCCAATAACTCCTGCTTCTCGCGCAAGAAAGACAACCCCCACGGAATAGGAGTCAGGTAAAAAAACTCACCGTAGGCGTGTTTGGGTTTTACCCCTGTAGTGCGAATCAGACTACCAGTCATAGGTGGTCAAGAAGACCACTGATCGTCAACGTGCGGTTGAGTGAAGTTCATACGAAAGCCCTGTGATTTACGGATAGTCGGTCTGAATTGGTTTTCGATCCAAAACTCTGGGTTTAGCAGCTTAGTGAAGCAAGGTGGAGTAATTCGAATATTACTGTCATATGGTGTTTGTATGCACATCACTCGTTTGAATAGCCCCTTGCAGGTCTGGTTCATCTATTCTTTTTCAATTTTCAATTTCAATTTATCAGCTATAAACCGCATAACATGGGCACAATGGTTCCAGCTACTACAGTTTCGGTCACCGGAAAGTGGGAGAGTGTGGGACATACAGCCAAGCCTTGAAGACGATGGCATATTCAGTTTGTTCGGGAACTGAGTAGCTACGCATTGAAGACGATAGTCTTGATGCACGAGCGCCACTGACTGCGCGATCGGGCCATTTCTTCCAGTGTCATTAACCATTATTGAGTTAAGTCCCGGGGTCTCCGTCGAGGGAGGCGACAGTTGTTGAGCTGACTAAGTTTGCTGGTTAGTTTTTCATACTTCTGGTTAGTCCATACCGAAGGGATAATGGACCACTTGAGCTCGCCAGTAGTGAATATCTTTGGCCTTGCCAGGGTTTAAAATCCGGACAGGTCATACTTGAGGCTAGCGCATTACCAATACCCCACCGGAGCACGTTGTATACGCCTGAATTATCACGTCTGAACAGGCAAACTTGAGGTGGCACGATGTGATTGGTCAACGCAATGTCCCCAAATGATGATCTAGTAACTCTTCTGCCAGAACTTCCCAGTCATGAAGTGCCGCGAAAACTTGAAACCTAGGCCAGTTTTGATTAGGCCAAACGGAGTAAAGCTAAAGTTCAGGGGAACGCCCAAAGCTCGATCCACAGTAGATGCTCCTCATGAACGCATCGTGCAAGCCGTCCCGTGTTGTCTTTGAGGGAGCATAAGGTGTCAGGTGCGTTGGACTGATAATTCATCTGCGCCAAACCAAGAATAGTTGCTACAGGAGCGTGGTGGCTGATCAGGGTTATAAGAAAAATTCACTACATATTCCTATGTCCCCACATGTGGAACATGATTTTTTAATCAATAAGGTCACGGCAGCACAAATTAGCTCACCAGTTGTCAGGATTAAAGGGCTGGACTGATTCAAACCAATCCCACATCAAACAACCTAGTCGTCTAATCCAAAGGAGCCGGAGTAGTTTCTTTTAATATTTTTGCTTTATCTTATACATAAGGTATTGATCTGTTCGATCAGAGCAAAATATTCAGCTTCTGCTTGTTGGACTTCGTTCTAATAGGCTTAGCGTTTGGATTGCACTTTCGACTATGTCCACACCCAAATTTAGCTACTTACAATTTCAAACGTCGTCACTGTTTTCGTCTACCTCTTGGTCCACAATGAGCAACGTGACAACACCACAGGAATGCACCATCGAGGTTCTGGTTTGAAATCATGAGATGGATTAAGTACGTTGCCGCTAACTTCGACGGCAATACCATTGTTCAGAGCACGCTAAAAGCCCTGTTCATTGATGGTTTTCGAGTTAGCAGCTGCACCGGAAACGGTGATCAGCTGAGAAGCAGACTGATATAGCAACGCGCCACAGAAACAGAGCGATCGGAATGTCTCCATTTCCGGTTTGTTGATCTTGATTTGCAACTTTGGGAAAATTGGTGCCCTTCTGGTGACTGAGCTCAAGATCATTTCTGGAGTGAAGATCGTGTACTTCGTTCATGTTCGATGCAACATGTCGCTCCATCGATCTATGTACTGTGGAATGACCCAATTCTACACTGTTTAACAAATAATAAGCCTGTTTTATGCCCCAGTAATTCTTTGGACAGCACTGTTTTGTACACTTTCATAGGACAAGGTATTTTTCCATAGGGCATTTGGTGAAACAGCTGCCTTAGAAAAATTTCCTCGGATTAAAAACATACGCCTATTTGAACCAGAGAAATGTACGAGAACTGATTCATACATGTTGAGGTTGTTTCCGACAATATAGCTGTAAACGCCAGGAGTTTCCATTGACCCAACTGTGCTTTGAAATCCGACGGGAGCACAAGTCGGCTGGTGTTCGTCGTTCTAAATCAGTATGGAACCATATAATTGTTTACGATTCGTAATTGACACCATGAATAATATGTTTATCCACATGTCAGTCGCAGTGGAATTCCGAGTCTGAACAATACATCAGAGGATTACGTGTCTGTTGACATTGGTAAGGGTTAAACGTAGTTCAATCGGATCTTCTTGCATTGCAGATGCCCACTGATGGGCTATGCATTCCTCCAAACCCTTCTGTCGAGTTCCACCGTTACTGATAAATGGATGAACATGCTTACGTAAATTTTTCGGTTGTGTTTAAATCGGACTATTTTTTGAAATATGCCTCTAGAACAATTTTTTTAAAATTTTTGGTATCCTAATCCATTCACCACTGAAATAACCGAAATTAATAAGAGTTTAGTTGCAGTTAGAAAACTGGTGACTATGCTCTGTAAAATGCAATTCAGCCCATCAATTCTGGTTCATTAAATACTTAGCTCTCATTAAAAAAATCACAACTTATTGCGAATAAGATGATAGATTTTTCAGTACTCCTGGTGTTGAGGACTACGGATGTTTGGAAATAATGTCTGGGCAAATAAAAAACACCTATAATTGGTTGGAACGGATGCATTGGTAATTGAAAAGCTAAATGGAAAAGCCCATGTTGATCACTAGGCCTATACACAGCATCCCGATCGGAGGTAGCGCGATTAGGCGAAATCTGGTCAAAGTGAAGCTGGCTCAACAGAGACATTGTAATGATGTATGGTTGTTGTGTACTGCAGACAGTAATGCAACTCCTAGGTCAACCATTGGATTCCTGCCGCGCCCACCGTGGTAAATCGAAAGCCTAAGACGGCCTTTTATGGAGACCAGGGAACATTATTACGACCGTATTTGTAGGGTTATCAAGGAGTTTTCCACAAGGTCATGCCAGACTCTTCGTGGTGTTGCGAGAAGCGCCGAGCTAAAATGCTCGATTCTGATTGATTTATTTTCTAACCAATCAATGCTTTTCTTCGTATGCTCCGTAGCTAGCTCGCGACACACCCGTCCAACCGACGTTGTGTTCGGTTATTTACAGTGCATCACCTCTGGACAATGACCTTTTGAGAACAATCGGTCCAAAGCCTAGTACGGTTATGCAGGTCTTGTGTACTCAAGACAGTTGTCTTCTTACTCTTACCGTTGGTACCGGTTATATCTGCTTTCATTTGTTCACTGTGTAGTGACTGTCTCTATAAAAGAAGTGACACCCATGTGTGAAATCCCTTCTCAACTAAACTGTCCACAGCTTATTCATCTCTACTTTGATAACATGCAAAGCTTTTATGGAAGTGTTCCAGTAACTAAGTAAGAGATATATTGCCATCACACCTATTTGAACCGTCCTCCCACTATACTAGTGACATTGTTCTCTCTAGTCACGCAAAAATGAAAACAGTGGACTCGAGTTTCGGTCTTATTTGACTCCAGCAACCCTGAATATCCGTGAGTTGAACATCAGTCCTCTGATATGCTAGGCAGGCTTGTTACCCGCAGCTTACCAGCACGTGCTGGGTGACCCTGGATGTTTAACGAAACCTGGAACTGAAACTTTTTATTATTCGCTCTAATTAGCTGCGAGTGACTTATCGCCGTGCTTGTCGATGAATTAGCCAATTTAAGTGGGACGTTGTCAGAAGCGAATTCTACCAGTTCGTTGAACTGCACTACATAGAATGGGATCCTGTACTAAGGAACATGAAACATCTTCATTCCGCAGTTTCTTAGGAAGATACTTTGTTTGCTTGCCTGCAACAAGGAAACAAAGCCGCGAGGCCAGTAAATAGCGTCTACTCAGCATTGGGGTCTGAACCTTCAATCGAGTTCATCGATTTCCGCGCCATCTTTGTGTTCAGAAAACCCATTTATCTACGTTGATGACATATACTTCTTGCAACTAAAGACACTTAATCGCAAAATAATTTGCATTTTAACCAGTTCTCAGTTGACATGACGCTTTCAGCTATTTCAAGTACCGTCCTGGCTTCAGTTCGAATATGTGCGCCTGTTCCATACTACTCCTCCGTTATCAGTAGCCAAATGTAATTGATGACGATGAGGCACCGTTGAAGGCCACTCCAGTGGTATGAGCCATTGAAAGTTGGGATGTATTGGCACTCCCTGTGCTGTTCCGCATTGGGATTGATGTAACCTCTCATTCGTCAGTGGTAGATGGAGCCAAAATCCACCCACAATGGTTCCCGATTGAGGTGAATCTGATCAGGAAGTCGATTTTCATCGTGGGATAGTTTTCCATCACTGAAGGTAATTTGAACGAACGTTAATCTGTTGATCTGTTCACCGAGGTTAGTAATTTTCTTGAAACCGTTTGGTCACTAATCTAGGGGACGTCATCAATGCACAAATTTATTCGTTTTATCCTACTTTGAACAGTCCACTATTCGGTGTGCGGTTTGCAGTGCTGACTTTAGGGTGCAGCTCCCGGAGGAGTACATTTTTTAGTGGTCTTTCTTTCGGTAGATATTTTCATTTGAAAGTGGGTTTGGTCTACGGGAGATGCTGTCTGTCAGTATATGAAAATCTCTCTGGTCCCATTTTTTTCGAAATCGTATCCATCGTGTTCGTACGCACAAGGTTAGACGGATTTATCGATCAATAATGTCGCAAGGAATAAGTTTCTGATTTACTGTCTTGAACGACTGGTAAGTTCTAACAACACTGTTCTCCGTCACGTACCCCAGATAGTGGGAAAAATTAGGTTGCCCCTGGGTGAAAATGCTGTAACAGTCACCTTGGCTTTTTTAGGTCGGGAATTTGTGGAACTGGATTATATAGTCTAAGCTTGCCGGCATCCTAGTTGCATAAACTGCGAGAGTGAAGCGGACATCAGCCTCCGTCTAAACTAGGTGATTTTTTATGTAAGCCACTTCAGGAGAAGTCACATTCATGCTTCCCTTGTACCGCAAACGGGACCTGACCTTACTTACACAACTTTACGATGTGGTGCTGTCCTCGAAAGGTGAGTTCCCACAGGACCGGTTAAAATTGCGTCCCTCTTGTAGGAAGCATAAACCTCTAAACGCTGTAATCTTCATATCGCCCTGCTTGCTGTGGATAGAGGAACAGAGTGTGGTGCCTATCAAAGAAGACCGAAGAATACTAAAATTATTTGGCTAGCCACAGCCAAACAGGTTGTCGTTGGATAATGATAGTCACAATGGAGATATCGGGCCAATGAAAGAACACACACTACTGAATGTCTGTGAGTAATAGTGTCATCCCATCATTTCGAGATCCTATCAAGTGGTCTGCGTTATGAATGCTTTCAATGCAGCTGGCATCGTCGCCGGTTGCGTAAGAATTCATCAGGACATAATATATAAACAGAAGAATATCTTCCAGGAAGACCAGTTAGAACTTCCCTATCATTCCTGTGAGACTGCACTTATATTTATTGTATCGCTATATGGAAAACTGCACTAGAAAAGTACGGTGTCAACCTCCTACCGAAAGTACGTAAACCTAAAATTGCATCAAACATGGCTACCTTAGTAAAACAAGAAGCAGGTTGGGTATTGATTAAGTACCTCAAAATGTGCGCCTTCGCTCACCAGATAATTTCAGTATCTAGTAATTGCACACTCGATGCGGTATTTTGAGGCATGACTTGACTAATCTCGGTTTGCAGACGAAGCATACAGTTGTCAACAATACTAATCCTTCTGTTTTAGCTGACCTTAATATCGCCTAGTCGACGAAACAAAGCCCCTGAATAACCCCTGCATTTCCGACCGTCCCCTATCGCATGCCATTTGAATCCATGTTGAGGTATTCAAAAAGTGATGATCGTCAACACCTCCACTCCCTTCGCGCGACCTCGTTTTCGGTGGTGCCATCTGTCCAAATTCCCATTCATTCATTTCTGTGTGCAACGAAAGGAATTAAACAGTTCCGTACTTCCGGCGCACCCCTGGTCATACCATTGCGTCCAAGATCGGCGAGAGTGCCGGATTCTTACCGAAATCTGTTGTCAGCTAACACTGAGGCAGGTCGATGTCCCAGTGGTAGAAGAAAACAATGACGTTGTTCTAACTGCAAACGTTACGATTTCGAGTAACAAGCAAGGCTTGATTTTAAGACAGCCAAACCACTGGGCTGATGTGGGGGGAATTTGAGGGGACCGAGCAGGTAGATATCTTATTGTCCAGAAAAGTTAATATCATGGAGTCTGTGAAAATTGTACAAATTACTTGGAACTTCCTTTCTTAACCGCTTATTTTATTCCCCTTTTCGACTATGTAAAATTTCGTCACGGTTAATCCCAGTCTGATTGGAACTCACCGAACCGACAACCGTTTGGTGCGTGTCAAAACTTGATGCTGTGCCGACAGCTGCGCAACTTGAGTCCACCAGCGTGAATGGTGCAACCCCAGTTACGCACAGGGTGGCAACTAAACGTAACCGGTGAAACATATCAAGCTGGAGAGATCTGGTGTATCCTGGCCAAAATGTGCCAGTCAGAAATCATTCATGGCCTGTTTCATTTCTTGTGACTGCACGACACATCGGGCGAATGTGGTTAAAACTGTTCGGAAAAACTGAGTGGTCTGTGGCATGAGGTGTCGGGATATCGGGATGTCTTAAACACATTTCTGCTTTTCCACGTCTGATTGGTTGATATAATGCAATGAACATTAAATGCTCATATATTCTGCTATGGCTTCGCAGACCAATGTCTTCATATTTCGCTCTTCTATAAAGAATACCCCAATACTGACGGTAGTTTCTCACTTCTAGAAGCTTGTAATTTTCCAGTGGATAATATCCTTTTACGCAGTGCATAAGGTAAAGCAGTATGGCATCCATTCGGGTGGGTAGTAACTTCTAGATTTTCCCATTTTTCATGAGTTCAATGGGTTTTGTGGTAAACACCATCATGCGAATGTCCTACTTGCAGTCAAGTAAATTTGCCATGAAATAACTCGATTTCGGCAGGAAAACTGACGGCATTGCGTAACAAACACGTCTGACCTGTTCACAAGCATGCGTAAGGAGTTTATTTGTCTCACAGGACCATTGGTAAAAGGTTTAATTACAGAGATATTTGCTCTATATTGCAGGGAGCTTGGTATGAAACCTGGATGCTAAAGTACCATCCATATGACTCTGTAGAAGTTCGCTGATCTGGTGCGTTCGAGAAACATGTGAAGAGACTATGTCCAGGGGTAACATTTCTAAATGGTGAGATTTTTTGTTCATTACAATTATGTAAGCCGTAAGATATTCAGAAGAAATTGCTATTATGCTCGTACTATTTTGCCGATTTGTGAACCTCACTGGGTCCGGGTAGTCCGGTGGTCCATTCCTTTCAATGATCCGGGTTCGGATTCCACCATGGGCGCCTTCAAAGTAACTTCCAGATCTTGTCCTAAAAATTGTTTACACTTGTTGTTTCGTCAGTACGAAGGGCACAAAAGATAATCCTTTGACGTTTTAAACATAAAAGACTCCAAATGGTGAAAAAAACAGACAAATAATTAAAACTACAGCGTGGTATTTAAAAGCTCCCCCCTTCAGAAATCGGAGACCCATACCTTTTCTAGACTTTGGTTACAAAATAGCACATTGCATTGGACTAGATGAATTGACCTAGAAATATGTGAAATGTCTGATTATTTTTTGACAATATTCACCTTCGAACATTGGTTTTCTCATCGACGCAGTGGAAGGCCTCACCTGTCAGAATACCGAATGATGCGTCCTTTCCAACACCGGTAGAAGCTAAATTTCACTCCCAAGTGATTTGATCCTTTAAATTTGATCTTTCCCTATACAAAACGGAAGAATTCAACCTGTAGCTTTTATTCTCCAAATCAGGTTTCCTGGTGTTTGTGCAAACGAGTATTGGAGGGGGGCGGAGAATACAAGTAAGCAAGGAAAATTGCAAAATTTCGAGCTGCTGTTTGAACAACAAAAGAATGAATTCACTTTCAAGTCTTGCTAATGCTTCCACACCACCATCTAGTATCGGTACCATACAAAGCCCTGGAATAGCACTTTTCCTAATAAATGTGCACATCGGTAAAAGTGTAACTGCCATGCGAACAACACCTGCTTGACTTTTGCTCTGTAGAACTCATGATGGTATGCGGATGTATTGTAATTTCAAATGGTCTGATCAGTCGCACATTCTAGTCAGGACAAAAAAAACAACCGTAGCACTCGATAAATTAGAGACTTCATATTCGCTACCTGAGATGTTCGGCAAATCCCTTGATCAGTATGATGTTGGTGATAATGTTCCAGATCCAAGTTTTTTGTTTACGGTAAGTGGAACGCCTCAAAGCTCAGTTAGACACCCATGTAATGTTTATGTGTGTATGTACGTGAATTCGTTTGGTTAGCCGAAACGTGTACTGGTGGGTAGTACAAGGTAAACAATGGCCCCTGAGTTTCGAAACAAAGTGAACACTAGCTAACAGGACAGTGGGTTGATGATTAAAACAGAATGTTTACGACTGTGCTACTGGTCGTGCGACATTGGTTTGCTGATGGGTGCACCGAAAAACCGGTGAGATTGGTGTCTGATACACCAGTATCACAGGTTAGGTAATTCACTGCAGCTTAGCTCCGTTGTCATGCCTTCGAGCTTCGTTTCCAGGCCACCCATTGCCCTTTTCCAACTGGAACCTGCTAAATCAGACAGGATCACGCGGAGTAATCAATCTTCTGGAATATGAAGTATGTGATCTAGCCAGGAGAATCAATGCATAGAGCAAACATGCAGTTTTCAGTTAACTGAAAAGCGTGAGAAAGTGATTCAGGAGCCACTGTTTTAGAAAGCCCTTGTAGATTTATTGCCGGACATCTTTTGGCTTTCGACACAAATGTTTAGTTAGGCCAAGTGAATAGCGTACCAAACTGGCCGAGGTTTAACGCAGATGGAAACCCAGTGAGCAAGATCTCTTTCGACCAGCATGTAAGATGAACATTGAATACCGGTAAAAAGGTTTTGTAAGTTAGCATGGGTGCCTAAATATCATGGCCTATTGGCCGATTAGTTTATTATTATTATTATTATTTTGATTGGGCTTGGGTCCTTTATCTTCCGGTTCAGGGCGCTTCAGTTGACGGTTCCTCTCGGCTGTCACTGGTAAGTTATATTACTCTGAGGGTTTGTAAGTTCTAGGAAAAGTTCATAGTGGGTGTGGGAATACGTGAAATTTTGGTCCTCTTCTTTGTTGGTGATTTCGATTCACTGATAACCACACACGGCCACGAGACAGCTCGACAGATCTAGAGCTGCTCTACACACGCCCCTCATTTCTGCGCCTTCTATTCCATTCACAGTTAGATAGTTGACACCACCTTACCCATCAGTCGCTCTGGTGTGGGTCGTAGTCACCAAAGCACAACTTCATCACTTGTAAATCTATCTCGCGTCCATGTTTAGACCATTGCTGAGCCTTCTAGCAACGCTCGATATTCATCTGCGTTTCTCAGCGGCCCGGTTTTTCTCTTCGCATTCATTTGCAGTCTGATTTGGTCTCTAATGGAGACGCAAATCAACCCACCCGAATCTCTCATTTGTGATAGCTTACTTCAACTAGATGCTGCACAAAGCCACCTCAAATTTTACTTGCTACGATATTGGGGATATCACATATTCGTAATGCACTACTCATAAGGTTGCTGGAAATTCTTCGACAGCCCACGACTGGTTTCGCCATTCTTGGGGCTCATCAAGTAGGCGAAGTCCCCGAGTTTCCGTCAACCTTAAATTCTACTTGAAACCAAATTGCACGGAATTAGCGAAATACACTCATTTGCAAACAAATTTGGTTTTGCGAGAGACTCACCTGGAACCCAGCTGAATTTCTCGTTTGTGATGTTTCCAGGCAAATGAATGTGCTGCACCAGGCCGCCTCATGTTTCAGTTGCTACGATATTCAAGATATTGCGATACATGTATATTCGTAATGCACTACTCATAAGGTTGCTGAAAATTCTTCGACAGCCCCCGACCGGTTTCGCCCTTCTCAGGGCTCATCAGGTAGGCGCAGTCATCACAAACGAGAGATTCAGCTGGGTCAGCTGGTGAGTCTCTCGCAAAACCAAATTTGTTTGCAGCTGAGGATATCACATCTCCTTGGCAGGTCCACCTGCAAATGAGGTTGACATAAACTAGAAAACTTTGCCTAACTATTGAGCCCCATGAAGCGCAAGTTCAGCTTTCACGTAACCGCACCAAACTAGGCCATATCTGGTGAACTTTCTCATTTGCCGGCGTGTGGCCGTCGGGTAACCCTGTGCAGCTGATGGCCGGCCAGTCTAATGCGATCAGCGCAGAGAGGACGGCAGTCACAACATATCTTGACAATTCTTTTTTTAGACCCAAAAGCTCTGACCGCCTGTGGTGCTCTGGACGGAAACTGATGGTCACTGAACTGACGAACTCCGTCTCATATCATTTGTCCTATTACCGTGTTTTGTGCCCCAGCTTCCAGCTTAATGAAGAACCACCACAGCGGCTTTCGTACTTTTGACCATCGTGCCCAGATATCGAACCTTATGGTTACCAGGGTTCCGTTCCTGTGTGATTCGGTTGAACACATAGGGCCTGTTTCGGAATCCCTTCACTATCTACTCGGCACACATGTCCCAGCCATCCTAGACTGCTTGCTGTGATTACGGCGTCCATTTAACCACAAAGTGGCCGTCAGATGGCCGCGTCCGGCAGTGATTCCGTCTAATGAACACCAAGTATTCACCTCAGGCAGTGCATGCAAAAGCTACACTAGAATCAGATGTTGTAGCAGTACCTGGTCAGTGGTTAAGTGCTGGCAAACAGGAAAGCTTAGGACATGTCCTAGTAAATGTGCAGCTTCGGTCCAATCCGCAGGAACCGGTCTCTGTGAGTTTGTCAAAAGCCACACTAGTCTTGACAACACGGAACCACAACTCACGGTAGACTGTCGAGTCAGTAGACAGCGAGCTTCCAAGATAGCACAACTTCGCGCAGCAGTCCAAAAACTCCTCTGTAGCCTAGATGTGTGGAATAGTGTTGTATATCTACCTGTCACAGGTTGATACATAACATGATAATACGGGTCTCAGTCTAGAAGATCAGGACCCTCGTACCAAATACTGGACAAGTGTCCATCCTATTGGCATTAAAGCAGCACGCCGGTAATGTCGTTCGGGAAAGCAGCATTGGCGATACTCGTTAGATCGAGAATAAATAGAGCGAGGCAAGGACGCGCCCAGTGAGGATTTTGAAATCACTGGTAGTCAGCTGATTAGCACTCGTTTCAGGAGCTCGGCCAGGCTGATGAATCTGCAGCTACCAGATAAAATTCCGCCTTGTTTTCTCCCATGGTGTGGCATGATTGGACTATTCCTACATTCTGGTAGACCTTCCTCCTTTTTGCTTGATGATGCAGGTCAGTTTGAGAAGTGCATTCTTCAAAGTCAGACCACCACACCTAAGTGGTTCCGTTTCAAGCATGTTTTCTCCGGCTGCCTTGCCACTTCGCAGTCAGATGTTTGCCTCCCGTATCTGTTCGGTATTCTCTCTTTGAAGCAATCGATCCACCGCAGTTAGGTTGAAGGTCACCGATCGGTGCAGCAGTTTCTTGATATGTTTGTGCCATATATATAGTATTTCCGTAGGTTATATCCATTTCAGTCCTGGAGCGTTTGGACAGGTTTGATGCTCCGCCCACACGTGGTCTTCAGATTTGTAATCTTTCTGCTACCACAGAACAGCGAATCATCTGATTTCCCCACTTTTTCCCTCCATTTGGTGAGGCTGAGCTGGTGCGTCCAATGATTTTGCGCACCCCTTATCCCCTATTCATTTACCTGCTTCCCGGATCAGCAAAAGACCCGCCAAACTCTTGGTCCTTTTCAACTAACAACTGCTTTTTGTGCTGGGTTTTGTTGTCACACCAGTCAGGATGTCTTGGAAGAAGTTGTCAGCTCTGGTTGACTGTCATCGAATCAGTTTTTGTCACGTCAATTTGTGTCACGTTTCTGCTAACCGTTTGGATGGATTAAAGGCTGTCAAGGAAGAGGCCAGTGGTGGAAATCGTCATGCATCCTAGCGTGAATAGAGCAGAGGGAATAGGGCTAGTAAGCGTGCGAGCAGCGGCCTTATATCACCCGAGTTGACAAGAAAACCAAAAAGCTGTTAGACGATACCTACGTCTGATTATAAGTGTTATCAGGAAAGTATTATGCTGGTTCGGCTTCGTCTGTTTTAAGACTCAGGCAAACTTGTAACCTTGACATTTGGGATGGGAGAGTATTTCTACCAAACCGAAAGTTTACCCGGTAATAAATCCCCATATTGTTTAAAAAAGTTTTCCAAAAAATGATTTCTCGATAATCCCGAGCGTTTTCCCGGCTGATTCGAAACAAACTACTCTGTACTGTTTGAATGGAAACGCAAACAACCTTTTAACTGAGTTGCCGGCTCAATTTTATTGCGTTATCTTTGATTATTCTGAGGTTTTCTGCTAAACAGAACATGGATCAGCAAACTGAGTCTCTGCCCTCCATTTGGAAGCCAAAAAATAATATCCGATTTTTAACTAACAGGATCAGCAGAAGCGTGTTTGACGAAACACCAGTTTGATTTGCTTATGTAAAAGTGAACTAGAACTCATTTATATTGGTACTGTGAGGAGATTCTGCAATTTCTAGCGGAGATTTTGTCTTGTAAGTGAAGCCAATCTGCGCTGAAAGGCCGAGAAGTGCTGTGCACCTGTTTCGGTTTCATTGGGAACCATCAGTGGTACGCACAAAACTGTATTTCCGACAGTGAATGACAAGCTAAAATCCAGTTCACTGCTGGTCAATCCTAATTTAGTGAGTATCATCCGCCTGCAGAGTATGGGACATTGATCGCTAATTGCATGTCACCCTAGTTTTAATCGGCGTCAACTCCCATTCTCTGAGGTTAGTTTGACAGTATGCTGGTGGAATTTAGGTCCGCATGTCCGCTGTTAATCTCTGAGTTTCAATCAAGTTTAGAATGTACTCTCTATCAGATGAAATTGGGTCCATGTGAACTCTCTCGACGGAGCATACTAGTCATGAGATTGCTAAAAACCCTTCGGCAGACCACGATCGGCTTTACCTTCTTTGTGCTCACGAAGTGGATGAAACCTCCCGGTTTTCCACCAGTCCCCCCATTTGAACACTAATTTGGTCTTCACGAGAGACAGGTGAATCTCAAATTGTTTGTGATATTTTTCAAATGTGAGTGTGCTGCACAAAAATATCGCAGTATGTTTTTCATAAAGGAAACTACTTCTAGTTTTCGTCCATCTTAAGTTGTACGTGAACCTGTCAGGAAAATACACTGAGATATCTTCAACACAGTACCAAAGGAAACATGGGAATGCACTTGTGCAGCAAGTTTAGCTGAAGTAGAATATCACAAACGCAAGATTCAGCCAGATTCAGTTGAGTCTCCCGCTAGACCAAATTAGTTTGCAAATGAGTGTATGTCGCGAATCGCATACAACGTGTGTAAAATTAGGACCTAAAGCTGACAGGCACTCAGGGACTGCGCGTAACTAATGAGCCCCAGCAAAGTCCGAGGCGATCTTGGGCTGTCGAAGAGAGTTTTTAGTATCCTTATGAGCGGTATGTTCCGTCAAGGTCCGGGTACATCAGTCTATCCTGACGTATTTCGTCGCAACCCCGTCTTTTCAAAGTTTCCTGGTGCCATCCACTGGAAAGGTCTGTCTGTTCACGCTACATCAGAAACCAGATGATACCCTAAAAATGCCAAATCTTGCCACAGAAGCGGACGAAAATGTCTGCGGCTGGTCGATTCAAACTTCATCTTTTATCTTTTAACCCATGTTCTACATCTGATGGAGCTACAAAACGTTACGCATGGTCTGAAGACATACCGCCAGGTCCAAACGTTCCGCACTATTCAGTAAATTACAGAAAGATCCACCCGTCATGCCGTGAAAACAGCAAACAAACTGTCGAATTTCGGTTAAAAAAATAATTTGAGTCTTCACCGTTTTGGCGATGATTGTTAATTGCTGTCTGAAGCTGGCGGACCGGACTTCAGGTACTCAGAAGGAGCCTAAAATATCCCTTCGGAAATATACACTATTTGTCCTGTTGTTCACGAAACTGCATCGCCAAAGGACCCTGAGGTTCACCTGGAAACCGCACTCGACAAGGTTCTTTGATTCTTAGTGTCGGGATCTCTCGCATATTGCACGGAATTCTTTTATTTCGGTGGCTTCCGAGCACCTGATTGTCGCCGTTACATTCTGGTGCGCTTGAAGCACACCGTTTAACGCTCTTGGATCTGCTTCATCGGTTTTGTCCGTCCGTCCGCACTCACCGCTTAGCTAATGTACACTTTGTTCCGGTTCATTATATCCATTGGCATCGCATCATCGGAGGAGCCGATGCAGTGTGCACTTTGAAGTACCTGGACGCGTCGTATTTCCCAACCGTCCTGGTTTGCATCCGATTGAAGCACCATACCCGAAAAAAGCACCAGTGACGTCTCCTCTAGCACCCGTCTTTGCACACCCATGCGAGCTCGAGATAGCTTAGTGGTTGAGGCTCGAACTTAAGCAATGGAAGGTCTGTGGTTTGAACCCGACCCTAGTATCTCGACCGTTCCTGTCTAGGCCTGGGCAACCTGATAGTATCTCAGGTCTCCTGCTTCCTTCTCGTAGCATGGCAGCTAGGCACCTAATGTGATCTACAGATAAACTATTTTTGCACTGTGGGGAAACAGAATATGATTCGATGACCAGGAGAACGCGCTAACTTATTATATGAGAAAGACTTTGGTGTTTAGTGGTTACAGTAACTAGGTGGCTCACATCATTCCACCTCACCATCACCCACTTCATCTAACCTCACCCCACTCTGCCCCATTTCACTTCACCCCATCCCACCGCACCCCACTCGGTTTCTCCTCATCACACCCCAACTGACCCCAGTCATCAAGAAACACATTACGGGCAGTGGTGACAATTGTACAATTCTTCAAATGAAGCACTGTTATAGGGTTGTGTTCGACCCACGCTGGGCTACGTGGTGCTGGGGCTCAGTGATGCCCATCTGTACACATACTGCACACGCATACATACATTAATGCACCGCACTACGTTACACACTTTCCGTCAAATTCGACGACGGTCCGAAGAGTCACACTCAACTCATATACTCAGATAGAAATGCTGCTGAAGGTGAACGTAAGGGAAGCCAGACAGTGAACCCATTTCCCACCCCCTCAATTAGGATGACAGTGTTCCATCCATTCAGCCAACCGCCATGTTAAAAGCTAAACGCCACTTCCGTGATTTTTACTCGCCAAACCGCTGTCCATTCAGCCCTGACTGAACCTTCGAAACCATGACAAAACAGCGCTATTGGCTGGAGAGTAATAGTGATAAATATTCGTTCAGCTGTAACAACTTTTCGGTGACTAGCTATCGTGCCACCCGAAGGAAGCACCGGAGCTGAGCTACTGTCTGATTGTCCAAGCCTAGACAAGAGCAGTCGAGATGCCAGGGTTGGGTTCGAAGCACGGTTAGTCGTTTCACGCCTTACCACTGAGCTACCTCCACCTCAGGTATGGCGGGTACCGCTTGTACCGCGGGTACAAGCGGTTTGTAGGGAATCGAGCGCAGTGCTACGTGCAAGCTGCCGCTGCCGATATAAACTCGAGGGAAGACGACAAGTGGATAAACACACAGAAGACCGTTGAGGACCACCATGTGACCTAAGCATGATGGCAGGACATTTAGGACCACCATTAGTTCCTTTGCTCCAAGAGGTTATATATGTAAAGATAACAGTTCTCCAATAAAGTCATTGTACAGCGTTTGTACGAGTTACACGTTCTGAACTCTTGAGCCACACCTCCGAAACTGATAGAATGAAATTAGGGAACAGTTGAGATGCTTCTCTCACAAGAATAATGCAAACTTAACTGTTTAATAGGCAAGTGGCGGCAGATTCACAACAACACTGAACTGCTTTGGAAATACAGTAAAATTTGCCGACTGCATGACTTAACTCTACGGGTTGTCTGTCAGCAGTTTGGGAATAGAGAGGCAGACACAGTTGGCATCCCTAAAGAATGTCACCAGACCATTCAACTTTTCCATCAGAAAATCAACTAGTCTGGCAATTCGACTGGGCACATTTTACTCATCTGCAAGCTGTTACCATGTACATTACCCTGACCTTTTTTCACACGGCCACATCAGCGACGATCGATTTGCCTGCTCACATCTTGCTTTGGCGTCGTACGTGCGATAGGAAGCCCACAAATTTGTGAAAAACCATCTCCTGGCCATCTATAGCAATTATTATCAAGAAAAGTGTCTTTCTCTTGAGATATCCCCCATCCTTTGCAATCACCGTCATGAAGCGAAGACGCACTCCTCTGTCCCTGGAGGGATCTTCAGAGCGAGCCCAATCCCGCTATGGTATTCGTAGATAAAGCAGGGCTTCTGGGTGCTATATACCGTTCTCAGACCTCAACCTAAGGAATGAACATTTTCTCTCCTGGCACGTAGCCAACCAGAGAAATACTTCCTATGTTCCGCAAGTCAGCTACTGGATAACTGATTAATCACTTTTACAGACCAACTGGATTCCACGTCGTCCATGGCAAAGATCCTCCTGACCAACCAGAGAGCACCAGTCAGAGGGTACTGAAATTCGTTCAATCCTTAGACCAGCAAGCGGTTAAATTCAATCTTTTAAGTTGTTGATTGGATCCGTGTTATACACTATGATGTTTTGGTGGGTGTAGCTGGATGTCTCCTTATACCACCGAAAAGAGGTCGAGCGAATGATGTCTATGTGGAAATTCTGGATCACTGTTTCACCAGCAAGCAACATTTCCTAAGAAAATGAAGATGAAGGAGGATGACGTGAGACATCTGGAATTAGTCCACACAGAATTGCGCATAGTCTGTCAGCTCTTGTCCACGCAACCCGTGGACAAAGCTGATTCGCCAGAAGAGAGCCTGGTACCAACAGAGACTTACAAGTAAATCACGGGGCGATCAACCACTAGCTTCTCCAAAAGCATGGTGTGTTGTATGTCGTAAAGCGGGAGGCTTTGCTCCCGACTGTACCAAAAAAGCGGTAGCGAGGGATGATCTAGGGGTTTAGAGGATTTACGAGTTCCAAATTCCATGATAGTATCGTGATACCCGAACACTACTGAATCTAGTTCATTTGGCTCAAACGATGTCTACCCCAGATGTTGCAAAGAGGCAGAAGCTACTTTTATCACGTTCAAATGATCTCCTTGAATAGGCAGCAGCGCTTGCCAAACTCTTGCCTCCTTTCTTCCAGTTGGTCTATCAGAAACTTCTGTTTATTGGTGGGTTATTAAGCTCATACTCAATGCCGCCAAATGAGTAGAGTCAACAACATATTGTCCGTAAACAATTGTTTGCCTTTTCCACTTTAAAAACTCAGAAACTTTCAGAAAAATGGTGACACGTTAGACTCACAAGCCAGATTTCCGAAGACCATATCCGGGGCATAAGCATTGCTGGTGATATCTAATAAGAGCACAAGCCGAGCCCACCCCCGTGATGTGGACTAACCAGAACGATCACGCCAGAACAGATGGAGGAATGTTCAAAAGACAGAAAGAGAGAGAGAGATTGGAATGCGGCCTACCACAGTGATCGACCTTTCTTTCAGGACTGCTCTTATTCTTCACTAACAACCTGGTCCCCAGCTCTACCTAGAGGTTTCTACTTTCTTGACAAAGCAAACAGCTACGGCCTAGCTGCCACAATGGAAGTAAACGACACTCCTCAGAAGATGCACACGGGTGCGTAGTTTATTAACATCGGTGCCTTTACTGCATTCAGTTGCAAGATGCTCTCGTTTCGTTAACAAGGAAAGTACTTTCTGCGCTTTTGGAGCGAGTGGTACAAGGACGCGAACTACAGGGGAAATTTAGCTGTTCAGTAGGATGGACAATATAATCCTCCACGAAAAACGTCACCATGGGAGTGTCTATCGAGCATCTGGAAAATTTGCATCAGCTCTGTTTCTGAAAGTGAACACATTACACATTACTTCCCGCACCCATGAACAAGATGCAATCACACAGCTCTTGGTCTGCCTTGAAATAAATCAATCACACTTATGAGGGTAATTAAGCATTCAAATTCTTCGGTAAGATTGTATCTCCCTGGTATACCCTAAGGAATGTGGTGACTTCTACGAGGCCATATTCTCGCTCAGCATCTAATGAGTCATCCAAATCATCCAAGCCAGCACACTAAAGTTTTCTCACATCTTTGAGCTTACCGCGTCGAATTAATTTATCAGTTCCTTGTCAACATCAGAATGTGCTTCTCACCTCTGTAGGTTTAGAAGCGGTCTGGCCGTAAAAACGATATGACGATTTGTTTGTCACAAAGTATCACAATTTGCGCACCATTGTTTACGTGCCACTATGACAGATTTGCGAGGAATTCCAGGCACGCGCTTCCGTACTCGTTTTTCAACATAGGAATCACCATTCCACTTAGAATGGTGAAACTGATGGAGCCGCCCTGCTGTGTATGTATGTTCGCATAAACATTGTTACTTTTTCCGTTCGACTGTTCAGTTGTGGGACAAAGAACCGGAATTGGTTGCATGGGTCTAGTTAAATTCACCCATCTATTTATCAGTCGGTATCAAATGACAGATGTGCTGTCAAGTCTGGATTATGGATATCCTTTTGTACACCAAGAGTATAAAGGGGCACATATGTTGTATGCCTACGAACGGACCACGTTGGTTTTACCATGAGTAGCGAAAAATACAAGGTGAGTTGGACGGTATTCCTGATCGACATAAGCTGTTAACTTTTCCATTCAGTCAATGCTTGAATTTCAACCCAAGCTGAAAGCTTGGACATTTCTTCTTGTGTGTTTGCTATCTACCAAGACAGGTAACAGGATATTTTCATATAGGTCCAACGAAATGAGCTGAAGCAGTTCGTATGATGCCATTTGGAGGGTTTTTCTTGGAAAACCATCTAAACAGGTGTTCCAGAATTTCCAAGAGTATGGTTCCTAGTGGTGCAGTGGGAGAATCGAGGGAATGGTTTTAGTTTTTTTCAGAAACTTTGTCCTTCTTGAAAAACTGACAATGAAATTACCCTATGGATTAGTTCCACGATTTCACAAGAAATCCTTTGGATGAGAGGTCGTCACCGACAGGATTGCGAGTGATAAGCAAATGCATGTTTGAAAATATTCCTCAAATTATTGGATTTTCAAAACGGAGTCAAAGATTTTCCTTTTGGTCGCTAGTTGACTCGGTTTTCGGTAAAACGTGAACGGGAAAATAAGCTTTATATGGGTCACCGAGGGGCACTTAGCAGTTTTTTCGTCCTTATTTGAAACGCAGAGCAACGTGAAGAGGCCTCAAAATCCTCAGAGTAAGGGCTTTGCGCACCACCTCGGAAGTTTGAATGGGGTCAGTTTGTACTCTTGTGGACATTTATGCACGCATACTTGGCGGTTTAAAGCTATGCCAATTCAATTCAATTTTTCAGCTATAAACCATGTACCATAGACACATTGGTTCCAGCTGCTACAGTTTCGATCACCTGAAAAGGGGAGAGTGTGGGACATAGAGCCAAAACTTGGTTAGTTCGGGAACTGAGTAGCTACGCATTGAAGGCGGTAGCTTTGATGCAAGAGCGCCACTAACTGCACGATTGGGCCACTTCTGTCAAAGTCATTAACCACTATTGAGTTGAGTCCCAGGATCCCCATCCAGGGAGGCGGCAGTTGCCCACCCAACTAAGTTTACTGGTTAGTGTTTTCGTACTCCGTTGCTAGGTCATACACTGTCCACCTCTCGGTCGCTTCCACTCAGCACGGGGCTGGGCGAAGAGAGCTCTGCGAGGCAGGCGGTCTTCTGGCATGCAGAGTACATGTCCTAACCAGCGTAACCTATGAAGCGTGAATAATTCATCTATCGCGAGAGAGTACCTTCTTCCCAGGACCATCTGGCGTACCTCAGCATTGCTAATCCGATGTTCCCACCAGATATGCTTCGGAGACACCGATGGTCAAACACTGACATCTTCCGTATGTCCTGTGAGCGTAGGGGCTACGTTTCTGATCCATGAAGCAGTATGGATCGCACCACTGCAGTGTAAAGTCTGCTCTTGACGGACAAACTGACCTCACGTCGGCGCCATAGGTGTCGGAGGTTGGCAAAAGCTGCCCTGGCCTTTCTGATTCTAGAATTACTCTCATCTCCAGCCAGTCCGCCGGAACTTGTACAGCTGCCCGGGTAAACAAATCTATTTACAACGTCGATTGGCTTGCCTGAAAGCAGAGCTATACCACGTGAACCTGAGTTGAAAAGATCTTTGGCTGATGAATTCTGAAGGAGAAGTTCTCTCAGATCTTTATTGATTTTTTGAAGGTTTTCTTTGATGCACTGCTTATTGTAAAACGCAAAGTGATAAAATGTTTAGAATTAACTTTCTTTTAAAAAATAGAATTTATTAATTCAGATTAACAGAGATTGATACCGGACAGAGAGTAAGAAAACCGTACTTTGGCTTTGAAGCAGTCATGTGGAGATCTTGTTTACTACTTGATCCTGCTACAGAAGTGTAGTAAAGGCGATTGAACTACAGTTGTACCTCTCTTTAAGTCTTCCTGAACAGGCCGGCCGCAAATGGTGTCTTGTGAATGATGGCCAAGGAGTCCTGACTAAAGCGTATGACAGTTCAATCGAATACTGTCTTTTGGAGGTGAAACAGCCATAAAAACCTCACTTCGTGGTCCTTCGAGGTGTATTCAGTGAAAATTTCAATGCAGAAAATGTACACTAGTCAAAATTGTCTTCCAGTTTGTATGTTCCGAACAGCGAACGCCACAAGTTTGATGCTTCATTATTTTTCTGGTTGGTAGTGCAGTCTGCTGATGTTGTTGGCCAGATGCCAGTTTAGCTGTTAATCGAGCGTCGCAGTCGGCTTGCAGGTATCCCATCACTGATAGAGAAGACATCATCAGTAGGCCTGCGATCAGTCGTGTACTGATGGTGCCTATGGAGCTCAAGGCAGCTTAGTGGTTGAGGCGCAGAATTGCCAACCAGATGGGCCGTGCTCGATCCTGAACTCAGTATCTCGATTGCCCCTGTCGAGGCTTGGGCCAGCTGACATTATCCTAGCCCTCGCGTTTTTTCGGAGGAAATCGTAAAATGTATTATAGCTGAGCGATTATTTACCTCAGTTTATTATTAGTTTTGGTGTCTCCTCGAGTATTAACGGAACGTTTGCAAACCAGTTATCAAGCTCTGCGAACACCTTAAAAGTGACCTTACCATAAACTGATAAACACGTTCAAGCAATCAACATTTTGATACATTACCGATATTTGGGTGCATCTCTCTTGAAAATGGCTGTGTTAAATAAAAGAACATGGGATTGGTTTTTGGAACGTGAGAAAAACCATCAGTCTGTAAGTAGCTCGGGGGAAAAGACGAGTGAATCTCCCATTTGAAAAGCTATCAGTCGAGGAGCCATTCCACATGTTGGGATTATTTGAGTGGCGAGTTATTCACACCGCTTTTCAGTCGCTCTTAGCTGGAAGTTAAAGTGTTCAAATGACTAGCCAAGGGGTCGCGGGTTCGAGTCATCATGGGAGATGCGCACTACTGGTGATTCTCAATGGTGATGGGACAGCTCTACAGAGTTCATCAATTTTTCAGTGTAGACTGGCCTCACATACTAGACAAAATCCCCACTGAAAACTTGAAAACATTATTTCCGCACACTCTACACACACGCACTACATTTGAGGCATTGAGCCTTGGCTACTTCCGTGTTGTTTTGTTTTCATGGTTGAAAATTCGGAAAGGGGGTTGTATCTCATCACCGTTTGCTGCGTCCAGAAGGTGTTTTGCAGTGGTCGTACTAATCATCTATCTGAACATTTATTCAAATAAATCTTAGCAATATACATTTAATGACGCCTTTCAGAACTTCCAGTTCAACTAGTGGCACGAACGCCTTCAATTTACGGGAAGATCTTTCGCCGGTTTGTGGACTGCTGCCGGTCTTGTTCCATTTTACAATAATGGAAAGCCAGTTTGACGATACAATCAAACCTTTCACCATCTGAGTGCATTGAAGTAGTAACCTTATGACACCTAACGCTATAGAGAAACATACGGATCACCCAGGAAAGATCAAAACAAAATTAGCGCTGGAAATAACAAGTTGTGTGGGAAATTTTCGTTGCAAAACACTGTGGCACTCGGATTGAAATTACCCCGAGAATTGCGTCATTGTACTGGTTGCGATATTCTGCTAGATAATTCAGTAGCTATCCAGTTCCGTGTCAAACAACGCATCATAAAACGCATGTTCTCTAATTAGAATCGTCTTCATTTCAGACTGCTGCGAATTATATCCTATTTCTTTTACTTGTCATGTTAGTAAGCTAATTAAGCGGTGGATCCCAAAATGAGGACTCTTCGTCAGGTGGTATAAAGGTATAGGCACGAACTTACTGGTCGGAAGGTCCGTGGTTCGAACCCAGCCCCAGCATCTCGACTGATCCTGTCTAGGCTTGAGAAACCAGGCAGTACCTAAGCCTTCGTGATTCCTTCGGGTGGCATGGAAGCTAGGCACCGAAAGGTATTACAGTTGAATGATTTATTGATTGTTGTGAGTACAAAGGTATGTGGATTACTGCTCAGCTGTTTTTATCCTAGGGGCCCTGACACAGACTCATCATTCTTTGTGCATATGCTGGCAGCGTGAGCGCTGCCATGTTTCTCATTCTTGTTCTGAAGTATGAGTCAGGCGCTCACAGTTTCTTAGAATACAGACGACGAACTCGGTTCTACTCACATGACTGCTTGAAATGCTGAATCAGTTTCACACAGTTACACATAATGTTGGATGGTTTTTTATTGAGAATCTTCGTTCTGGAAGACCCGAAATCCTACAGCACTACTTATAAGGTTGTTAAAAACTCTTCGACAACTGGCTTCTTGAGAATCATCACGTAGGTATCATCGCCAAGTTTTCATCAAACTTAAGTTCTGTTTGTGCAGCGAGATGTGCTCATTTGGCGAAATAAGCATTTTCGCAAATTACGTTTGTCTGTGATGTTCAAATGAATGTATTGCACAAAGCCCGCCCCTTGTTTCAATTGGTTTATTGGTTGAGATATCGAAGTATGTTTTCTTGACGTAGCATGAGGTTGCTGAAAACGGGAGGTTTATCCAGTTGATAAGATTATGATCCAAAGATCCCACTGGATTTCATGTGATACCCTCGGCAACATCAACTCACTTTAAAACGGATGTATTTCACAACCGATATCGCATAATTCACTTTTTATCGCTGCTTCGTCCAGCTATACTATTTCCCTTTCCGAGCACGCGCTGAAGTGATACGCATGGTGCTGCATGCAGCCGGTGTGCCTTTTGACGATGAACGAATCCCAGTGGACGACTGGCCCAAACGAAAATCTGAGGTTCCTGGTGGAAGGATGCCTTTGCTCCAAGTGTTCAACCCTGACAAACCGGATACACCGAAGCACTTTGTGGAGAGCATGGCAATAGCACGGATGCTGGCGAAAAAATTTGACTTAATGGATGACACAGAAGAGGGTTATTACAACGTTGAACGAATGATTGGTGAAGTAAGTTGGCAAACTTAGCCTTAGCGGTATGTTCTTAATAAAAAAATAGGGCACTGCATACAGACTGACAGAGTAGGTACTCAAAGCACGTGAAGTACACCCTCTAGATGTAAACGGTTTGCATACTGATGTGGACATGAAACCAACAATTCATGAATGAGGACATTTCATACTGTTCGAATGAAGAATCGGCTGGATCATCTAACTGGACGTGGTTATGCGGCCTTCAACAGTTTGTTACCCCAGGAAGTTTCCCAGCATTTCTAAAGTTTATCCCTATTATTCAAGATAAAAATGCACAAAATGTTAAATTATGCGGTAGTTTACTAGTGACGGCTGAAATTCCAACCAGAGCTTTGGTAAATTTCACTTTATTCCTGATACCAAATGATCAGTTAGGACAACTCATCATTTCAGTCGTGACTAGTAAACTTTTCCGATTAGGTTGGTTGTGAATGCCTCACACCTCAATTAGGGTGCCAGTTGCACTTGGGATCGGCGAAGCTACGGGCTCAAGGTCAAGGGCTTGCTATCCCTCAACATGAGGACACGTGACTGCGCGGGAGGAACGTTCTCGTTTGACGAACTTTTTTATGTTCACTTGTACGAATTTCGTAGTCCTGTACTAATGAGGATAGTGAAATAAACACCTTCCTGAGATTTTTAGGTTTCAGTATTAAACGAGAACACATGGCCACAGCGAGCAAACTTGGAAATTTGACTAAGCAATTCAGTTCAATTTTGGCTCAGTCAAATCGCGGAGATCGTACGTGGAGCACTTCCCAAGTTTGTAAGGTGGTGTACTGTAATGTGCCCAGAAGCCTTAGCGCTACTAAAATGCAAATTCATACCGTTAGAGGCTCTTTCAGTCAAACAGAGATCAAATCAAAGGTCTCAGTAATGCACCATGCTAGATAATCTCGTTTTTATATAAGGAAGAAGGAGTTGCCTTTGCGAAGCAATGAGTTCTGCAGGTCATTCTGTAGATGACACTGATGGGAATTGAAGAGATGAGTGACACTTGGTATGCCACGCGTAGAAGGAGCCAGTCAAGTTTTTGACAGTGCCAAATCACACTCTTGAATTTTAAGGTGGCCACATAGCCCTGCATGTGCAAGTTGCACACTCTGTTGCCAGGCGCACGCAGTCTTGTGACAGAAACCATACTTTTCTATTGTATTAGATGACGGGATACTGCAAATAACCTTGAAACTTTGCTGTTCTGTCGGTTAACCCAGGTTTCCGGGTATTTGACGTAATCACCCATAAAGACACCTTCTCCATAAGTGGCTTTTATTGAGGATTATCTCTGTATTCTACCTGAAGTGATACGTGGTGAGCGGTTTTTACACTGCCAATTGTTTCAGAGGTTGTAGGTACTTAGAGAGACTCAGAACGGACACCGCTCACTTGGGTAGTGTTAGGTCGAACCCAATGACTCCTTTGTTTGTGAGTTCAACGACAGGATACTGCGCCCAAAAGCCATTGATTAAAGTTTACATAAACTCAGCTAGTCAGGTGAATCCAGGCCATAATGACAACTATATACCTCTTACTTTATTTATCCCCATCAAAGTGCGAAGACGTGCTCAAAGAGTTCCGCAGTGCTTTCATGTCTCCAGCGGATAAGAAGGAACAACTCTTGAAAGAAGCAATGGAAACCTCCATTCCAAAACTACTGAACGTGAGTATGCAAAAGCCCATGGATTGTTGAACCAGTTCTGAAGGATTTATTACCGTTTGTTTCTTCAAAGAATACCCCAAAAGTCATTCTGGAATATCTTTACTAACAGCATTTTCTATGGTTATTCAACAAAACATAGAAGGTGCATTAATAAAGAGACAGATGCCAAAAATCTGTTCAAACGTTTTGAAGGTTTTAGATGTGATTGTTTACCTTACTAATTGCCCTTTGGTTCATTCGGACAATCACCTAACTAATCAAATTGTGGTTCTGAATAGTCAGAGGACTTTGTCTAATCAGTATTCTACCATCCAGGGGACCAGAGAGTTGCCAGGTCATGAGCTTCAGATCTTGCCTGGTATACTGAAAATCTTAGCCACCCGAGTGTTTTCGCCTTTATAAGGACACACTAGATGGGGTTAGAGGGATCGGAACGTAACCTTTTGATGGAAAAGGTACAATTAGGTTTAGATAGATTGCAGATATTAACGGTACAACTCGGAATATGTTATTAAACAAACGATTCCAGGCCCAAGTGTTGTAACGATGTGAGTGAATTTGACATATAAATGTGCATTATTGCACGTCTATGGCGAGATGGCTCAGTGGTTAGAACGCAAATTTACTGACCGGAAGGTCTATGTTTCGAACCCGACCTCTGCCTCTCGACTTCCCCTGTCTTGGCTTGGGCAACCTGGCAGTATCCCACCCCTCGTGCTTCCTTCTGGTGGCATGGCAGCTATGCTACAGCTGAATGATTGCACGTCTATTGGTGTGTGTTCAGTTGTTTATGTGAATTCCCAGACTCTAATCTATTCAGGTGTGTAGGCTTTATCCCCATCAAAACTGACTATTTTAATTTCTTTCAACATTACAGCTTATTTCACAGTCACTGAGCGAATCTGCTGGCAAGTTTGTTGCTGGGCACAAAGTTACCCTGGGTGACCTCAGTCTGCTGGCATGCTTGGATCACGTGGACAAAACGGATCCTGAATTTCTGAAAGACAAATACCCCAAATTGTTGGAGTGGCGCGAAGACGTGTTGAAGGAGAAGCCAAAGCTTGCAGATTACATAAAGTCACGTCCTGACACACCTTTCTGATTAATTATGGGAAGCCAATAAATAAACGCTTGGATCACTGTCGTATCATTACCCCCTTTGTTTAGTTTACCTCTGGGTGTTTTTTCTCCACGGATCCATGATTAACTGTTTTTGACGTTGACCTTCGCAAACCGTCCACATTGAAACATGTGTTGCAGTCGGAAGGCACATCTTGAGGGACCGAAAACAGTTGAACTCTCCTGTGTTCTAGTCTGTCCCAGCGAGGACTACCGCAAAAAATAGCCATGAACAGACCAACTTCAAATGTCCACTCATGATCCTCGATAATTTCTGACTATCCTGTCTCCAGATAGTGGCATTATTACTCTAATATTTTCCCTACCCACGCACTTAGGATGAGCTACACTCAATTCAGTTCCAAAGAATAGTCATATGAACTCAAAGAGGCTGACTTTTAATGGAAAAATATCTGGACCAAGTACAAAAGACTGCACGAAGGCTTGTGTCAGAGAAATCGAATGAAACGGAAGGACACATTCTAGTGGATTACGGTTCACAACATGCTGAGGGATCACAGGATCTTTAATCGCTTTCGTTCTGCCGAACAGGAGTTGATATTCAGGTTGCGTCCGATATGTGGATAAAGCAATGAATAAAGGCCACAACACTAGTACAATCCTAGTGTGTCAGATCGATACAACTAGAGTTTAAACTTGGGTTAAAGACGGTCGCTGGATGAATTTATGCCCACTACTGCACCCGGAGATATGTACAATTCAGAATTACCATGTCTGCAACCTTTGTATCGAGTTACGTCGGTGTACACTTGTTGACAGGCTAGTAAGTGAAGTAGTTAAGAGAACTTTCTGGAAATCGTACGATTCTATGCGAGTCAAAGTAGTTCCTTAATTGGGACAACATGCCAAAGCAGTATCGTAAACTGCCTCTTAAATAGCACAGTCAGTGTCAACAATTTTAGACTCTGTTCGTCCCTGTGGTAGCTGGGCTCGAACTAGCCTATCATGAATGAACAATCGGTTTCTCTACTACATTTCTAAATACTCCGATAAGTATTCTTAGTTAAGCACGATTCATTGATTCAAGAAGGCTTGATACTCCTGATAGTTGTTTCATCCTGTAAGTGAAGCCATTCTGTGCTGGAAAGCTCAAAACTGTAAGGTTCGACATAACCCAATAATTGCTGACTAACCCTTGACGGATTACTACCGGTTTCGCCCTTCTTGGGGTTCAGCAGGCGTAATCCATGTAGGCCTGTTCCATTCTTGGTGAAAATCACCAGCAGCGCGCATCTTTCACGTGGTAACGCGCTGATTGGCCCCTGACTTTATAAATAGCGAAAATCGGTGGCATAAATGGGTAAGGAAACTGGTGTTTTTTTTCTACAGCTACTTCACCCAGAGAGTTATCTGCCTAATGTTGACAGTCCTTTCAGTGCAGCTATGTGTGGATCCACAGTGAACGTCCATAGGGCAAAAACTAACTAGAACGCTCACCAATATCAGTATCTATGTAGTCCTGGACAGTTCTTTTCACCTTCAAATCCCCCACTGTTACTGTTGTAGCTACTTTTCGTTTTACTGAAAAAAAAACTTGTCATGAGCCTCACTTTTCCTTCATCTGACTTATTTAAGTTGACGATCATCAGCCGACATTGTGCTGTCAACCGTATCAGTAATTCATCACAACTTGCATGGTCCAGTTTACTGTTTTCTTTGAAAAAGAGCCTCAGAAAAACAAGCCATCTCTTGTGTTTTGAACAGCTTTCTCTCCAACCAAAGCGACTGTACTTGTTCAATCCACAGGACTGCTCTCAAGGCACTGTTTCGCGAAATTTTCCACAGCATAGTCTCACAACACACAACGAATGGTACAGAATGAACGTGTCCGAGGATTGCTGGAGTATAATTCACGACCAATAATCGGCAAACAGTAGGCACATGGATCATTCCGTTATGGCATACCCAATGAGTCGCCATAACAACAAACCAGCGCGTAACTAGTAGTCATATGGCGTTTTGACCAAAGATTTTACAACCCAGAGGTAAACGGAAAACACACGCGTAGTGAAAAGTAGCATGAACGGAGGCATAAATGAGCACGACAAAGCCAGGACAACCGAATCGGATAAAAGTTGGACACTGTAAACTGAAGTTTGCAGAAGAAAAAATCTTCGATCGGGCAGGTTGGTATCTCACCTGCAGGCGGTCAACTTACCTACACGGGACACTCCAGTAGGGTCAGAATTCTAAAAATTTCACTCAGGGGCTCCAGTCAAGGGCACAAAGCTGCTTTTATCGACACGGTTTTGGTACTGACCACGACCGACCCAAGTGTGTGTGGTTTATTGATTGAATCAACGCGACTATTCTGTACCAAACAGCAGGTCACAGATTATGTCAGTTTTTGATTGGATGTAATTTTCCTACATTCCTACAGTTGTCAAACCGTCAATAGAGCCTCACTTATGCTTTCTTTACACATACAACACACCTGGGGATAATGACAAAATCATTATTTCAAAACACAGAACCCCAACAGTTGTTCTGGTTAATTTTTATACTGTATCCATAGAAAAGAATGCGGTGGTCGCCCATGCAACTACAGGTGCTTTCCTAGGGTAGCGGACGATTTCAGTAGGCACGTTAAGATACCAGGTGCACCAAAACGAAGAAGCTGATCGATTACTGGGCAGGGTTATGGAGTACAAGAGTGAGCAGAGATATTTCAAGCGTTGTTTGTTCGGGAACTTTCTTGTCATCTGTTTGTATTTGAATCCTTGGAAAATGCATTGATGGGTAAGTGAAAATACGAGAAAACTACAACAACGACTTCTGTGCATTTTACCCTAGTTCCAGAGAATGACAGGAAAGCACTATCTCGATCTTTGAGGAGTGAGGAAAGTCCATTTGAAACGTCTTTTTATCACATTCGTATCACTGCTGTCTTCGTTGGTTTGGACTGACTCTGATGGAACAGTAGCTACGGCTTGAATTCCCGTTTTTCAATTGCCACTTTAGCTCTGCCATACCGCCGTGAGTAAGCATGCACGGGATCTTATGTTCTTATGCTCGTATTGTGTTGTCCTACATACAATGTGCCTCCTGCGAGTGACAGGGAATACGCCAACGACGAGCCACGGTTGTCCACCAAAGACCCATAGAAATAGTGGGTGTTGGCTAGGTTTTTCGCCGTAAATCAATCAGTTGTGAAATTCTTCAGTAGTCTGGAACATTTTACGTGCTCTTTTAGTGCTTTCTGAGAAAGACATCATCATCATCGACAGAATGACATCAGTGTTCAACACCGATGCTTCGCTGCCGTTGTACGTGGGCTGGGATACTGTCAGGGCGTCCACGCCTAGACAGGAGGACGATTAGGGTCCTCAACCAAAGCTTTTGGCTCAAAATCCTAACCGCAAGGCAGTGGTGTTTGACGGAAAATGCAAATGCATTACTATTACAAGTCGGCACGTGTTCCAGTCCTTAACCTGGAGGGCCAGGAGACTGTGTTTGTTAGACCTCTAACCATCGACCAACCTGGTATGAAAGACTCTGTGTGTCGCGGGGACACCTCCCAGTATAGCTCAATGGGTCGCTGAGGTAGCTGGTGCATCAACTTATTACAAGCAAATGTTCCTAGGACTTCTTCTTTTGAGAGCAGCTTTCGGGACTATTGGAATCATTTCATTCAAGATGAAGTTATCTTCTTGCCGTCGATCTGAACAAACGTTTACTAAGCATGTAACGGTGTATGCTACTGTTGAAGCGTGTGAGTAGTGTCTGGTCAGGTGTCAAAGCGCCGTCCTCGTATCTGATGAGAAGTCTGTGTGGAAAGCATGAAACCGATTTGTATTGCTTGTTCATTATTGTTTAATATTCAAAGAATGTCCAGAAAAGTTCAGTAGGATTTCTGAGAATGGCCAATTTTTAAATACTCTATGCAAAGGAGATCGTTACTTTCGTGCCTTATAGCTTAGTAACTCCTGGCTCGTGTTAGCCAAAGGACGATGCAAGATGCTCTATTTTTTCCACGCTTATGTCACTTGGCCACAACACTTGATTCGATATTGGCAGCTGCTCGGTTGGATATTTTGCTGCAAATCGCTTGTCTACCGGGCCGATTGTAAGTCTTGATTCAACGAATTATCGTGCAGTCTCCTTCCAGGGCGTGCTTTTTTCAGGTTGGACCAAGATACTGGCAAGTCATTTCTTGCAGTGGAGAACTTTTCCCGCGTAAACTAGTTTCTCTTGCGCATGAGCCTTTGTCTCGCTACTTTTTGTCGGTACTTTCGTACGGTGCATGATAGCTGACAAGTAAAACAGAACACAAAAACTACGGGGTATTTTTTCAGATCTCATGAGGATAATTCAGTTCATTTTGCTGAAGCGAAACTATCGGGACATAATGAAGCGAGGGCCATCAGATACCTTCCTGGTGAAGCATGATTATTGAGTATGTCGATGATCTGTTGATGCATGGAAGATACTCTATGCGCAGCTTACTACACTCATGTTATTCACCTCGAAGTTGAGAAGTGGCAGCACCATTCCGGATGGCCCAGTAGTTTAGACAACAACGTATTGCGACATCTTGAGTATCGCACCATCTGAAAGATGACCTGGCCTGATGCAGCACATTCAGCTGAAGCGGACCATCATAAATGAGAGATTCAGCTGAATTCCGTTTTTTTTCAAAGCCAAATTTGTGTGCAAACTGAGAGCATTTGACGAAATCTGTCTAATTTGACAGGAACTCGGGGAATGCGCCTACCTGATGAGCCCCAAGGAAGGTGAAACCGGTCGTGGGCTGTCGGAGAGTTTTCAGCAACCTTGTGAGTAGTGCTTAAATCTGGATAACAATCGTGTTTACTTATGAGACATCCCAAAACAATGAGAACAAGAATGATATATCGAGTGTGATTAGGTCTGCGGAGATTTCAGATCATTTCAGTCCGTACATCTTCAGTGAAGTGAAAGAACCAGCATCAGAAGATGTTGCAGAAGGAGCACCGTATTGAAGATTTTTAAGCCTTGCTGGGAGAAATTGATATTCAGTGGTGACGGGAGCAAACCGAGACGCAAATCATTTCTTTTGTACAATGTTGTGTGATAAATGGGGTTCGTAAGATCATCACATATGATAGATTAGGTGCACAACTGATGCATATATTGAGAAGCTCGATGGAAACCGGATGCCCAGAGAAGTTTATGATAAAACACTTAGGAAAGCCATTTATATTAGAAGGTGGAAACCCGTCAGTGCCGAAGCTGCCTGTCTACATCAAGCCATCATTCAAAAGCGATATTGTTTATGAAACAATCAAGTGGAAACTGAAAGAAGAAAGTCCAGTGCCGATCAATTGAGAATCGATTTCGCAAGTGGTCGATTACTCAGCAAAGACATCAAAGTCAAGATGCCAAACCCTGCTCCTTCACGGGAATTTGTTTGCAAATGTTCCGCAATCTACTTTAGTCGGACGGCTTGACACATCACAAACAGTGGCTGTGCCGACAACCTCATGCAGTGAAACCGGACAAGTGAACCAATTGACGAGCGTGACTGTGGCTCACCTTGTCGATATAGATGTATGTATCGAGTGCCACCAAATCGTTTCAAATTCGTTCGACGAAACGCACTCTAAACAGTGACCGCCCTTCAACTACACCAACCAACTGTGTGTCATCAGAAATGTCATGTGAGGGCATTCAACCTGCCATGGTTCTTAACTAACCCCGGATGAGTGACTTAAGTACCCGCTTTTTCACCGTAAACCTTAACTGTTTTCATGCAAAGATTTCAACCTTGAACTCCATTAAAAACTGCATTTGACAGTCGAGACTTTATCGAACACAACTGTTAGCAATATGTAGTGTTATATCTGAAATGGCAATGAAGGATATAGCATTATTTTAACAAATAAAGATTACCGGGTTATCAGCTTTGGCCAAAGTCAATTTTCTAGTCAAGTTGTTACGACTTTTCCGAGTATTCACATGAAACTTCGCAATTTTTCATATTACTGTCAAAACTCATGTGAATGAAACGCTAGATCAGATCGATGATGCCGGTGTTGTTTTTTTTAGTCCCAGAACGATCGTCTTCAATAGCCTCAAACCGGAGGCGACCACAGCAAAGTACTGTCCAGACCACGAGACAATGAACTAGTGGTTTTCTAGTTCTGTGAGTACTTGTATAAGTTGCAGAGACGAACTTAACGGAGAAAGTAATTGGGACGATGGCAGTGTTGCAGTTCTGTGCTACGGGATCGGTTATCTTTGGACGTGGCATTGTGTGACAGCTCGTTTGCAAACTCAAACAATGTCACTACGGCATTGCCGCTAGTTGTAAGCATTGTGAGATTTCAATCTGATGATTCCATTTGGCCAAGTTCTTATCCAAGATACGCTTGCTAGTCTGCAAAGTCTACATGTTTAATTGGATTGCAACGTTTTTGTCACATTTCATTAAATGCACATGATATATGTAGGTGACGGATTGTGCAAATCGATCGAATTTGGGGGATTTTTGAGTTTTCCTAATGCATCTCTTAGGTAACCGTGCTACTTGCATAACCTCAGATTATCTGTGCGACGAAACTGTCCCAAACTGTAGAACGATGTAGAAGGAATTTCCACATTTAGACAAATGCTCTCATTTTCACACGAATTTCGTTTTAACAGGAAACTCAGCTGTCTCAACTCTCGTTTATGACGGTTCGCTTCAACTGTATGTGCTGCAGCAGGCCACGTCATGTTTCATTTTGCACGATATTCGAGATATCGCAATACGTTGTCGTCTAGACTACTCATAAGTTAGCTGAAAACTCTGCGACAGCTCACGACCGTTTCGCCCATCTTTGGGCTCATCAGGTGGGTGTAGGCCCGATTATCCCTCAGCCTTATGTTTTGCTTGAACCAAAATTGGATGGATCTCTACAAATATCCTTATTTGCACACGAATCCGGTTTTTCTATTCGGTTTTCAGTGAGTAGTGTGCTACATCTAGAATACTCTCATTGTTCATTCAGAGGTTTGCTTAGTTCGACCTATTTATTGAGAGCTTGATTTTCCGATTCAAAAGACACAGAACAGTTCCTGCTCAGTTTATGGTCGAATTTGAACACTTCGGTCCCAGTGAGATCTTTTTTTCAGGTTTCCTGATAATGAGGTGACATTTCCGTGGTGGGATATATTAGGCTGGCAACAGGAGAGTCATTCTCACTCCCCGTAACACGGTATTGAAAGGATTGTCAACAGTAAGTCAGAGGAAAGTTAGGTTCAAACAACGCTACAGTGATTTATACTGCCTGCTTAATGTATCTGTAGTAGGGCATTCCATTCTCAGCCGGGATGAATGAACTGTAGCCAACAATCGTGGTTTTTAAGATGAATTTGGAAGCGAAATCGTGGATGGTTTATTAGACTGTATAAAAACTGCCTTAATACGGTTAAGACTTTCGAACATCTCAGTCCCTGGATGTTATTCGATTTCGCGTTTGCTTTATACTGGACACAAATGCGTTTACATGTTAGCAGAGAGCAATATGTATTGTTTTTGCTAGCAGATAGCCGACTGACTTGAATATTTACGCCTTCACATTGTGTCCGAACTTACCTAACAGGTTCAAAAGCTAGTTATTAACCATGGCTAAAAAATGCACCATCGAACTTAGTCATCCGATCCACCTCAAATGACCAATGTAAACTAGATAATACCGCATCGGTGAGGATGGGTTGCGGATTAGCATATCTGACTCTGGTGTCGCGATACCAACCGCTCCCTGTAGATGTTCTTTCCCAATATCTCCTTGAGTGGATACAGTCCATAACCAAGTATTTTCCCGCATTTTTCCGGACTTAGTGTGGTTTGAAACTGAGAAAAAATGGCAAGCGCTTCCTTCAACGAATGGTGAAAGCCATAGTTACACCATGAAAATGTCTTCATATACTGCTGCCGAGTGATTCAGTTAAAGAATGAATTTCGGTGTGACAAACTGATAGATGCGACAGTTTAGTGCTTTTGAGAGGTAGAGTACATCTTTGGAGAAGAAATGGAACTGGAAGCGGATCCAGGTGGAATGGGTTTTCACGTGGCTGTAGGGTGTGCACAAAACATCCAAAAGTGAACATTGTTGGTAAGAGGTACGGATGAAGTGTCGTCGATGATGGGAAGTTGTAAAGGCCTTGCAGAAGAGATCAGAACTGCGACCAGATACACCGAGGGAGATGACGAGTCTAGTCTCAAAATAATCATGAAAACACTCGAACACAAGTGTACACATTGAAGTGACACTCACCACGAATAATGCAAATAGGCCAACAACTACTATTATGTTTGTAGGCGCAACGATGGGATGCGGCCTTGTCAACCGCAATAAAATTGGCTTCTGTTTCGAAGGTCATTTGTAAATGCGGCGCGATCGACCGGACACCCGGGAACACTGCTTCTCTGGTGGAAACAGAACTCCTCACAGAAGAGAGCCAAAACTTAGCAGCCTTGAAGCGCTATACTGGAATAGCTAAAAGCTTTGCTTGGGGCATCTCTTTGAAGACTTCATGGGGAATGCCATAATCACTATATTCAACTTGTGGCTCTTCCTACCATGCGGTGTACACAAAAGACTTTTCGGCTAGAACACAGAAACACTGCATATATGACGAAAGATGACGACGACCAGCCAATGAGCTTTTATTGATGACCCCTAATACGCGTGAGTTCTCACTGTAGACCAACACCGATATACTAGTTGATAAAGGCATAAGTGCGTGAAGATCAGCTGCACAACTACCTGACTTCAACTGGGCATGCCTTATTGATACACACTTCTGCAACATAATCTGAGACCGAGAGTAAACGCCAGAACTCCGGGAATAAACGTATACAAACTACTTCTCCTCGATCAGTTTGACCTGAATGAGCAAATCCCTAAAAGACAAAAAAAATATCCAGACAACCTAAACGGATTCTATGGGCACGTAAAGAGCTCACGCATTATGGGCCACTGAATAAAACTCCGGTTGAACGCAGACATTCAAGCACTAGATGAGGTTTTATAGCATACCATCCAAAATGTTGAGGAAAGCATGGTGAACACACAATCAGAAGCAAATGTTACCCCATATTGGGAAAGTTTTAAGGAAGAAAACGACCCTAACTCAGATAGTTTCAAAGGTCCATTGTGTCCACCCTGCCAGATATGATGAAGTTGTTTTGTAAACACCAAACACAAACCTAATTACGTTAAAAGAAGTCGAGCAACAAACTATACGGCGGCTCCTGGGGACAGCCCATCTAATTGTTCCCATAAAGCCAGCCCGTGGGTGATTCGGATTTTAGAAGCGAGAATAGCTTTCGATGTGTCAGACTGTTGTTCCGTTCTGTCCAGCCAGACTAAAAGTGACATAATAGTTTTCTGTAGTGACATCATAGGGTCCTCTGTGGAGTTCGATCGCCAACCGTAGTTCTGACAAGGAGAGGCGGTTTAGTTGCTTCTTTTCACAGGCACTGAGGTAAGGCAGCGCATTATAACGCATCTGGATTGTGTGTTGGCCAGCAGTCACCAGTTCCCGCCAGGCGACCAGCTGAGAGCGACTTCAGGGACAACAGTTGTCCACCAGACGGAAGTTAGGCAAATAAACAGCAGGACAGCTGTGAATAAAATTCAAACGCCGCAATAATAAGGGAAGATCTTGCGAACCAGAAGCTCACCCATTTAATCTAACCAGAAGTGTTTTTGGCCAGGAAGATCAATCTTTTGGCATCACGCAGCGGGACTTTTGTGCATCAAACTTGTCATACTACAAGAAATGAATAGAACGATAACTCGTGCTATTCCCGCATGCAAGTTTATATCAATTCATCTACTCGGTCAAAAGGCATCATTTTTGCTGCCGTGGAACACAGTACCATCGATAGACATCGATAGACGTTCTGAGTGCAGCCACCGGACTGAGTATTCTAGTGACATAAATTACTTCAGATAAGAACTGATTTAAAAACCTTAGCCTCGGATACCCAACCGACTGTTGTACGTGACTGTTTCTCACTAAAGCACATTCACCCACCGGTTGGGTAAACTACAGCACTTTAGATTGCGTCACCGGCTGATGAGACATCAGCATTCGCGTCACTCCGCAGAAGTCTGAGGCAGTTTATACTTTAAAGTGGGCTGTGTAAATGTACGAAAGCAGTCGTTGCGCCTGATGTCGTATACACATTATCGATAACTCGCTACCCACCACCGACCTTTAGCAGCCCACCGAAACCTCTTTGTAAACTGCCAAGCACCTGAAAAATTGTGACTCTATTAAGTATCCTTCATAATAACCAAACCTGCCTTAAACACCAAACATTTTATCAAAGATTGGTTAAACGGCCTGTTTTGAACGCATTTCAAGTTCTGTTTTCTTCTCACTTACTCACCTGTGGCTTAGCAGTAATCGGTTTCGATCGCGGCGTCTCTGTGTATTTTTTTAGCATTTTAGTTGGATTTTCGGATAAATCAGCATCTTAGGTTTTCCGTACAAAATTCCCTTATCGTTTCACAGAACCAGTAAAACGGATTCTTCTGTGAAAACATGCAAAACCCTTATGAGCGTCCTGTTATCAATGCCCTGGAATTTGTGATACATTTTTGTTAAGGGCTTTTCGTATTCATGCCGTACGGCCGGCCTAAACACTGAGGTTTGTTGCTCACCAGGTTTTCGAAGTTTTCCCGCTGCCTTTGGGTAGATCCGTTTTATATTTGCAAAAACGTGGTTAACCACGCCCTCAAATATACCTACGGATTTCGTGAAAACGAGAATTCCTTGATGAAATTATACTGCGATATCTGGAATATCATACCAACTGAAACATGAGGCGACCTTTCTGCAGCCCATTCAGTTGAAGAGCATCATAAACGAGGGATTCAAATGAGCCACCCGTGAAAGCCAAACTGATATGCAAATTAGTATATTGGTCAAGTGTTCCTCTTGTTCTAGGGCAGTTTCGGAGGGATTACCGCTGACATCCAAACAGCAAACAAACTGATAATAAACTGCTAATTGATCAGGTGGCTGTTTATCTGTCCGCTGAGCTTGGCAATTGATTTGCAAACGTTTCGTCACCATTCGAGGAGACATCTTCAGTGCGCTGTTGGGTGGGTAGTCCCCCTCCTCGTGCTTGCGTTTATATAGTTTACAAACAGCAGCTTTTTTTGCGCTGCAACCTGATTGGCCATTGGCAATCATCGCACTTGGATTCTGGTTGGTCCGATCAGAATCTGTGATAATAAACTACATGCTTAAGTAACTAAACGAATAAACCAAGCTGACCGAATGCTTGTTACATGTGATGTCAGTTATTCGAATTTTTCAGGGTTCGAGAAAAACGACAAAATAACGTACCACGATGTCACTGCGAGTAGTCATTAAGTTGTCAGTCAGATTTTTTGAATCAAACTGATCAACTGACGTACCTTCCATTGGTGATTTTTGTTGCGAGATTCTGCCGCCTCTTGTTCCAGTTTGGTTTGTTTGTCGGCTACATAGAGTGTAGAGGTGTCTCTTGTTCACACATCTGTTTTGTAGCAAGTAGGTACCCAATTCTTCGTGACTTGTATTGTCGTCGCGGTGCACCGTTGTGTCATGGTTTGGTGAGATTTCGAGTTTCATGCATGTAACCATCGAGACAATATTAGGTTGGAATTATCCAATGGTAGTCTGTACATTGAGGAGTGTACTGTAATAACTTGGAAACAGCAAGTGCGTTTCGCTTGTGAGACAGTGAAATGAGGATGTTTACAGGATAAACATTGAACAAGATGAAAACCAATGCGCACTACGGCTATGTTTTCTGCCTATTTGTTGTCCAGTGCCCCTGGACAGACTGTAGCAATTATATCGGTTTGTGTGTGACCGTATCTATAATTCAGCTTCAGTGAGTCTTGAGCGCGTTTCGGTGACCTGAAAGTTTTTTATTATGAGCCTACACGAAAAATAGTATACAGCCATCAACGCTTAGGGGTTTATTACTATTGCTATAAACATTGAAAAGTTTGGAAGTAGGCTTCGTCGTAGGGCTGGAGTTTGGTACGAATGAGCAGCTGTCAAGAACAACCTCCTTCACATACGGAAGCTGGGTGTAAGAAACACCAAAAATGACGGAAAAGTGAAAGTTTTGCAATCTCTGCCAGGAAATCGCAGTAACTATTTAGCATTTGTGAAATTTTACGTATTCATAGGCCCTTCCTGGGCGATGGAAAACCCTGGGCTTAGAAAAGTGTGAGCCTTAGAATTAACGGTAATTCAGATTCCTACACATAATACCACGATAGCACAAAACCACTGTCTTGCTTTTGCGAGGCACTGGAAAGTCCATTTAACGAAACTGGTAGATTCATAATTAGGATTAAAACGGAGGGTCTTCGTAGGCCTTCGTATAACAGACGAAAACGCTTAAGGCCTCTTGTTGAATAGTTCGATTGGACTCGACACTCTAGTTTTAGCCGGTCCTCAGGTAAGAACCAAAAATAATTTCCTCAAATGAATAGCGTCCCTGATTTTGAAACGTTTATGTGCCCGATCGCATGTGTCAGTGGCTTCTTGCTAAGTATGGACAGATGTTTACGCCTAGCAGGCACGTTGCGTCAAAACATCATTGTTAACATTATTCTACGAGACCGACCATCATCGGTTAGCCGAGAGGAATTTGTCCCAAACCATAAGCGATTGAATGTAGAGAATTTTACACGCGCTATACCTAGTCTGGCTGCCAATCTAAGTGGTCTGTTTTTGACAGCTGTACGTTTAGGTGGACAAGGTTGTCAGACACAGTTACTTAGAACATCCTTTGGTAATATCAATTTTAATTTCTTTCAACATTCAAAAAACGGAAGGTAAAACCCTGATAAACTTTTTAATGTCTTTGACTAGCATGAAGTCAAAAACCGTCAAGCTCGAACGCCTACATAGGCGTTGTGTGTATACGTTTACAGGCAATCACTTATAGAAACAAAAAACGTGCTCAGAACTGATTGTCACCGAAACATTCTTTGGAGCTAAAGTTTACATATGGCTATGCACATAAACGATGGTTATACTGACTAGAGTTTACAAGGCGACGATGCCTTATCGGGTGCCAACTGTGGGCAAGAAATATGGCTGCGATGTGTGATGATTTTCTTGTTTCCTGACCGTTATCCTAACACCATCTTTATTGCGCTGCAAATGCTTTTAGTATTTTGCGTTGACAAAATATGAAACGAAAGAATTAGTTGTTTAATGCTTTTGGAACGCTAACATGACCAGGGCATCGGTAGATTGTTGTAATCCGATAACACTACAGTAGTTGTAGCCAAGAGACTACGTATTTCATCGTAATGCAACAAGATCGCCGTCGACAAAAATTTAAAAAGGAAATATTTCGCATACTTTTGTGCCTTAGCGACAGTTCCGCAGTTCATGTAATCTGCGAACAAACCAGAACCGAAAGTAGGTTCCCAGTTATGAGGAGGGACGCGTTTTAGCAGCTAAATAACCCAAACAGGTGTGATATTTGGTCAGTGTTATTTGTATTACATTAGTAACAACCCCATAAACGCACCAACCTCGTTAGAGTATCGGAATGACGACGGCCAGAGTCGGCTTTGATTTGCCATGGTGCCAGAACGCAACAGGTGCTGAAGCCGTTCTTGTGCTGGCCTGAGTCGGATATGAGCCGACCACTTAAAAAATCGAGCATAATTTCCATTCCCAATTTTCTCTTGGGAAACTAAATGCTGCCTCCAGTGGTACGTAACGCGGTCGGTTGTAATACGGGTTGTCACGCAAACATAGATGTAGTCCACAGTACAAATAATTTATCCACTGAAATCTAATCAGTTGATCGTTCTAAAAAGTCCCTATCTATTACCTGTCACAAAACGTCAAGCACAGGCAATAATGGGAAATTAATGTTTCATGTACTCAGCAAAAAATGAACTAACTCTTTTGCAAATAAAATATTTTGATAATCACAAAGACAAAAGATAGCTTATCACATGGGATTTCACCGTTTAAACAGGAAGATGTCTATTAATGATGTCTACATTACTGAGAAAGTAAATATCTTCTTTGTATCCTTCATCTGCCACACGTTGCGTGCACCTGCAGAACCGTCGGTTGCCTGAAACCAACTCTATATAAAATGCGGATTGGTTTCTGGCTATCGAGATAGTTGACTTCCCTTCCAGAACGGCTTATTTCACGGGCCTAGACATCAATTTGGACTTCAGTAGACGCTGTAGCTTTGCACGTGCGATCAAGAGCTAGTCCGTTTTGTTGTTAACCAGGTGCCACTCGGGATTGTGATACCCACTTCTTACGAAGAAAAAAATTGGGCAGCCAGGAAATCCGCCTAAAGTGGTAAGCGGTAATGTTTAAACAGACAAAAGCCTGGATGATATTGGTGCAATTTGCCTTTCAGGATGAGGTCCGCGTCATTTCCAATGACTGTCTGGAGGTGTTGTGAACCTCGTAATGATTGTGGAAGGCTAGCACTGAGTCTCTTCTCCATTCAATTTTATTCTTTTATTTCCAACAAGAATTTCAAATATGATATGGTTGTACGGAAGCAAAAAGTCAGCGTTAAAAACTGACGATGATGATGATGAAAATGAAAAAGGCCTTATAGTAGCCTTAAAAGAATCGTTTGGAGAAGGCGGGCAGAGACATTTCCCAGTAGTAGTATTCCTGAGGACGGAATGAAAACCCCGAGGAGAAGAGCTGACGACGGAGACACCCGGTGGAGATGAAGAAGTTTTGGGCTCATGAATACTCACTGGCAGCTAAAATAATGCACGGCATACTTCCAATCATCGTGTAATTGGCGGCGAAACCGAGATACGTCATTCCCAAAGAAATAAATTTTTTTCCGGGGAGGATGGGCGCAGGTGTCGATGTAGCGTTACACATACGGCTGCCGCACAAATGAACCACTTCGTACGTGCAGTGGTATACGCTTTGGGGACTTTATTGTTCATTCTAATTTTCCACATTTGGCTCTCCAAATAGGAGGCGGAAAATCAATGTAGAGGACTAGACTCGAGGACCACACGTTGAGGCATAAATGGGATAGACAATGCCCATTGTAAAAACCCGATCGGCTCCACAAAGACGTATAAACCTTGATGAACTGTACCATAGGCTACTGTGCACCATCAGGCTTAAGTTAGGATAGAGCAAGATGTGAGAGCATGCAAATAATCTTGAATAAAGCAAGCAAATTTCAGTAAAATTGAAGAAATAGCCAGCAATCGCTCGCTTTTCAGAGATCATAAAGCTGTAACAAAGAACACTTTTGGGGCAATCTACCTTTGAATGTCCCACGGGGTTGGAAGACCGATCATTTGCTTGTCATGGTTTGGACCCTAAAAGATGCAACCCTAAGGTCCCGCAGGAGGAAGTTTGGATGCCAAACAACCTTTTCAACATATTCACATAAATTAAATGCCGGAGAACGCTGATAGTGGTTTGAATACATAAAAAATCGAGCATATGCACCCTCATGTTCCACAATGAGCATTCAAACTGGTCTACCCGCTCAGCTGGTAAAATGAGCTAAATGTGTTATAACCACTGTAATATTTCACCACGGTTGGAAGCCTTTCAAAGCCATGCCCCAAATCGGGACCCTCAAAAGTAGATTCTAAGAAAATTTAAGCAGGCTTCAATGATTATATCGATTCACCTAGTTGACTTCGGAGCGACCAAAATGCAGCAGGAAGATTTCCCCCCTTGATGTACACTAGCCATGCAAGAACATCGCCAACAGTTAGTCACAAAGAAAACGCCAAATTTTCAGCGCAAAATACAAACTTACAGACGCTTTCCCTGTATTCCAAGGAGGATAAATACACTGTCCATGTGCACAGAACAGGCAAAATTGTTTAAATATACCTAAAATTTGGCTTGCCGAAAAGATCGGTTAGATGTTGCAAAAGCGAGGTAAAAATCGCACAGGAAGGCACCAAAGCTTAAGCCAAGAGCTTACCGAAGAAGAGTAGATTCACCCACACACCAAACCCAAGCAAATGACTGGCTTATGTGCTCAAATAAATTATTGGCCAACAGTGCCTGGTAGCAGCTTGTTCAAGCGGGATAGGCGTGCGGACTGCGCGTGGAGCGTGCGTCGGCAGCGGTTCGATTTCGGAGTCCTCTCCTTATCCCCTTCGCCACTTTGACGCTTTCCGCTGTCACGGAGAAGTCAGTTGTAAAATACAGGTCTCACAATGGATAGCATTATTTTTTGATGCACTTTCCACCGTAAGAGGCTATCAGCTGCGCTGATTGTTATCCAGAGCACAAAAACATATATCTGAAAAAACATGTCGATCCCATGCAAACCTCCGGTTGAAGGAAGTAAAGTAGACAGCCATAAGGAGGTTGAGTGACCTAAGAGATATTGCTGAAGCGTATTTTGGGGTAATGGGCGTATTTTGTAGTGTCAGGTTAACCTAGATGCCCCACACACGCATGAGTTGTTAAATTTGACATATCCCGTGGGAGTTACGATGTGATATCCTGGACTGTATCCTCCAAATTGTTTTAATGATTTCCACTCATATTTAGACCACCGATGTTTACTTAGTTCATGCGTAATATGCGTTTAAATTGTTCTTCACTTGGGGGCTCTTTAGCCGCACAATGCTCTTAGCTGCAAAATCTTTGCGGGTGGAATAAAACGTTTTACACCAAAAGGTTGCATTCTGTTGCGTAATGCTCAAACCAAAAACAACCCTAATATAAGTCCATATTTTCGCAGCTCACCAAATTTCATCGTCCACTGCGGCATTCATACCTCTGGCGGAAAAATTCTGGTAGAATACTTTCCTAGCGTCACTCGGACCCCGGGATACCTAGATGGGGCTCAGAAGTTTGGAGTGGTACTCTGAACTCAATTGCCTGTCTGTTTTAGTCCGTCAGGGACACGCCGTAACCTTCGAAAATTCAATTCCATTGTGCGAATACTGAGCACCCTTCACTGCATCTGTGTGCAAACTCCGGTTGAACGCGCGCGTTTTCTGGCTCATGGAAAATGAACCAGTCGGAATACTGGCTAATGTGTGTATTGCATGCCGCTAATCGGTATCCGGCGGATGAAAGACATGTCTCGGAAACCGAGAGGAAGGTTTTAGAACTGTCACCTCATAAGCAAAAATACATATACTCAATAAGTTTTATGCGCCTTCTTCGTATGGGCGATTTGTCTAAGTGAGCAATTTTTACCTTCAGCGAATACCTCGAATAGAAAGTGCTTAGTGAGATATAATATCTCACCTTGTTGGAAAACGTCCCTGGCAGTTCTGCAGCTATAGCAAATTGCAAACGTAGCTACAGCCTAAAATTCACTAGCTGGCGAAAATATTTTGGAGGATCACTCCTGTACCTGAATTTGTATCCGAGTAGATTTATGTAAGAGCATGTGTCCTCGCGCCTTGAGAAGTGTTATCCAGAGTAATCATCGGGATAGAGATGCACCTTAGCTTCCGATAATTCGTACTAGGTAAGAAGAGCGCAATACTTTTAGCATATAGTTTACACGCCCAGTAATCAGTTAAATGGATTAGAGGGGCATATTTCGTCACAAAATTCATAGGACCCATCACCGTGGGCAGGGGTTTTCTGGCAAAGACCTCCTATCTCCCTGGATCCATTCAGGTCGTGTTTACCAGCAGCAAAGTCATTCTTCTTCGAATGATAGGCCTCCCGTGTCCAGCACCGGGGAGCTGCTAGATGGTTTGAAGTCTCAGGTGTAAATTGTGAGCTGCTATCTATAACTCCAACCATTAAACCCCACCATGGATGAAGGAGGAAACAACTTCTTTGTTAAAAATGATCGATTGGGCTATGCCGGTTTGTACAGTACTGCCAAAGGAACCTAACTCAGGTTGCCTAGTCAACTGGCGACAGCCAGCTTACGTCCACCATAATGTACAGCTAACCGAACATATCACACGTACGAAAAACCAAACCCATCCGCGTCAACTGGGTAAAACCACTGATCCAGCTGGAACTAGATAAAAGGTTGAGTTATATTAGGTGTTTTGATGATTACATATGTCCTGGGAAAAAAGGTAAGGTCTCCTTGGTGCGTAGCGTTCACTGAGCTGTTGGCATCCTGAAATGAACAGAAAAGACTAGTTATTTTGTCAAAATATCACCAAGAGGTCGACATGCCTCATAATTAAATAACAAAAATGGACTGCTTACAGGGCGCCACTCCCAAGCACTGATTCAGGTTGCATTACACCTTTTACCTGATATTTACTGGGCATTGAAATGCCTGAAGCCCAAGTACGGAAAGAAACAGACTAGAACTCAAACATGCTTTCACTGCCCCACAATCAAGTATGAAGCTAGAAGTGAGTGAAGTTATCGGCTTTCTAGATTAAAGACTATTGCTTACTTTGTCAAGACAAGGGTGTGACGACGTTGCTGCAACCGATCCGGATGCTATGCGTTGGTCTCCCTGGTACGTGTAAACACAATGGAACAATGTTCCAGCCAGTGTAGTCTGCAGTTCCATGGTAGTACACATGCCGGGCTACCACGTCCAGATTGCAGCGGAGTAGGATTAGTGCCCTTAACAGGGGTCAGCATTAGTTCTCATTTTCATGCTTCAGATTGGGTCATTGTTGGCTATTGCCACTAACTGGAGCTCTAAAGCTTTGGTACTATAAGTATGAAGTAAACTCATGGCTTTTAATTTACTCTGACTTGGATGGAGTAACATGGACGCCCACGAATTTGTGGGATGCTTTGGACTCATGTCCAAGCTAACATCATATCAGGGTTACTTGTGGACCATTTGGCAACCACATCTGTGTGCTTTCTTGAAGGAACGGAGATTAGAACACAGCAATTGTGAGCCCTGTGCATATTCACTTTGAGGGCAAGCCTGTTGATCCTCAATGCACAGCGGACAAAGTTCAGTATCACAACAGTCGATGTGGCAGGATGAACGATCGCTTGGAAGTCAGAGGTTAATGCTACAGTCAGCCAGGTCAAAATGCCTACAAAAACTGTTCCATATCCCGCGACGGCCGTCTTGGTTGAAACCCACCATACTCAGTCACCGACAGCAGGTCGTCCGTCACGAATGGTGAGCAATCGCGAGGCGAAATTTCCCCGCAGAATCGACTTCCTAATGACGCTTGTGGATATTTGGCTTTGGCCGGCTGCAACTTAGCCACCACTCGGTTAATTTGCTTCCTCAAGCCATCAAAAGTTGACGGCAGTGGTTTTCGAACAAAAGTAACGAAAACCTCCGGATCCAGTAATTTGTAATTTCGGCGAACATCATGGTGAGTGGGAAAGCGACCTTGAAGAAATCTATGAATTGTGCGTCACACCGCTTTGAGTGAACTGGCCCCTGAATGTTGAAAACAAGTAGACAAAACGGGATCACATGGCTTGATGGAAGGGTAGGTGCACTTACCAGTACACTTGTCAGCCGGCTGGGGGCACCTGAGGGTCTGTAAGAGAAAATATAATTCCACTAACGTGGATTTATCTCAACTCTTTGGTTGTAATACGGTGATATTGCAATCTCGGAGTAGTGGACCCAATCACCATAAAAAAACTACACAGGTATTTACTCATTGAACCTAACAATCGCCCTCCAGGATTCCCATTTGATCGCAACTACACGACGCATGCATATCCTATCCCCACATGAGCCACTCAGCTTGCCGTGACAATTTATGTATGCATGTTCGGGAGTGTCCCAGTGGTGCGCTCGCTTTCCAAGCGACCGCTGGAGCTCTCCAAATGATTCTTCGTTTGGATTGGACCACCCAAGGTTGTGCGCGAACAACCAATCTGCCAATGAAGTACAAGCAGTGGACCACGAGGTAAAAAAGGAGTCGTGGATTCGTGCGGCGCAGTATTTCAGGGTCGCAGTGGCATTGTCTAGATGAGTCGTACGGTAATATACATCTCGGCCGTTGGGCAGGGTGTCTATAACCAAAATACGCCTTTGTCATTTGATAACATCGTGCTTCCTAATGCCTTTACGAATACGGAACTAGCATAAAATTTCACAGTCATGATGTCACACCGCTGTCTGCATCTGTGCGGCTAATTTGTGCCTAGCAAAACTTTGCACTGAATACTGCGCGCCCATCATCATATAGAAGAATTTGAACGGTTGAAACATAGGAACAAACTGCTCTCTTTCCACAAAGTTATACATGACCGGGCTACTGGTCCCCGTGCTATCTGTGGTCGGAAAGAGTTAGAGCTTTTATCTACTTGTCATATCTTAGCTGCTTCAAAACACGCCAAAATCGGTTCGCTGAGTGCGCTTGATCGATCTTTACAGCGCCTAGAAAATTTGGAACATCGTTATCCGCTTCGATCTGGCGAAGCATATGCTTGTGATGCCTCCTTTCGACTGCAACAAAAGTACTCGTTTGGACGCGCAAGGCTTTGCCAGGATCAAGAGCATATCATTTGCTACAGTAAAGCCAATTTATCAGTTACCTACTTCTGTCGTTGGTTGCAGATATTTAAGGCAGTAAATATCTTGCCGAATTCATCGGCCACAAACGGCCGTACTTCATACAAAGGCGTTCTATACTTCAGCAGATACCCGCAGATACTCAACAATTCATTCAGCCTCAGACTTGCAGGCAGTCGGTTGTACAAAATCTTGCTCACCTTTTGATTGTAAACAATAAGGTAAGGCGTGACTGCTAGGCGGCACCCGGGCCTTCTTAGACAAAACCGGAACGAGCAACCGGTGTCTAGCGTACCGTTTGTCATTAGCAGATGAGCTCAACTTGCTAGTTTCATCTGACTCCTTTACTTCTGGTACAGTACTCCTAACGCGAAATAGCGTCACTACTTTTTGCCCCCAGAGTGCACACACACCACATAACCATTCTTCGCGTATTCGCTTAACGTTTTTTAAACGCTGTCAAAGGCGACAAACGGGCGGCGATTGACTTCTCAACAAACACCTCTTAAATGAAGCCCACACACTCCCGCGGCCAGTGTGACTTTAAAATTGGATGCGCGTCAGACATGACAAATGAAGGTTAATTAAAACAAATTGCTGCAAAAGTAAAGCACATTATAATGCTCTTATATTGAGCATACATACAGAGATAGGCTAAATTTTGCCGCAAAATTTTTTATTTGGTACACAACGGCCTTGAGGACGACCACATACGCCGGATAAGGATCAGCGTCTGATCATCGCAGGGGGCAAGCGAGCTTCAAACAACAAACAAAAGATTCGGGTAGAGTTTATTTAGGTTCCATAGTTCAGGACATTTTGTTGATTTCACAAAGGAACCCAAAAATTCTGCCTTTATATGCATCACTTTTCTTCCGGACGAAAAGGCTTTGAGGAAATTTGTTGTGCTCCACGGGTTAGCCTACATCTGTGTAACAACGTGAAATCTCTTACCTAGCAGAATGTAGCGTCGCTGGTGTATTTCGCATGTAAATAGATTTGTATACCGACTGAACCGGGTAAAATACAGTCAACCTGATAATTTGCTACAAAATTCCACCTTGTCCTTTAGTGTGTCAATGAAGACCTCAATTTCACTTAGGTCTAGGTAATTTTTGAATAAAATAAAAATGGGCAAGAATGCAAATAGAGCACACCTTTCGTTCGATAAGCAATAGAAAAACAATGTACACGCGACCGAACATTTGTAGGAAACTGTAACACCGCACGTTAATGTCGAATTCAAACATTTTGTCCATGATTAATTTATGCGAAATTTTCACGGAATTGTTGGTATTGGGTTCCATCAAGAAGAGGACTGTGCTCAGATTGACAAGCTGACCATTTTGACTGCGCCGTGTTGACTGTAGTAGAAGTGCTTGTCAAATATTTTTTAAGCCAATCTGAAGCTTGACGTCTGATTTCGTGACAACGATGCCGCAGCTCATACGACATCATTATTCCTGGGACGCGTCATAGAAACGGTCGGTGCTATAAAAGCCCCCTTTTAAAACTCAGAGTTTTCTCGCTCAAGGACTTAGACCTGTGGCTGTAATCCAGAACAGCTTTTCCTAAAGTTTTTGGCATGTTTGAAACAGCCGTACGTTTATTGCCGCTCGGCTGTTGATTACGTGGTAGCTAGTCTGTACGCTGGGTTTGGTAATTGGGTTTCACACATTTCGCCGCTTGGTGAGGGAAAAGTTTCCGTGCGCGGTTGGGTGGGTGATTGCTTCCTGTCTACTTTCATTTATGTAGTTTCTGGAGAGCAGACAGTATTTGCAATGTAAATGGTTGTTTGCAGATTTTCCGAAACTTACTCCGATTGGTCACTTTGGAATTTGTGTTGCGTTATGATAAGATTATCTTATATCTCGTTTGCCCATTGATTAGCTACATTTCAGCAGTTCTGTTACCTTATTCTGGTTCACACCTCTCTTGTGCGGTAGGCTTTACTCACTCTTTGTGACTTTTGAATGACGGATTAGACACCCACTTTTTATGAGTTTCTTTCCTTTCACTTGATTAACAAATGGACAAAGGATAGACGTCGGAAGGCATTCTCAAGGCCAAAACGAAAACCAGAAACAACAGAAAGCCACAAAGCTGTGTACATAATCCACTGCCTGGACTGTGACAAATGCTACTTTAAGCAAACATAAGATAGACTATCTACCGGTCTGCAGGAGTACCTGCTTTCTGTCCAGTGGAGTGACCGGTTTTCATTTGTCTAAGTACACGAAGATCGGAGAGAATATATTCAAATGGAGCAACATGCACATAGTTGCAAAAGTAAGAGCAAAGAATAAAACGGGGAAATAAAAATGGGTGAATGAAATTACACAGGTATGGCACACAATTATGAACGCTCTCAGTAGACACGCAGAGATAAGCCTAATCTATCAACCTGTAAGGAACAAGAAACTTTTAAGCACTCAAGCCCAAAGCCGTAAAAAAAATCAGAGGTGAATCCAAGCAGCCCTCAAGAGGACTAAAAACTCTGGAAAAATTCAGGACTAACAAACCCCACAGTAAAGCCCAAGATGCATTAGTGGGTCAGAACAGGAAACCAAGTATAAGGTAGCAATTGAAACAAAAAGGAGCCTTCCGAACCGATCAGGGACCAAAAAGAAACGAAAGTAGCAAATGGAACAATGAGACCAACAGAAGAAAAATAATAAAAATTAATGGTGCTCAATCGACATACTAGATGCCATGAAAATCAGTCGGACAGCAAAGCCCAGAAATTGAACAATCGGTGTGAAGTAATAATAACTGCCGAAATGGAGCCGTCAACCGAGAAAAACAGGTGCTATTTAATACAACAACAACGCATCCGAAATAAGCCAACCAAATTTAGTGCTAGGGAACCGATAAAGAAACAAATGCATTGCAGATATTAGATACCCCCTAGTAAGTATAGAAGCGCAAGTAGAAGTGAAAAAGTCAGCCGCTCCACCGCACACCAACTGCGTCTACTCGCGTGTTGGGAAACTTTGCGTCATAGTTGCCAAGGTTGCCGGACGGATCACTGCCATCCGATCGACAGCCGAATAACCCAACCGAGCTGCCAATATTTGCTGTCACTCGAAGAAGTTTGGTGTGTAAGGGCAAATGTTTGGCAGTCTTTATCTAAGTCTGTTTGATCATAGAGATATCAAAAACTTATTTTCTGACAACTTCCTTTGCTCGTCCGTTACGTTTGCAGCAATCTTACTACTTGAGTGAATAGCGTAGGAGCCTTTTAACTTTGGTTACCACTGTTCTAACTATTGGCATTTGTGTTTCCTGAAGCTTATCTTGGCAGCAGGAGTGTTTAATGCAACCATGGCATTGTTATTATATCCCATCCGGCCCACATAGTCACATAGGCGGACACACATATTTGTAACGGACACTTCAATTACACTCTATTTTGAGCAATTCATTGGCGGTTTTATCATGTTGCAATGGAGAATAGCCGCGAAAATGCAGGGAATCAGCATCGTTCTGCTTTGTTTTGTTGCTGACACATCCTGCCAAAAAATGTTTGCCACACAAGCCTACATTACTCACTAAATAATTAATAATGATAATAATGTTTATTCCCAACTAGTGGGTAGCATACCTTCAGGCATGATCATAAAGTAACAGTCAGAATAAGTGCATGACTGGTAGGGTTTGTGGGTACCGGGAATTTCGTGGAAAAGGGACGGCGACATAAAGAGTGGGCATTACCCGAAGTAGACTTGGTCACGCCTGAGGCAGCATGGGTAGGGAACCGAAATGGGGAACATATCAGATGGGACAAGATAATATCGTTTAGATTTGAAAGTGTCGGGCAAAAACAATACGAGGGACGGCATAGCAAGAGGCTTCCTGCCTGGTACGTGATAAAAATAATTTTTTAAAAAGACTTCGATCTGCAGAAAAATTGGAACCAGAATAACAGATCAGGAGAGGCAGCAGAACTGTCGCGATCTGACCGGCCGATTTGAACTGAAACCTTAAACCGTTACTGAGGCGTCGTAGCCTTGGGCTGTCGGGTGTATGACCGGAGTCACGAAAAGCGTTGTTGAGGGAATATGCGGTACGGATAAATGGTAGTAGGAAATTCAGAATCACAATGTGCAGTGAAACTGGAGAGACTCACTAGTGTTGTTGCTGGAGCGGGGTTGAATGTAAAAGGTTCCTTGGGAGAAGGAGTTCACGCAAACACACACGAGGGAACGCGAACTGCACGGAAACTAACTGACTTGGTGGTTCTGACCGGTGGTTCTGAGCATGGCCTTTAATTCAGGAAACCAATTAAAGAGGACTGTTTTTTCTGTTTGTTGCCGCTGGGCTTGACTCGTCCCGGTTGTCATTCAACTGGCAAAGCTTTAAACAACAGACGGTGAAAAAAAGAAGAAACTGGCCTCCCGTCTGTAAAAAAACATTCGTAAAAAACACAGATGGAATAGCTTGGAGACTCTGTGATGCCCATGGCTTATGTCGGCCTGAGGAGCTGTAGCTGCCCTTGTCATAATTGGGGTTGTACCTCACCAAAGCCCACTTAGTCGAACAAACAAAACACACGCACCTACCTGCTTCTCTCAGGAGTGGAAATATACAATGAGAAATATGTGCAAACAGAGGTTCCTAACCCTCTGCTACCAGCATGCAAGACGAGTGCCAAAGACTATTCGCCATGCACCACTTTTTAACTTGAAGCTGATAGCAGTGCTTCTGGGACTGGTGACTATTTCTTACTTACACTTACCTTCTCTCCTAGGTTATTTTGCTGCCCAACTTAAGTACTGAATGCCAGATAAGCTAGCCCATCATCTCGGAAGTTAAACCACGTCAGTACATATACTTCTGATTTCCCCAACCACACTACCTCTCTGCGTGCTTATGTCGGTTTGCACTAGATCTCTTGTACTTCACCATCATATGTTAGCAAAGCCAACCCTTGCTTGGTTGCTAGTTGACTAAGTGCAAATCCATCCCTATCCCATCTCATATAGTCGCCCACTGTCACCACCCTAATAGCGGTAGTTGTCAAGTCTTTCTCTGTACATATATTAATGAACATTATCCCATCTGATGTCTCCTCAAACTCACCATGCTTTTCTAACAACAACCCATTCCATCGACTAACAAAGCTTAGAACTTCGACAATATCAGGTATGGACGACCTGGTTGGCTGTTATCCACTCCACCTGGCCTATGAATCTACACCCACAGGGATCCCCAACTGGACCGAAAAAAACCTAAAAGATCCCGCTGCTCAGAGAATTGCACATCCCAGCACAATGACCTTTTATGTGACGTCCGTTACGGGGCTGTCCGAAAACCGAAGTATGTCAGGCCAATGATGGCACGGCACTGCCATACCCAGTTTGATAGCATACCCGCAACTATTCCCTTCCAATTCTCGACTGTACCCTCCCACCCACTCGTTCTATTAACTGCAAATACGAATAAGCTCCCAACCTGTCCCCAGCTGCCTGCATGATCTGTTCATTCCAAACTGCTGAACCTGTCGTTCGAATTTAACCATTTCGGTGGATTTTCAGTCTGTGCTCCCAACAAAAATCAATAATTTTCTATACAGCTCGCGTTCTGGCTCGTGTGTTGGCACCATCTCACTCTTCCAAGGAACTATTATGCCCGGCTCCACAACAGCGACACCAGTGAGTCTCTACAGTTTCACTGTACACCATGATCATGAGGTTCTTGTTGCCGTCTATGCGTTTAGCTACTCCATCCACGTCATCATCCCCACTTACGCTTTTTGTAACCCTGGCCATGAGCTCAACAGTCCAAGGCCAGGAGGCCTCAGCGGTGGTTTTAGGTTTTATTTCAACTTGACCGGCTGGATGACGCCGACTCTGCTGCTTCACCAGATCTGATGTTCTGGTTCCTCATTTTCAACGATTTACACTCTTCTCGTCATGTGTCAAACAGGAAGCCTCTTGTTTTGCCCTCCCTCGCTATGTTTTTGGCCCGCCACCTTCAAATCCTACCGACCTGATCTTGCTCGATGTTCTCTCCAAAAAAAGCATAGTAACTGTGCCTCACTGTCCGTGCCGGTTTAGTGATGGCCACGTCTACATCGGATAACGCCCCCGCCTATGACGCTGTCCCTTTTCCCAAAACCCCTGCACCCACAATCCCCGCCAGTCAGGCCTTTATTCGGACTGTAACCTTATGATCATGCCTGACGGCGTGCCACCCACAAGTTAAGAATAAACATTATTATTTATTTATTTAAAGGACATCGAGATGTTTAGATCCAATGGAAGGTTTAGCAGATTAGAATGAACGCCGCCCGGGGGCGGCTGGGACCAGAGGAAGATTTTTATTGTGGTTGAAGTTAAGGGGACGAGTAAGCGCGGGGGCGCAGTCAAAGTAGGAAGTGAGCAGTTGCGGGTGTGCTATCAAACTGGGTATGGCACTGCGTGCCGTCACTGCACTGAGATACTTCAGTTTCTGGACAGCCCCGTAATGGATGTCGTGACTGAGTTAGTTGGGCTGGGATGTGCAGTTCTGTGGGCAGTGGGATGTGGGTTTGCCAAGGGATTCTGCAGGGAGAGCAAGACCAATGTAATGTCTTAGGTAGTATTTGCTTTTTCGTCCGGTCGGGGATCCCTTCAGGTGCAATGCACCGTTCGGATGGAGTGGATAACGGCCGAACAGGACGTCCATAGCACGCATTACCGCAGGTCAAAGCTTGGAAAGAAGATGAGATGGGATGAGATCAACAAGGCCTAGAGAGTTATAGGAGTCATCAGACAGGATATAGTCTTTTAGGAAAAAACGGAAGGTTTGCTGTGGTCAGGATGCAGACGATAAGTGGTCGAACGAGAGGGGGTAAGGATGGATCTGCACTCAATGGTCTAGTCATCAAAGCCAAGCTGAGATTTCCAATATATGCTATTATATTACCTGAGACATAGGACAGTACGGTGTAAGTAGGGAGAGAGGCGGCGTGGTAAGGGAAACCAAACACTTTAGGACTAGCATGGGTGGAACTTCTTAGTAGGCGGAATAGATTTCTTGGGGGTTAATAGTGAGTTGGACATTACTGGGACAATCTAGGATGGAAAGAGAACTTAAGGGGAATGGTCACTAGTCCCCGAAGCACTACTATCAGCTTCAGTCCAAAAGTGGTGCATGGCGAAAAAGACTTTCGATGCTAGCCTCGCACGCTGGTAGTGGAGGGTTTGGAGTCTCTGTATATTTATACTGTATGTGTCCACTCCTTAGAGCAGCTGGTAGGTGTTTTTTTGTGAAATTTGGTGTGGTGTAGCCTCGTTTCTGACGAGGGCAGCTACAGCTGTGCACGTCTATGTAAGCCATGGGCATCGCAGAGTATCTTGAGGCTATCCCAGGTATATTGTTTTTTAATTATTTTGACTGACGGAAGACCAGTTTTTTCTCATCTGTAGTTTGTGGCGGTGCCAGATAAATAACTCAACCGAGGTGAGTCCAATACCAGCAGCATCATTCAGAAGGCAGCAGTGCTCTTTTTTAGTTTCCTGAATTCAAAGGCCAGACTCAGAACCACCGGCGATGGGCGATGCACCCGTGCTACTGGAGCGGTAAAGCCGGGGTAAAGCCACATCCCACGAACAAGCAGTCGTTTCATAACCAATAGATGGAAGGGTGCTTAGTGAGCTTTCGAGATATTTCAATTCATAGGTGAAAGGCTAGTGCGTTCTTCCTAAAAATTTTCTTTCAGCCACACTCCATTGTGTAGTGGGGGATAGCATGGCGCTACTGACTATGCATTTAAATATTTATCGGTGTATCACGTGCAAAGTTTCTTGTTTATTACCGAATCAGTAAAGGAATAATTTTAAAAACCGCTGTAATCTTGCTGCATAAAGCCGAAATGACGTGAACTCCACAAAGTATCCGAAAGTCTACGCGGGTAACACGGGCGAAGATGCGCCGAATCGCCAGAGTCCATTTTCTATAGTGGAGTAAGAAGGAAAATTTAGAAGAGAGCCATATATCCTAGTTATTTTTGGTATCTAGCTTCGTGAAGTCTTCTGGTCCATTCTCACCCTGATTTGGGTAAGCGTGTTTGGCTTTTAACGTTAAACGAACCTGACAACCTAAAGCTTCGCAGTGACACATTGCAGCAGTGATTGATATAACTCATGTGTGGGTATGGTATCGGCAGTTGATATCTGGTTTGAAAAGGAGACAAAGAAGCATTTCTGCATCTTATCTGCCATGCGCGCCAGTGTTTGCAGGAGTAAGAGACCAGGTTGACAAAACTTGTATCGATAAAATACGGTTTAAAGTCATCAGCTATTTGCCACTTGTGAAAGGAGGTATGTATACTAGCAGCGGAAACGGAAGGCAATGACCTGATTCGGCTGTTGGTAGAAAAGTTCAGAGGCGAATATCTCCTGACACAGTCGTGTTTGAAACAACAACAACCTTCACTTCTGGTTAGGGTTTGAGTGCAAACACCAATATTGAGCTCGGTGGCTTTGAAATCAGTGTCAACAGGGAGTTCCCGAACGGGAAATGCAAGCGTGGATAATCGACGTGTGATGCATCTTCATATAAAATAATTATGTTGGCGAGCAAAATATTCACGTAGTTCGAAGGCAATAAACGTGTACTGATCAAGCAGAATGGCCCAATTCATTCCACATCAGTGACTAAGAAAAAAGGGATATAGTTTTGGAAGCTTGATCCGGATCGTGCGTGCGAAACAATTGATAATATAAATGGACTCACCAAATGAGTAGGCCACCTGTTGAGACTTTCAAGCTATTCACAAAGAATGATCACAGACTTGTAGTAGGTTATCGGCTTCCATTTTTGCTGCACGTACTAATATAGTTATCTTGTATACACTCCACACTATTCAAAGAAAAAAGGCTGCGAGATCCTATTGAACAATGTGACAACACTACCACGGACGATTTTGAACCAAAAGAGAAAACCAGTCAAATAAAGCTTCTCGGCCATCAGCGGTCTTAAAAAGGGCAAAAGAACGTCATAAAACATCATTGTGGCATCACCTTAGTATCCATCGCATCTAAGGTGCTCTCTGGCATTATTTTGCGCAGGTTGATCGATTATCGGGAGAGACAGATTTGTGAGACTCAAGGTGGGTTTCATCATAGCCGAGGCCACATTGATCATATCTTTACCTTGGGACAAGTTTCGAACAGCGCCACTCCCACAGACGTCCCACGTTGGTCGTTTTGCTTGATCTGGAAGATGCTCCTGACTTCGTCGGTCGTCGGAAACTTCGGAAGAGTCTGGCTTTACTCCTTCAAAGTGTGGAGTCTTGCCATAAGACTGACTGGGACCAGACATCGACCTCATGTTTGCGGATGAGCTGATCGACGCTCGGTAAATCTGTTTATCGAAGAAGTTGTATAAAATCCGGTGGACTGGCTGGAGATGCGATTACTTATTCTATCGGGAAAGCTAGAGCAGCGTTTGCAAACCTCTCCCGAGATATGTGAATTATTCACTTTTCTTTGGGAAGTCATCAGTCAAAAATCGTTTCAACCGAAGTTCCCGTAATATAGCTCTGCTTGCAGGCAGGCCAATCGACGTAGCAGCTAAATTTGTTTAGCCGGGTAGCTGTATAAGTTCCGGTGGACTGGCTGGAGATGAGAATATTTCTCGAATCGGAAAGGCCGGGGAAACTTTTGCCAACTTCCGACATCTATGGCGCCGACGTGACGTCAATTTGTCTGTCGAGGGCAGAGTTTCCACTGCAGTGGCGCGGTCCGTACTGCTTCATGGACCAGGAACGTGTCCACTACGCGCAGAGGACACACGGAAGATGTCAGTGTTTGACCATCGGTGTCCCCGAAACAGATCTTGAGGGAACACTGAGGCAGTAATGATGAGGTACGCCAGATGGTCTTAGGGAGAAGGAACTCCTTAGCAGCAAATGAACCACTCACGCTTTATAGGTTACGCTGGTTAGGACAGTTACTCCGCATGCCAGAAGACCGTCGGCCTCGCACAGCCTTTTTTTCACAGCCCTGGGCTGAGTGAATGCGACCAAGATGCGGACAGTGTATGACCTGCTAACAAAGTATGAACACACTACCCAGTAAACAGTGTCAGGTCGACAGATGCTGCTTCCCTGGACGGGGATTCCGGGGCCTTGATTAACTACACTGGCAGAAGTGACCCGATTGAGCAGTCAGTGCCACTCGTTTATCAAAACCGTCGCCCTAAATGCGTTGCTACTCAGTTCCTGAGCGAACCAGACATGCTGTCGCCTCTAATTTCCGGTGATCGAAACTGTAGCAGCTGGAACCAACTTGCCTGTGGTGATAGGTTGATAGCTGATAAAAGGTAATGAAATTGAACTATTTGATTCTTGCATTGTGACCTCACTAAGGACCAAGTTGCCAAGACGGGCTTTACTCTGCTCAGTCCCCAACCGCACCTCAGTATGGCAGCTGACAAACTTCCAAAAGTTCAGAACCACCACTAGTTAACTATGGAGTTCAGGTGTGAGCAATAACCGAGTGGGCAATCTGAAGAATTGGACACAGCACGTCTGTGTTCGTGCGTGCGCCAGCGTGCAGGTGTTCGTGAGCGTATGAAGGCCATCTCCAGCGATAGACTACGCAGTAATTAAATTAGGCGATCAAACAGATTCAAACAGCTAGAAGAAATGCAACAAAGAGCCACTCGCTAATCTAGCATCGACGAGCAGCGGGAAAAAACGTACATACCTCCACCATTGCCACCAGTTTTTAGACTTCAGACAAGGTGATCTTCGTACCGTTCATAGCCATCAAAAAATTTTCTGGGCAAACATTTACAAACTGCTGAGTAATTCTAGCGTCCAGAGCGCCTAAAGCTACTAAAGCAAGGGCACAACAATACCGTGGCACAGCGGGCCAAAACAGCAGGTACCTAAATGCCGTTAGTGCCTAAGTAAAGGCCTAAAATGACGTTTTTTCTACGCTAAGAAGTTCTTCCAAACCAACATGAGATGTTCATAAAACGGATAAGAATGAGCCGTGGTCTGTCAAAAACGTAATTTCCGGAGCTATTATATATCCCAGGAGCAAAGACGATGCAGCTGGCTGATCTGGTCGAAGTCGTTGTGCTGCCGGCTGGGTGGAACTCCCATACCATGCGCCCATCCCATTTGAGCCATTCGTGGCCAGACTATTTATTTACCGTTTAAAGCCGGCGGCCATCCACCTAACCACTAAGGGATTGGGGTGGCTAGCTGGAAGTCAGTGGGAGACCCAAAACCGTTTGTCAAACTGGTGGCGTTGAACAGTATCTGGCTCTCCTCTAATTATTCGCTGCATCTTGTTGTCCCCGAGCCACCCTCATATTTCCCGATGCAGCGAATATATATTAAGTCCAAAGCAAACCGTAGTGTATTTACGGGAAATATCTCCGGTCGCTTGGGTCTGTATCACCAAGATTATACATCTCAGATTAAGCTTATCACTGACCCCGCTTGTTCCATAATGTCTATAAACTATTTTTTCGCGGTTGACCAAGCGAAATCTTTCATCGTAAGTTTTTTGCTTAGAAACAATGCAGTGGCTTGTCTTCTCCCCATGTTTCCTAGCCCACTCTTCCGCTGAAAAAATGGCCTCTACCCCTACAAGCCGCCTACACAGTTAGTCCATCTGCCAACGATTTGAACAATGAAGCGGCTGGCCAAATGCATCAAGTACCAGCTGCTCTCTGTACACGGTGTATCCTTCAAACCTTTTGCTACACTCCTCTGTCTCGGTAAAAATGGGTTATAGCCAAAATATTTGGTGCCGGATAGGCGCCCATCCAAGTATATTCGTCAAAACTGTTGGTCAACATAATTATAATGGGTTTATTTCCCAACTTGTAGAGAGCACACCAAATGAGGCATGAGCGGACCGCGACAATCCGAACATGGTGGGGAACATAATGATAATGATAATGATGTTTATTCCCAACTGGTGGGTAGCATACCTTCAGGCATGATCATAAATTTACAGTCAGAATAAGAGCATGACTGGTGGGGTTTGTGGGTACTGGGAATTCCGTGGAATAGGGACGGCAACATAAAGAGTGGGCATTAATCGAAGTAGACTTGGACACGCCTGAGGGGGCATGGGTAGGGAAGCAAAATTACAAGCTTTCTTTCTTATGGGGAACATATCAGATGAGACAAGGTACGATCACTAGGATTTGAAAGTGGCGGGCAAAAACAATACGAGGGAGTGCATAGCAGGAGGATTCCTGTCTGGTACTTGATAAAAATAATAAAAGAAAAGCTTCAATCTGCAGGAAAAGTGGAACCAGAATAACGGATCAGGAGAGGCAGCAGAACTGGCACGATCTGGCCGGCTGATTTGAACTAAAGCCTAAATCCGTTACTGAGGCATCGTAGCCTTGGGCTGTTGGGCGTATGGCCAGAGTCACGAAAAGCGTAAGTGGGGGAACATGCGGTACGGATAAATGGTAGTAGGAAACTAAGAATCACCGTGTGCAGTGAAACTAGAGAGACTCACTAGTGTTGCTGCTGGGGCGGGGTCGGGTCTAAAAGTTCCTTGGGAGGAGTTCACGAAAACGCACAAAAAGGAACGCAAACTGACTTGGTGAGTGGTACAAAGTAAAAGACACCGAGATGTTCAGATCCGATGGAAGGTTCAGCAAATTGGAATGAACGCCTCCCGGTGGCAACTTTGATTGTGGTTGTAGGTAAGTGAACGAGTGGGCGAGCGGGCGCAGTCAAAGTAAGGAGGGGGGAGGCAAAACCAAAGAGACATGCTTACCCCGTGATAAGTAATTGTAAGTTGTAGAAAAAGGAAAAATATAACACTGGGGTAGGGTGTATAGCTATTTCAGCCATGAGTTAGGTTGCCGTGACCTAAAAATGAAAACCGTTGCTGACCATGAATGACCTTGGACAGTTGGGTTACTGGTAAGGGCCAAGAAATCATCGAGTGAGAATGTAGGGATGGGGGAATTTGCAGTGGAGATAAATGATGGTATTCCCGTCATATGTAGTGTTTACACTGAAAACTGGGTAGACTAAATGGCTTCGCTGTTGAAGGGAAGTCAGAGGTAAAAGTTATCTGTGAGGAAGAGGCAATGCTGATGCATAGGGCCGATCGAGTACCGTAAGTAAAATCGATAAACTTGTGGACAGGACAAACCGAAATTGCAGCGCAAAACCGGGGTGGTTACATCCAGACGAAAGGTTTAGCGGATTAGAACGAACTCTTCTCAGGTGCAGCAGAGGTAAGGTAAAGTTTGTTCGCAGCCGGACGTCGAGAAACGAGTGGGTGAAAAGGGAAATTACAGATTAGGGCGGGAATAATTGCGTGTGTGCCAGTGGAAGTGCCGTGCCATCATTGCACTATCATACTTCGGTTTCTGGACAGCCTTGTAACGGACGTCAGTGTTGCGGTGATCGGACGGAGGATGCGCATTTTGTGGCAGCTGGATTTAGGTAAGTCAATGGGATTAATACAGGCAGATGTAGACTCACACGTAATTTTTACGTGGTTGGGTATCCATGTGGAAGTAAATCGGGGATCAGGCAGAACAGATGACGGCCATTCGGGGCATTCGGAGCAGCTACTGCTGAGGATTGAAGTTTGGGAAGAGGAGAGAATGGGCTGAGATCGGTACAGCCAGGGGAGTATGAGAAGATATCAGACGAATTGATGCATAACAACAAAAAACCTAATAGAGGATTGCAGCCACCCAAATGCGCCCACGTAAGGTTAATTTTGTGGTGGCTGATCTAGCAACCAAGAACTAACTAAGATCACCGATACTGTATGTGGATAGAACAAATTACTATAAGTGCGTTTCTGCTTGGCGAATATATAGTTCCATCAGATAGTGATGCAAGAGGCCTCCGCTGGTGATAACACTGGTGCCTAGCACTATTTAAAAAACTTCAAGATGAACCTACCTTTACTTTCCGGGCAAAAGATGGCAAGTTGAGAGTTCATTACAAATCAACCGACGCTCATATGTACGCCGTGGGTCCGAAGTAGAAGGGCAAGTGGACGAAAACAAGCGACCAATAGAACGCCGGCGCCCGCCTCGCAAATTCTGACAACTCCCTAAAACGTATCCTTCCGGTTTCTTACTACAACCCCAACCACCTTCTTGAAGCAACTAAACACAAAAGATCATTACGACGCGACATAGTGCTAGCAGCTTCCCTTGCGGACCTACCTGATGCTGTCCCTCTAAATCTTTTAGCTAAGTTGCAAATCAAGTCCCCCAGAGCGACTGGTAAAAGCTGTCAAATAATGTTACCTTTCAAAGGCAGAAACCGGCCCTCGCCCTGAAATTACGGACCAATCACTATGTTATCTTTGGCCTCTAAAATCAGAGGAAGCATCCTCGATGGCCCTGGATCAGTTCTTGGAAGATTCCAACTGCATCAGTGATAACTAACGTGGATTCCGGAGAAAATTCTGCCACACATCTAACAACCTATGCAGACTGGATTACACTGGCAACATCAGCATTGTTCATCGATGCTGTATATCCGGCTTTATCGGAAACATTCGACAAATGTAACCGAGATATCCTTTATCTGTGCTTTCTCGCCCAGGAGTTAACCTTCTTCATATGCAATAACTACAAATACCAGACAGGATGATCCCATGGTAACGATCGGCACAATTTTATTTTTTGTTCGGAACGACTCAAAGGTCAGTTTTCGACCCCAAACGCATCAGATCCAAAGCATTTAACATTCCGAATGCGGTTATCCGCTCTGATACTACTCCCGCACCGCTTTTGTGGCACTATCGATTCAAACCTCATACTACGATTCAGTTCTCGTTGTCAGTTGCCTTTGCTGGTATGCGGCCCCCCGGAGGACATCTAATTCCTCATGTAGATATTTGAGTGACCCTCACCTGGCTACCGTTTTACGCGTATTCTGCCGTCAGGAACATTTCACGCTTCCAAGCCTACTTGATAAAACTTCAGCTTGTTTGGTTAAGTGGACTTTTTACATATGCGCGAAATCAGGAGGCCCAACCGAGCGCTTGGACTGTGCATGTCGACGTACCCAGTAGGTATCGTGCAAGCGACTACCACCCCTAGCACTGGTTTTCACCAGTGTAAGACGTTTCATCGAGCAAGTGGTAAGTAAGCAATCTAAGACACGCCGACCAGTGTGCTGAACTTGGACATCATTTGCCCAGGGTCGGGAACATTGAGCATCAAACGTTCATCCGACCTTCTGCCACGCAGATTTTGCAGAAGTGTACATATTCAGCTAGATGAAACTGGGCCCAGCATAGTGGACATAATAACAGGACAAGTGCCTAGAATTTTCACGAAGCCGGCCCAGTGTTCACTCCGAAGAAACCGACGCGCATTCAAACGAACCGCAGGGGACTGACGGAAATTGGTGGATGAAATATGATCTAGGCGAGTCTTCGGAAGGCCAACCACAGAACCCCAGAAGATGGGCTGATACTTCGTGGGATACAAAACCGTTCTTTACCAGAGATCCACCGATTAATCCTGTGGGAGAAATATAATTAGTCTCGTCAGGAGAAGAGTAAATGAACTAGTTAAATATATGGGACATCGCCAAAGAAACAAATTAATCGCAAAAATGTCACAAAGTCTCCAGTCATGAAAAGTACATTTGCAGAGAACGATGCGTCCGGAAGGTCACCATTGGTAGCACACGTTCCGGATAGCAGGTGCGTAAGCGGATCCTTCCAAAAACTGCTTAGCGGTGTGCAACCAGCAGGGAGTGTGTGAAAATGTTCACGGCACGAACGTCAGGCCCAGTCAGGCAGGCCCAGTTCAGGCGTACCCAATGGGTGGCCACCCGCGATACAACAAAAACGAAGAGCTCACTAGCGACCGGACAATCATAGCCGAAGCCCCCGGAAAGCGTAACGCATAGCTGCAAAATGTCCGAACTTCTCTATCAAGTCCAGGCTTGGTAGGGCATTCCAATGAATATCCTCTACCTAAATTGCCTTTTTTCGAGGTCGATATTCATGAATTTTTGTACAAAATGAACCCAGCTAGCACACTGGAGGGGGAATAGATGAACCTTAGCATCCAGCAGGAAACGTTGTTCACCTTTGCTGGGCTATTCTACCCTATGTTTCGTCGGCTGTACAACGAATTCACCCTTCGTTCTGATGATCAAAGATTGTGGGAAGGGAGCGGTCGTATCGCCACTCTGACTGCATATCTCTTAGCAGCCACTGGCCTATCAGCCTCATCAGCATACCGTATAAGTTTACGTTAGTCATTCTAAAGTGGGCCATACCAAATCACCTCACCATCAAAAGCCTGATGCCCCTGGTGTGACACGGATCTGTGTTATACGACAATCATCCTCGGGCTGGCGGAGGACTGAACAGAAGTACGGGGCGAAGGACTTGGGTAAGATATTATATGTCTCGGTTTCCTAAAGTAGTCGATAGAGTTCCATGTATCCCACTGGCCGGCAAACTCGAGGGCTTTGTGATCGGCGGAGAAATTCTACACTACATCGAGCTTACATTTCAAGTAAAGCTCTCCCACCGAATGGATGCATAATCTACTCTCATTCTGCGCCATCATAAAATAACGTTTATTATTGCTGTTATTAGTACTATTATAAAATACCGTCTCAGGACAACTCCGCTTTAAGAGCTAGGTTAAAAACCTCCTGGGTGTCCACGTAGTTTCTAAGCTTACCTTTTCGAAAGACCTAAATTCTGGAGTCACCAAAGTCAGCTTATATCAGATGAGCGTGGATGTCGCAAAACAGCAGCAAATGTATGGGCATATTCTTCTTAATAAACAAATGTGCGTCTATGTTTCGTTCGAAGCGAACTCGGAAGAAGCATTTGTCGAACACTTCGTGAATAGATCAGCGAATATTTCGATGCTAGATATTAGAGAGGCTTAGGTATCTGGTTCGGTTCGGGCGTGCCTTTCACGCTCCCTCACAAGGAGCAGAACTAAAAGTCATTCATTGTTCTTCGAATGTTCACTCCTTCCCATATTACACTCATGGAATTCCGGACGCACCATGTGGCCACTTTTTGAATGTCATGACCAGGAGGCCAGGACGAAACTCCCATTGGGTGTGTCCAGCCAGCTGGTACGAAAACGGTCGCCGGTCTCAGATACACTGACTGTGAAACACATCTCGAGATCCCTGGTCCTCGTTGTTCATTCATCGACTCGGAGGGGATCTGAAACTTTCTTACGTCTTGCTTGAACAAGGTTTAGCCGAGAATATTTTTAGCCGTTGAACGGAGACACGATAAGATTTTAAAGCTTAAGGCACGTACCTTCATTAAACATCAGTTTTCCTAATTCCGGGTAGTCAGTGCGCGGAATAACCTCCCGCTGACAGTCGTCCACATTGAATCTAAAACGCAGAGTGAATAAAATTTAAGCCTTTTCGTGAGCATTCGCGCGCTGTTCACGCTGCAAACTTTATGAGCGGTGCTACGTGTAGTGGTCTGGGCACCCAAAAAAAGCTACTTTAGGAAGCGTGTGGCAAAGAAATAAATATAATTACTCTGAATTGAGTACACAATAATAAAAAGGGTCGAATGGAACAGACTCACTAAGAATTGTTCTTTTTAAAATAGTTCGTCGTTGGCCCAGGTCAGTGAATAAATAATAATCCGGTCGTGGATGTCCAGGGGTCTTCTTTCCGGGAAGCTCTCATATACAATAAACTCCGAAGACAGTCTGAAATGTTTTGATACCAGAGTTAGCACATGAAGCTCTCGAATAACCGCTGTAAGCGCGAGTGAAATGAAAAGAGAAAATCGGAGAATGCGACCAAGCCTGTATTGTATATAATTTTGTACAAATGCGCGTTTTTGTGGTTTTGCGTATTCAAACAAAAATCGTTTATGAAATTGTTGAAATACGTAACGTTATAATGAAAGCAAAAGAAAGGTACAAAACACCACATACGACATTTATTCGCCTGTGCATACCAGGCGAAGCGAAATCATTGAACTTCATTTGCGAACACAACCCGGGAAGCTCGGACGAACACCTCGATCTTAGGTTGAAATTCGTGAGTCCCGGAATCCCTGAACTGACCTAAGGCGCGGGCGTTTAAATTTTCCAGTTAGGAGGGAAATCAAGCATTTCGGGGACTTCAGTTGACCTGGCACTACTAGCACGGAGTGTAGGGGCTAAGATGTCTTAACGATATCAGCCATAACGACGGGGGTCTGGAGAAGCCAACTCTCTCTAGTCCGGAGGTTGGTGTTTTCCTGCATTTCTTGTGGATCCGGTATTAATCCTCTAGCTTTCCACTGATCCAAGTTCTTATCCAGAAGAGCTGGATTCTTGTTTGGATTGTTATTTTACTTGGGCAGTTATCAGTCGGTGATGACGGCGACGTGAATATGAGTTAGGCAGTAACAATCGGACGTTATTACGGGAGTTATGGAGTTTTTGTTCTTGAATATTGTTGCACATTCTTCACGGTTTATTACGTTGTTTGTTGGATGACTTCCCCATTGTTGCTTGTTTGTTTTGGCAGACAGGGGGAAAACTAAGGTAAATCCAACGATTGTGGTACTTTTTGGATGTGATGTGCGCAATTCTATGCAGCTGTGCGTTAACGCACAGACTAATTATTGTGAGCCCTATTTCATGCTCGGGGTGTTGCCTGACTTTGCTGCTCCAAACTAATTTGCAGTGGTTAGCACTTTGAGTTTGGCTAGCTCGGGGTGTCTATCTAGGTTGCGTCTGAAGGCCACGGTGTTCCTGAGTGGCCAGATGTCAGCTGTCAGTGTATCTCATGTCATTGTCGTTTCGTGTTACTCGCTGAAATTCTTCTCGGATTTTGAGCCGCAGCAGATGTATGCCGCGTGAAGAGTGCCGGAGTTGCGTGGAAAATCACCCGCAAGCAACTGTAATGCTGGAGTGAGCACAACGATTGAAGGAATCGGTCAAATGTTGAAGATGCCATCATGGAGACTTACTAGATCAGTTGCAAAGTGGAATACACCACATTGCCGTGAAAGCGGAGATGAGGACACATTTTGGCTTGCCATTGGCAGGCCAGACCAGAATGCAACAATGTGAAACATCTATGGAAGACCTGTTCGCCCTGAGGCAGTCTTAAAGGATCCTGTCATATACGTTCATTCAACCACAAAACGGAGGACTGCCCTTAGAGTCTGAAGTGCGGTTTTCGGACTACTATGGGCCGTCAGGCGCACTTCGGGATTCATCAAGTTCAGTCGTCAGGATACTCTTTATTGTTATCTTATCTACCCTTGACTGCTTGGGGCCTGTGACTTCTTTACCCGGCCAGTGAAGAACACGTACGTAATCCGACAACCGGTTTCACGCATGATACCTGAATTTCGACTTGTTGGTCGCTCGAGGAGGTGTTCTATAAGTCTTTCACATTGTCAGACCTTCGTGTTTGATGGGAGTTTATGCTTGTGTTCAAAATTGTGTCTCGCCTGATCTCGTCATCTGAAGTTTATTGTCACAAAGTGGACCATCAAGTCTCTTTGGACATGACTTTAAACTCGTCACTTATTCCCGGAGATTCTCCAGAGCCGCCGCTCTTCCCTCATGTAACACAAAACTCCACTCCAGCAGAATTTGTTAGAGGGGTTACGCCCACTGACTTCATGACACGCCTTGACTAACAGCGATGGCAGAAACGCAAGAAAATACGCGGGCAACGCGTCCATCCGCCAGGTTCTACGTATTTATGACACGCCAATCCGAAGCCTTGAGGAAGTTTAGAAGAACGGACCTCATTTTCGGTTGTTTCCACGCACGAACTGAAATTAAGCTTGTTGGATGCTGGTCTCCAGTGCGATGACTGCGAGGGATGGAAACATCGGAATGCAACATCACCCTCAAAACTATCTGGGAGGCTCATACACTTGACACATCGGATTTAGTTGTCGTTCTCTATGCCACGTGTGTCGCGAAAAAGGCGATGGGAACTACCGGACAACAGGAAATTAGTAGTGTCTGTGTACAACAAAGTCGTGCCCGATCGATATCAGTTGCGTTTGGAAATCATGAATAACGTAGTTGGCTTTTCTCACTGCAGATCGTACGGACCGCATCCGAAATGAACCCATATTTCCTAGACTAAAACAGAGTGACGTAGAGCAACACACTGTGAGGATCACTACGGCGAGCCGTGTGACTTACTTGAAAACCTGTAGTTTCCGAGCTCTCCATTTTTGACGTTTTAACTACGTCAAATATACCATGGTCGTGGACCTTCATGAAATGCATCTCAACACCCATTTTGTTCCTGAAGCTGCGGATGGTGAATTGCATTTACCACTCCTACCCCTAGACAGGGTGAGACAGCAGCTTCATTGTTGACACTGATGCTTCACTGCCGCACAACCACGAGATTCATTTATTCACGTATCTTTAAAGATCTGAAGTGAAAAAATGAGAATAATAAATGAGGGAACCTGGCTGTAGCCCACGGCAAGCGTCCTGGGATGCCCACGTATCCAAATACCCAGTCAGACAATTTGCAAATACGATACGAGCGCCATTAACATCGATTATTATCCATTTCATGCAACATCTCCAAACGCAGGAGGATAACAAGGACCACATCCTGGGAGGTGAACCGCAACAACAACACCCAAACTGTTCGTAATCGCTCACAACTACCTCGCAGCGTTCGCGATTCTGAAGGAAGCACGGATAACAGGAACACCTTATCACCTTAATAGATGAGATATCTTCTGGCCTTTGACCACCGACGCCTCAGAAGTATAGCTGTAATCAGCTAGAACCAGCGAATTCGATAACGGGCCTTTGGTGTACTTCACTTCAAAAAGGCATCCAGCACTTGAAACTAAAGCGACCTAGCCGTGTGTTACGCATACCGAATTTCCGCCTCCGAGAACGTTGTTTTCCGTGCTTTATCCGGAGTGATAGAAACTTGAAGGTGGACAAAATTTGATATAGTTGGAGGAAATGGAGGATGCTACGAAAAGTTTGGGTACCGTTGGTGCTATTCGCCTTCAGGGATGGGCTCCAGATGACCCTCCCTGTGCTTGACTGGGGACAAACAACGATATGGTGGTTAAACTATGTCACTGGCGCTCATGCTGACAGTTTCCATCCAGATTGACTGAGTGTTGGAGGTGTAGATACCTTGGATGTCTGTGGTATCTAGTCCCATGTTCCCTTCCGTTTCCCGTTTTCTCTCTTCTCATTAGAAGACTTTATTCAAATAGATTTACGCACGTGTATGGCACTGAAGCATCAATGTTATTACCTGGTCTTGCTGTCAGTGATGGTGACGGTGATGATAGACGGTGTTTCGGCATATGCAACACAGTCCAACAACCACAGTAGATAGTGCTAGATTTTTTGTCGGCCGGTATACCGGCTACACAACCGAATGCCAGTTTTCGGGTTAGCTCGTTAGGAATTCTCCGACGACGTATGATATCGACTACGCTCTGAGCTGGAGATAGCTCAGTGGTTAAGGCGCAAAATTACTAACCAGAAGGTCCGTGCCTTTAACCCAAACACTGCATCTCGATTGTTCATGTGTAGACTTGGGCAACATAACAGTTTCTCAGCCCTCATATTTCCTTCGGATGACATGACAGCTAGGCACCGACGGGGTGTTACAAGTGAATGGACTTTTTAGAAATCAGCAGCGCAAAACATGAAGACGCTTCAGCTCCTCTCTTGGCCTAGGTCGCCTCGCAACCACACATCACTGAAGCTGTCAGTGTAGCCTGATACACACAACCGCGGGGCACAGCGATATACCTCTTTATTGTCACAAGTGGCGGGGGCGAGATGGCTCAGTGGTTAGAGTGCGAATTTACTGACCGGAAGGTCCGCTGTTCGAACCCGACCTCCGCATCTCGACTTCATCTGTCTAGGCTTGGGTAACCTGGCAGTATCCCAACCCTCGCGCTTCGGTGGCAGTTAGCCACCGAAAGGGTGTTGCAGCCGAATCATTATTACTATTATTATTATCTCATAAGTGGCGCGAACTGGCAAACGTGCTCCGGCCTTTTGAGATTCGTGCACCAACTTCATCAGACACTTCAATTAGAGCTAACACAACTGCCAAAGTATGTAAAACTCTCCACAACCCTCGAATTTCAGTGAGCATGTTCAGAGGCTGAAGCACGATTTCGAACTTTATAGCTACACGACGCTTACTCAAAGACGGTGTTCTGGTGGTCAGTTTAATCATCAGTGCTTGTGCTTCTATGACATGCCTGAGCACTCATCATGGTCGGCCGTCGCTCAGTCGCCTGACTGCTTGAGCATCCAATCAGAAGCTGGCTTTTTATGGCCCGGATGCTTGACGGCTTCCCTTCTGCGATTTTGTTGATGTTTGAGAGCCTCAGTAGGTTCCGGGCGTTCTGTGAATATTTTCAGGAATGTGACCTTCCTGATAGTTGTACATCTTTGATGTTGTTTAAGTTCCAAGTGGTGTGACAGATGAGGTCAGCACACAAATCTCTAAGGCTGGGGTCGCGTTTGCAAATTTGAGACACCTATGGTGGCAAAACGGCATGTCCCGTAATTCCAGGGGATGTGTGTATCAGGCTACAATAGAGGCCACTCTGTTGTACGACTTGGAGACGTGGCCTGTCCAAGCAGCGAAACTGAGACGTCTTCATGTTTTCGACAACCATTTTCTCTGAATCATAGCTCGTATAGGCTGGTGCCGGTGAATGGGTAACGAGAAAATAAAGCGACTGTTTGACTGCAGTATAGACTTCAATCGAAGATTGTGTCCAACGCCGAAAACTCCTTTGGTTAGGTCATGTGTCAAATCAGCACTTGCCGAAAAGAGTACCATTTTCCGTTCCCAATTCAGAGTGGCGCAAGCAAATAGGTGGACAACCTTTGATCAGTGTTGAACACCGATGTTGTGCTGTTGATATTGATGACTCCTGTTGAGAAAACATGGTTGGGAGCTTTCGTGGTCCATAGAATCGAACGCGCCTTTCGAGTCAAGAAACATCAAGGTTATGAGTTATCCGTATATATGGTGTTGGTGTAACACCTGGCCGAGCGTGAAATTGCGGTTGATGTAGACTCTACCACGTAGAAATCTAGCTTGAGCTCGCGCGTCAAGTTTTCCCGTGCCACTCTGAGGCAACAAAGAATCAGTGAAACGAGAACCATTGGTTTAATGCTAGTCATACTGACGCCTCTGTAGCTCATGGCGAGTAGCATTTTTGAAGGTGGACACTACTATCGACTGAGCCCAGATGCCCGGGACGTTCTCTTTCTCCTAGATAGGTGCAAACCGATCAGACAGGCACTGGTTGAGATATTCATCTTCGATTTTGTAACAAGACAGGTGGGAGGTCGTCGGGCCTTTAGCAAAATGACGCTTGAGTAGAAATATACACCCGGACACTTGCTACGCTAAAGGGGGCTCCACATTCACAGCCAACGGGCTCGAGATAGCTCAATGGTTAAGGCGCCAGCTTAGGAACCGGAAGGTCCGTGGGTCGAACTCAACCTCAGCATCTCGACTTCTCCTGTCTAGGCTTGGGCAACTTGGTAGTATCTGAGCTCTCGTGCCTCTCTCCATTGGCACGGCAGCTAGGCACCGAAAGGGTGCTGCAGCTGGTCGATTTGATTTGAGTTTTAATTTGACGGTTTTGTCAACGGCCGAAAGCCCGGATGTGAAGTAGATGGCCAGCTGAGTCGGGTTCGAACTATTCTGCCGAACGGACCTAGTATTTTCTTTTGTTAAATGTCATGGAGCCATTGTGGTCCTTGATTACCTCACTGACATGAGGCCTCAGAGAACCTGTCGAACGAAACAAATGCATACATTTCCGGCGTTTTTCACTTCCATTCCCTTGGTCTTTCAGTTCCACGAAGTTCACTTGACTGCACGGACACTCGTTCCTACCTGGTATTGGATGATGTGTCGAGTTGGATTATGGTTGTAACCGGAGGGAACCAGCAATCCAGGGTCCTCTCAGAGGTCGAATGCTTGGAAGACGTTGGCTGGGTTGTGCTGCAGGTAGAAGTTCCGGCATCAAGTGCAGCATTGGATATCCCTCTCTATTGGTTGTTAACCCCCAATATTGGAACCGCGGACACTCGTCGAATGGGTCAGTTCGGATTCGATTTCTGGGTCCATAAGCTCAATGACTAAGCGGATTGTGTGTCTTCTGCGTGAAGAGTAATGAAAGGCACGGATTGACAAATACGTGTTTGGAGCTCACAGTTATTCTAGAAGAAGCAGGAAGTGGTCGATCCTGGCCACTGACAATTGATGGCATTTTGGTTCATTGTTAGGCATCACGTAGTTAGGCGATTTCCGCTGTTTCGGACGTCGGTCCTGCAAAAGGATAGTCTGTGGTCAGTCACAGCTGCAGTTGACGCTCTCTGTTGGCCTCCAGGTTGGGGGCTGGGACATGTGGCGACTTGTTCCGTAGAAATGGTAATGCATTTGCATTTCCCACCAAACACCGCTGCCTTGCGGTTAGGCTTTTGAGCCAAAGGCTATGGTTGAGAACCCTAATCGTCCTCCTGTCTAGGTGTGGGTGCCCTGACAGTATCCCAGCCCACGTACAACCATGATATCTACGTCTAACAATAAACTCACGCAACATCGGCCGTCGCGTGGTGCCATCAACCGGGTCGCCTTACTCGCTGCATACAGCAGGGCGTGTAAGCGAAAACAGGCTACTGCTGATGCCTCCCTTCTTTCTCTTTCACATATTTTTTCCTCCCCCTCTCCCCCCCATTAATAACTCTCCCCTTGTAGGCCCAGCATTTAGGAGTGATGAATCCGTTCGTCTTGCATCGGTTTTGTGTGCAGCAACTGCTCGTCATGTAGCGTCGACATCCTCAGTTATCTTCAAATCAATCTTATAGCCTCGACACCCAGTCTATCTGGCCGCCTTTAATGTCCGCACTCTGAAGCAAGCAGGACAACAAGCTGCTCTTGCTCTCACACTGGACTCGCTTGGCATTGATGTGTGCTGTGTCTCAGAAACAAGAATTCAATATGCAAGCACAGTGATTGAGCTAACCGCCCCATCATTTTCCACTCACTTCCGGCTACACACTTCTGGTGATCCAGAGGCTGCTGCTGCAGGATGTGCAGGGCTTGGTATCGTCCTGAGTCACCGGGCGGAAGTATCCTTGCTTGACTGGATACCTGTTGATAGTCGCCTCTGTGCGGTTCGTCTGGCAACGTCTGTGAAGGAGTCTCACAA
>SJOL01012841.1:55889-121486 GCA_004794785.1 Opisthorchis felineus | reverse complement strand
CTGCGTTGGTTGGGACACGTGTTGCGTATGCCTAACCATCGTTTGCCGAAGAGAATGCTGTTTTCCATGCCCAATTCAGAGTGGCGGAAGCAGAGAGGTGGCCAACCCTTGACCTGGCAGAGGGGTTTGAAGGAGATTACGAAACGCTTGGGCGCTGTGGGTGCTGCTCGCCTTCCAGGTTGGGGACCGCGTGATCCTCACTGCGCCTGGTTGGAGACGCTGCAAGATATACCTGCTAATCCATGCCGGTGGTGATCTTGTTGTCAGTTTCTATCCAGATTGCCTGAGTGAGTGTCTGGAGGTGTAGGCACCTCGGCATGATTGTATTAAGCTAGCACCAAGTCCCTTCCCCGTCCACCTTTATTCTTTTATTCACAATGAGGCTTTCAAATAAATCATGGTTATACGGCAGCGAAGCATCGGTGTTGAACACTGATGTCATGCTGTCGATGATGATGATGATGATGATGAACTGAAGCCTGTCCGTCGGATTTTGAAGTTTTTCAGGTACCTTTCCTGAACAGATTGCGTGGGGCGGATCCAACTGAATTGCGAACGGAATAGCCGTTGTCTGTCTCCCTATGTGCTCAACAGCTGTGTTTGGATTCATATAAAACCCTCATTACGGTCGGTCGCTTTTTAGACTATATTGGATTAGTCACTGGTGCGTACGATCAACTGCTGGGTGATCGGATTTTGTCGTTTTAGGTTCGACGCCCCTTATTCGTGTTTCTTTGGGGGGAAGCAGTGCCACCGTGTCTGTAAATATGGACACAGTGATTACTTAAGGAAACACCTGACTGACCTCACAGTCCCACCGCACAGGGCCGTACAGATTTATCCTCATATCGCCTTTTGAGGCGATTATTCGCAGCAGAGCAACTTGCTGCTTTCTTCCTGGCCGCTCCACTCCAGCTTTCCTGGCATGGGTGGACATTGCAGAACGGAGTTTTAATAAACACGCTCCCAGAATCAATGAGACACTAAAGCCAAGCAGTGAAGCATCAGTGTCAACACTGATGTTGCTGTTTTTGATGATGATGATGATGATGATGGTGAAAGCCCGGACCCTACGGCTGGGTGGCAGCTTTTGGTATTGGAGACTGGATTTAATCTTGGTCCTGCCATTGCATCGAGTTACGGGGCACCGGACAAAAGTAGGAGCTCAATACCGGGGTTCCACACAAAGGGCAAAAATTCACCTGCTATTTTATCAGTCAACAAGCCGTAATTATCTGTGATGCTCTGTGGGTTTCAAATGAAACTGGATCGACCAAAAACTGTTACTCGCGGTCTATACCTCAAGGTTCAGCCTTGCTAGCAAGACCAAAGAGTATTAGTCAGACAAGCAGTAACAAGCTTCTGTACTACGGGTAATCGTAATACGAGATGCTCTGGAGGTAAAGTCGTATTATTTTGTTCAGCAGGAGTGGGATGATACCAACTTGTTTTCACCAGTATTTATGTATCTATGGGAACAGCATTGTTGACGTTTTCGAAATATGACAGGTTAGAAAACGTCGGCCTTAAAAGCTGCACACACCGACCACCCAAAGGTTGATCGCGACCGCCGACGAATGTTTCAAAACAGCCAACAATCAGTTGAGTCTTGCCGTGGGTCCGATGTAGCCCCAAGTGCATCTGCCATGCACAGCAGTAGCAACAACCTAAATCCATATCTTCACACGCCACCAGGTGCTAGAACAACACCATACTTATAAACGACCCATAGTTTGGGTATTCCTGGGTTTCCAAGGCACTTTTGATCGGTCTGTTCTCCTTAACACACTTACCCAGCAAGCATGCCGTGGAAGTTTGTCAGTGTAATAAGTTCTTTATTCCAGATCTGCTAGCATGTGGGCGTATACGGAACGCTCTCTAAAAGCTTCAGAATACAGTGTTGTTCGTCAAGGGTACCCACTTTCTCCATTCCTATTTAGTTTCGTGATCGATGAGATGATGAGACGAACGCTTGAAGGTCTTCAGAACCCTGGTGTTCAAGTAGTTGCTGAGAAATCCTTGTCGATCTTGAATATGCAGACGACGTCGTTGTCGTCTTTGAAGAAGAGGAGAAGTCCCAGGTGTTTTTCGATAAACTGGCCAGTCATTTGGTATGTGCTTTGCACCCACGAGATGTAGGGTCATGCTTCTGGACATGCAGTCACTGAACACGCTACTTAACACCAAAGGAGAGACATTAGAAGTTGTGAAGCGTTTTACGTACCTGGAAAGTTGGACCATTTCGGATTGTAGTGTGATAGATGAGGTCAGCGCACGAATCTCTAAGGCTAGGGTCGGTTTGCCAATTTGAGGCACCTTTGGCGGTAAAGTGGCATATCCCTGAGTCTCATGGAATATGTGTATCAGGCCCTTTTGTTGTACGGCTGCGAGACGTGGCTTCTTCTAGCCGCTAAACTTAGACGTCCTCAGGTTTTCGACAACCGTTGTCTCAGAATCATAGCTCTTATAGGCTGGTGCCGGTGAATAGGTAGCGAGAAAATAAGAAGGCGAGTATTCGGCTGTCCAACGGTGACCTCCATCAAAGAATGTGTGCAGCGCCTAAAGTTGCGTTGGTTAGGCCATGCTGAATCATCGTTTTCAAAGGGATTTTTTTTCTGTGCCCAGTTAAGAGTGGCGCAAGCAGGTAGGTGGCAACCATTAACCTTGTAGAGGGATATGAAAGTGATTACGAAAAGTCTGGGTATTGGCTGTGCGTCTCGCCTTCCAGGATGGGTCAGATTTTGCCTGGTTAGAGACACTGCAAGATATGGGTGTTGACCTATGTCGTGAGTGGTGATTTTCCGTTCCGACTGAATAAATGTCTGGAGGCGTGGGCACCTCGGAATGATTGTGGTTGGCTGGTTCTAAGTCCCCTCTATATCCATTTTCATTCTTTTTTTCACAACAAGCTTTCAGATAAATCGTGGTTGTAATTCAACGAAGCATCAGTGTTGAACGCTGATGTTATGCCGTTTATGGTGTTGATGAGTTTATTTGTATGTGTGCAATTCATGGTTGTACGCGGGCTGCGTTACTGTCAGGGCTCCCACACCTAGACCGGAGAACGATTAGGGTCCTCAACCAAAGCCTTTGGCTCAAAAGCCTAACCGCAAGGCAGCGGTGTTTGGTGGGAAATGCAAATGCATTACCATTTCTACGGAACAAGTTGCCACATCTTCCAACCCCCAACCTGGAGGACCAGGAGACTGTGTTCGTCAGACCTCTAACCATTGACCAACCTGGTCTGGGAGACTCTGTAAGTATCGCGGGGACACCCCCCAGTATAGCTCAATGGGTCGCTGAGGTGCGCAAACCGTCACACCAAGGTAAGGTCCAGTCTCTTCGTGATGCGAAGCATCGGTGTTGAACACTGATGTCATGCTGTCGATGATGATGATGATGTTATGATGTTGATGAACATCCAAACTTTGATACCCTGCTACCTGGCATGCCAGACCTTGAAGGCGAGTGGACCAGACTACCAAATCGTTGGCTTTGGACAGAATCCCAAAAAACCTGAGTGACCGCTGCCTTCTGGGCTGGCCTGTTTAATGAAACGGCGCTGATAGGGTCCCGGAACAAAACACTGCACTCTCACCTTACTGTGTGAGCCAGACTGAATAAAAATTTGGAAGCTGGGGTGGGGAAGTATCCTCTGTCCCCAGCAGATGCTTGTGAAAGATTGCACAGTCATCCTTCTAACCGAATCCTTTTACCAAACACAGTACCCACTAGAATCAAGCAGATAGTCATTTTAATAAGTCCGAAAAATCAATTGTGCATGTCAAACTTCAACGTGCATAGTCTGTGTCAAATAGACTATCAGATCTTTCCTCCCCACACCATACATTATATTAACGTCGACGTATCTCATATCCCCGGAACGCGCTTGTAAGACTCGCGCGTGCTCATACACCCTACGCTCCAAAAACGAATCCAGCATTTCCGAATTTCACTATCCGAGTTTCTAGTGGTCATGAGGTAATGACTGGTAACAAATGTGGGTATGAAATTGCACTTGGTCCAGAGTTGAACTCGCCTTACCTTACTGGATTCCTGTGGACAGTTCATCATCATCATCATCATCATCATCATCATCATCATCATCATCATCATCATCATCATCATCATCATCATCAGAGAGAGCAACATCAGTGTTGACATTGATGCTTCACTACCGTACAACCATAAAGCTTATCTAGTTATATTTAAAGCCCTAGAGTGAAAAGAAGAGAAAAAGAGTGGGTGAGATAGGGGACCTAGTGCTGGCCTATGTCAAGGATTCCAAGCGCTCAATCGGACAACCTGGAAAGTAACTGACGGCACGAACGATAATGACATCGATCAGCCGCCATTTCTTGCGGTCCCCAGCCAAGCACAGGCGGGGTCATGGGTCCCCACCCTGGAAGGCGTACAAAACTAACAACACCCAAACTCTTCGTAATCTCTTTCAGGCCCTTCTGCCAAGTCGTACGTTGTCCACCTCGCGGTTTTCCCCATTCTGAAATAAGCACGGAGGACAACACTCATCTCGGTAGGCGGTGTTTCAGCATGCGTAACACGTGACTGAGCCACCGCAGTTGATGGTGCTGGATTTTTTCCCCGATTGAAGCACCTGCCGCACAATCAAATACCCGTTTTCCAGTCACCTCGTTACTAACACGCTGACGCAATCCAAAACCAGCCACGGTTTTAAGGCATCGGTGGTCAAAAACCTGAAAACGCCTCACATCATCTGTCCGCAGAGGCCACGTCTCGCACCCATACTGTAGCCTGATGCACGCGACCCTTAAGATCTAGTGAGATGCCTTTTTGACGCCACAAGGGACGCAAATTAGCAAACGTGATTCGAGCCTTTGAGATTCGTGCACTGACTTCATCAGACACACTTCCGTCAGAGCTGATGCGGTGCTCACCTGTTGCTTCATGAGACTGTTCAAACTCAATGCGATTCATGTTCCCATAGACCGCTATGATATGGCGCCAGACGAAGGGCGCAACCAAAGTTCTAGATGAGGTTTGGTGACGGGCTTGTAAAGCTCAGTGGTTAGGGCGAGATGGCTCAGTTGTTAGAGCTCGAATTTACTGACCAGAAGGTCCGTGGTTCGAACCCGACCTCTGCCTCTCAACTTCTCCTGTATAGGCTTAGGCAACCTGGCAGTACCCCAGCCCTCGTGCTTCCTTCGGGTGGCATGGCAGCAAGGCACCGAAAGGGTGTTACAGCTGAACGATTATCTTTTTTATTATTATCAGAGCTGATACAACTACCAAGGTATGTGAAGTTGTCCACAAACTCCAGTGCTTCTCCTTGAATTGTAAGGTGTATGTTCAGAGACTCAAATCAGAGATTTCACGTTATGAAGCTTGACTTTGCGCTCTGAAGGTGCAAGGCGCATACCGAAAGATGGTATGACGTTAGTCAGTTTATTCAGCAGAGTTTGTGCTGCCTCTCTACCATCATAGATGAAGGCGATATTGTCTGCGTACTCCAGATCAACACCCTTGTCGGACACTACTCTTTGCAAGGAAGCTTTTGGAGAGCTCACCATACACTCACACGCCCAGGAGTATGTGGATATAGGGACCGGATCATATTCACAAACTTGTGGGGCATGCCTTGTTGAGCAAGTGTGGTTAACAGCACCGACCGATCGACAGAATCAAACGCACCCTTGAAGTCAAGGAACACCAAACTTGTGGGTCATCTATACATGTGGCGTTGCTCTAACACCTGACGGAGTGTGAAGATCTGGTCAATGCAGCCTCTACCCGGTCGAGATCCCCCTTAATTCTCACGAGTCAGGGTTTCGCGTGCCACCGTAGTGGTTGACGGTTGTGCTTATGTTTTCCGGTTCAAAGCCAATGCCAACTGACACGGTGTCCCCTACCTGTTTATAGTAGTCTCTGTGCTCTGAGTGACACCCAATTGGACGTTGAGGAGCGAACTCTTTGTAGAAGTCTGATATGCTTCGGGAAACGCATAACACTAATATTATTATCTTTGCTGGTAAGATAAGTGCTGAAGCCAGTGGATCCATACTCTTGGGGACCGAAAGTCCCGGCACAGACAACGGGAAGCAACTTCTCGAGCTATGCGCTGACCATCACCTGTTTCGATCTAGCACCAGTTGCCAACATAGACCATGGTATCGTGTAAATTCGCTGCGACAGAGCTCAGATCAACTGTGAATCCATTTGGATTATATGGATTTGTGCTTTCTCAAGACTCCGGAAGCCGTTGAAAATCTAATCAATCCAACCTCTTCGGAGAACAACCATAGCCAAACAGTATAGACAGGAATCAGTCCACATCTTTCTGGAAGCAACGTACGTGGTTTCGGCTGTTAGCATCTGCATGATGCATAGAAGCATATGAAGACGCCTATATTGGTAGCGTTTGGAATTACCTCCTGATTCTCGGTCACATGTAAACGAATACTATAAACCTCGGGATCAGCTACTCGGACTGTTCCCAGAAAATCCATACAATGACTATGACGATAAACACGGACCATTGAAACAACTAGCCATACAGAGCCTAGGGGAATGTAGAGAGCTGGCGGATAGCAAAAGCCCAGGATATGGAGCAGGTTTTGCCGCCTGAATCTGTTGTGCCAGTCTATTCAATAGACCAGCGAGAAGAAAGCTACGGACAGCGAAACGTCAACGAGAAAGACGGCTCAGCATTATGCTCGCAATAACGTCGTATTACGCGATGGTACGAACATTTCGAAAAGCTATTCAGCTGATATTCTGCAGCGCGGCTTTTAGAGACGATGAATGCAATGAAGTTGCATTCTCGGTAAAAACTGAAACAAACCGCGAGCTGTTCCTTATGAGTTGCGAAGATTCACCACCTCCAGATAGAGAAGGCTTGGCTGTTATTCCAACTTACCCGATTGAACTTCTTCGTTCTGAGTTGAGTAAACAAAACGTTCTTTCAAATTGTATCGTCTCTACCGCAGTTTTGACCCTCGGAAACACGAAAGATGTGGAAAAACCACTGATGCATTAGCCCTGTAGGGCTTTAAAGACGATTAAATAAACTTTATGACAGTGAAGTACCTTCGTCAGTGCTGGTGTTGCACCCTATGATGATGATGTAAAATCCGTTGCGTTACTTGGTTACGTTTTCTTTCCTTTTCAGTTATTTGCCTCAGTCATCTTCGGGATTAACAATAGTCCTTTCTATTCTACCGGTACTCAGTGGTGATGAGGCAGTCTAGAGGCACTTTTTATCTTTTTATCTCTCCTTTCCTTCTCTAGCCATATTTCCTTGGTCATCACCAACACCAGCAACCTACTACTCATTGGTGCGCGACGTAACTTTTGCCTTTCTATATTTTTAGCTTGGCCCTGGCTATGCACGATCAATTTGAGTCCTTTGGTTATTCTGTTGCATAAAGCATGGAAAACGGACATCGGTATTCAATAGAAGAATCAACGACAGTTGGCAATACGAATTCAGAACCCCCTAAGAAAGGCCCGAATACTAACGAATGTGCTGCGCAGAATGCCGGAAGCACGACCCTGGATACTCTTGCGGACCATCCTGATCAAGGTGGAACAACCCAGCAACCTATGCCGACTACCAGTCAGCCGGACCTCATAGCTGTTTCAAATTCACCCACCCACCTTGTCGTTCCGCATTCTGCAGACATATCTGCTCCTACCTGTGAAGATGGCTACCATCAGTGCAACACTCCAGATCGTCTTTCCGTCAATTTGACGAGTGCTCTAAGTGCCACTCAATACTCTGTCGGTTCATATGTTAGTCAGCCCGTGCCACCTCACAACTATCCATCGTCCATGAATATGATTGCCGCAATCCCAGAACAATTCCCTCCCGGTGCACATCCGGGATATCCATCTGGGGTAGTTGTTCCTCAGCACGTTTCGCCGTACTTGTTACATCCGCGATCTGTACCATATATCTCCTCTAACTCGTCACCGAATCAGTTGCATACCCTCCATACCTCGGCAGCAGCAGCAGCTATTCCCGCCGCAAACACACACTCTCCTTTGGTTACTACGCCATCCTCTATACTTCCTAATACAGATTTGATCATGCCTTCTGTTGAGAGCACTGTTCCCCCTACTCCATTGTTTCTTAGTTCAGCCGCCAGTCCCGTGAATGCAGGCGTCAATCCCAACGACTTAGCTGCTTCTGCAACTGGCCCACCTGGTGTACAAGGAGGAGGGGACTATTACGTTATGGTTCATGTGGATGCCGGTGCCACTTTTTCCGTTCGTGTAGGTGACCAGATCCAACACATACCAGGTATGTATCAGCCCTTTTTCGCACCATGGGAATTGCCTATATGTTACTTCACCAAAATTACTAGATTCCGCAGCATCCCATATCCGTATTTCTCGTTCGGCGCAGCTTATCCTGTTTGGGAACTACTTGCAGATTCTCGATAAATGTTGTCATAAAAAGCCACTCTTTTCGGTTATTTGTCGTTCTGTGTGCATAATCGAATTTGGACTAAAGAAGCGGGATCTCAGGGAAGGTCCAAGACTGAGACACTTGTCTGATGTGCTTCCGTATGGCGGATTTGTCTGCTAACGACGTAACTTTTGCTTCTGAGTTAACTAGTATCGGATGATTGCATATCGTGCGTGCGAACTTTTGTTCCGTTTTGTTAAAACGAATTTTCTTATTAATTGCTGGACTTCGGATGTGAATTTTCACAGATTTTGAAGTGTGTTCTGGACAGACATGCAGACTGTGTGTGGCAGCAAGTGTATGTATTTCCCCTGTCCTCACAAGTCTACTAGCTTGATTGCCCATAGTTTATTTTGGCTGCTAGGCGAAGTTTCTTACGCATAACCCCCACCAGGGTGACACTTTCTGGTTACAGTAGAGGCTAATTTACTTTCCTATACACTTAACAATGGAAGTGCCCTCCGCGGTTGGCTCAATTTGGTTTGCCGCCTGTAATGTTGAGCGACTGATGTTACGGGCATTGCCGGTACCTGGTTTTCCTTTGTGGTAACTGACATGATGGTCGTTCAGCTGTAACGCCCTTCCGGTGCCTAGCAGCCATGCCGCCCGAAGGAATTACGAAGGGTGAGATACTGTCAGGTTGCCCAAGCCTGGACAGGAGCGGTCGAGATGCGGAGGTTGGGTTCGAACCAAGGACCTTCCGACAACGATGGAATGTGCGTCCGCTGGAAGGTGTTCATTTAACTTACGGGAAACAGAATGGAGTGTTGTCGCCATGGTGAACAGGTAACAGGAAACCAATCAAGCTTTTGTCATTAATTGCTTTGTTAAAGAAGTAACGATTATGTCTCAGCTCAGTTCTCGGTCTGATTTTCCCGAGCTAGAGTTTTCAGCAGAAGAACCACAAAAGACAGTATATTAAAAGCCCAAAACTAGTTAAAAAAAACTGTACAGCGTCTCATATCCAAATTGGATGTAACTACTGCAGTTTAGAAATTTAGATACCTTCTAGGCGCGCCACTGGCAACTGGTTTGTAGCGGATACTAGAACATCATGTGGTTCTCCAATCAGTGCTCGCTGCGATGCCAGACCGGTCAGCCACCCGATCCTCTAACCTGCCACGTTCGATTTAGGCCTGTTGGCCGTGGCGGTGCCCAATAGTGAGCCATAAAGCGGTGTATTATTATTATATGCATGAGGCGAAGAAGGCTGTCGCAGAGGAACGAGCTTTATCGATAAGACGTAATGGCTGTACTAGGAATAGGAATATGATGCGATACTAATGGAAAAATACGTGAGAGTCCGCTAAGCATGACCACTTGTGTCAATATGTTGTTTTCCGAATGGCTCCAGTATTTCACTGATCACGAGGGTTTGAAATCAAATAGAAAGGGCTCGGTTACCGTACACAGTATTCAAAGGTTCGCGCTCTGTCATCGGGTATCTCCTTATGCTGTCTCCTCCCCCTGAGACTACGCTCCCAGCGTTCTACCAACGCCTTCATCGGCGTCAGGCACCTCAGTTTTCTCCTCATGGTGAAGTTTCAGTCTGTCAAAGTAGACATTTGTCCAGAGATCCTAATATGCAGTTTGTTTCCGACAGCACCTTCACCAAGTGTGGTACCTTACATCCAGACTGCAGACTGTACATCTGACTGTACCTTCGGATCGATAATACTGTTCCGCAGTCAAACAGTATCCGCCGTTTTAAAGGGGCATCAAATGTCTTATTGCCGAAGTTGTTTTGGCATAATTGTGTGGTTTCGAGATGGCTCCATGCTATTCGATGTGCTTGTTAAAGGCTGTCACTAGTTGATGGACGTAATCTGTGGCGGATGTTCGATCTGACGATTGTGTCTTCAATCGTCCATCATTATGTAGCCTGGTTTCATGCACTGTCCATATGAGAAACAGTGCTTGACCGGCGGACTGATCCTCTGCATGCTAAAGTGTCTCAGTATGACTTGGTCTGATGTGCTCGGGTTCCTTTAAGCAAGTACTTCAGAAGAGCCGTTCAACCAACCCGTCACCTTACGGGTGATAGGGAGTGGTGCAATTTTTGTCGGTCTCCAGGGCCTCGCACATTTCATATACTGAAGTGCTTTCAGTTCAATTTACAGTCAGAATGTAGTTGACTGGGTACACTCCGATGACAGATCCAGTATTTGATGATTGAATTTGTCACAGCAGTCGCGTCGGCCTGACAAAATGATATTACCTTGCACTATTTGGCAAAACAGACCACTTGTGTGGTATATGTTTTTCCCTCCTGGGTGTTTCGCTTATTAGACCTGTGGTATCAACTTCAACCATTTCGTTCAGAAAGCCGGTTTTCACTGTTTCAACCGGTGCTGTGCTTCGACGCGTCGATTTCTTGAGGAACCAAAAGGCTTGACATGAATTGCACGTCTCTGTGTTGATGTGGCCACCAGTAGTGACTGCGTGCGGCATGTTACGGTTTGTTTATACCAGCGTGAGCGAATTCTTCCCGTAACTTTTCGAACGCCCCGGGAACAGCAATGTGTGGCACAAGCTCGGCTGCTTAAACAGTTCCCTACCTTATGCACTGTAGTTGGTATATCGTGATCAGCTGGTCCTGCAGTGACCAGACACATCTTGCTTCGGAGCTTTTGCTCTCCATTTCCTAGTTAGTCGGTTTGTTGGCTCCCCTCTCAGAGCTTCATGACAACTTCACTGCTGGACCGTTCTGTCACACATTTGGCCACTGTTCGTGGCGGTATCTCCTTACTACGATTTGGCGGTAGGATTTCACGTAACAGTTAGTGAATTTGATGGTGCCCACATTTAACCTTGTCAGTATGATGAAACAAAAGACTGAAAAATGCTCTGAAATGCTCTCAACGTACACTGTTGACCGAATGACTGAGTTTCCCGTGACAGAATACTCTATCGTCCATTCTTGCGGAATGATGTAGCCTCAGGTGATGTATATTCAACTTGCCCGATCATTGAGCTCACAGGTTCGTAACAGAACATTTCGAAACAGCGAAACCTGTCCGTAATCCAAAGTTCATATTCCTCAGAACTAGACACAGTCTTCTCATGGATGGCTCGGTGTGTGCTATATACTTAAAAAAGACTAGTTTTCAGGGCAATCTCACCCAGTGATAATGGAGACGGCATATGAAGTCTGCCTGCGCCGGCTGATGGCTCTCAACAAGCCTGTGCGTATTTGTTCGCTGATCATCTTCACCCGGGTTTACCTTGGCACCAGCGGCTTACACACAGCAACAGATTCGGCTCCGTGCAAGCTGCTTGTAGTTTGCCCACTGTTGGCAGACGTCCGATGGATCGGCCACCATGGACCGGTAGATCCGTTTCAGATGCCTGTCAGTTCCAGATAATTATCACTAATTGAGTTCTTTATTAGAATACATCTGATACGTTATACTGACCCATGACCATTTCGAATTTACACGCAGAATTACGCAGAATTACCTCGTCCGTAGTCATCTAGATGTAGTAGACGTATGTAAATGTACCCCCTTGTTCTGTTGTGTATCAGTCACGCCCAGTAAAATGAAGAGCTGTATCACATACTCACACTCGAAGACAACTCAAATCGTATCGCTCCGACGCAGAGCGTGTGCGACGCAGTTATTAGTAATCAGCCCTCTAACGAGGGAATATCGCCATTCAGTGAACATTTCGGCATTCCTTTGAAAATGTTTCCGCGTAGCGGAGTCGTATTCCTGATTCAGAATGTTTACATTTCTACTTGATGACCATTCTAGTTTATTCGGTTACAGATGCTCTAATATGACTAGCCTGGCGAACATCCTAGCGGAGTACATAAAGGAAGGTGTGAAGAGTGTCGTTTGTTCCAGCTAGCTATTGGCTTAGGCCATCCTACTACTCGGTAATATTTAGACCAGTTGTCCTAACTAATCACAGGTTCCCATTGAAAACCTAGTCGTTCCCAACTCATTAGTACGTGGCTTTAGTTTGGCTCACATGAGCGTAAATGTGGTCAGCTCAACGACTCTTTGGTTAGCAGTTGCAAGCTCTTGGCGTTAGGACCATGCACCTGCCAACCGCGCGTGCACACACCGTACTAAGGTCAACAGTTTGTACTCGGTAGCTAAAGGTTTACTGAGCCCACCTATACCCACATGGCAAGCTAATAAAGGACAAACGACCTTGGTTAGCTGAACCTTTGCTGGCGTGTGTAGTCGTCTTTTTCGTATACTATTTAGTGCATCATTCCATGAATGGTTATTGCTAACACATAGCAAGGCTGTTTGCATACGAACATCTCCAGGGTACAGCACAAAGTTCGGCGTCGATTCCTGATTGCTCTGCGTTTCGCTTATCTCACTAAACTTCTCTTATGTACACGATAATAGATGTTTTATGAACCGATAGACACCCGTTGACTGGGTTCGCTTGCGTTCACGTCGGCATTCCATGCGTCCATTTGATTAGTTGAAATAGACACATGTCACTCATGCGGAGGTCGTCGTCACTCCCGCGTTTGTTCTTTCTGATTAGTTACGATCGCAAGAAATTATGTCTAAATGTCTTCTGGAAGCTGGTGGGCGAAGAAGGAAGTCTGACAACGGTTCCTGTATTTTGATGCCACAGTTCTCGTGTCTCTGGTCTCCCGCGTTTCACAATTCTACTTTATTGATTTGTCGGCATCTTTAGTACACTTCTCTCTAATGTTGTCAGGCTGCAAAATGCCTTTTAGGATAGTGTAAATTGAACAAGGCTGTTGTCGCTGGATTGTTCTGTGTTCGAAACTGCTTTTCCAATAATATGTGGCTTTCGATTTGAAACCAGACAACTTCATTCGCAGCTTTTTTTTATCGGTTTCGTTGACTTTTGAAGATATTTCAGATCATTTTGCCCTTCGACTGTGCTATATTAGAAAAAACGGACTCCCCCTATCCACCACATCAATACAGATATAAAACAGATTTCGTAGTGGAATGTTGGCGATTTTTGCGGCCGGTCGTGTGCAAGTATAAGCTGTTGTTACATAAACAACATCACCGGATGCACTGCTCCAATTTTTGTGTGCCCTGATAAATGTTGACAAATATGGCCTCACGGACAGACAAAGATTTTGGGCTGTCGTTACGTAATAGCGAATATTTTGGATCGATTCGACGACCAGTCTGCAGCAAGTGGTTAGTAACACACCATACAGAATTGTGTTGTTTGACCTGCTTTCCTATGGAGACAGTTGCGTTGTTGCCGTACTGCGGTATGTATTCTACCATGCCTTCTGGTAAACATCGATATGCAACTTTCTCTACATTTCGAGGGGAACTGAGGGATTGTGTGTGTGGATGATAAATTCGAACTAATTCCTCACCTTTGGAGGACAGTTCTCCTAGGTAAGCGGTAGCTGCGCAGCCGAAGTCGATCCGTGTATTATGTCGTTTGCCAACCGGTCACTCTTAAATCGGAAAAACGGATATATATTTCTTTTGTACAATCCTTGCAAATCAGTCGTTTGACATATTGCCGAACTATGACTGCCGATGAAGTGTTCGGGCTAGCCACTAGAGTTCTCTTCAGAAACGATTCTCCCCTTTCATCCAGTCTGGACAGAAAATTGGTCTCGTCCTGTCGAAGTGTGTTTCTAACGCCTGTATGTGGTTTTTGTGAGGGTGGAAGAATCCCAGATGCTGACTCCTCCATGTGGACTACAGAAAAAGAAATCAAGCGTTGTAGAGATCGATCTTCATGTTTAGTCCATAAAGTTTGAAGTGTTTGGTAATGCGTAATCACAAAATATATTTGTTTTGCACGGATAGAGTTCAAGACATAAAAACTGTCCAACGGTTGATTATTAGCATTAGCAGTTCCCATCAATGCTTATCAGTTTTGTGTGTACAAAAATCCTTGAAACAGTTTATCTGTTACCGTTCTCCTAGTCATATTGCACCAGACTTTAGTTGTGCACGTCCATCTCTTCAACTTCGTTTCTAACTCGGCGTGAATAGCGTCTGGCAGCGAGTTAATGAAATGTCTTCTATAGTGTCCTCTGTCAACTTGTCACTGTGATTTTGGGAGCTTTCCCATAGTTGATTTCACCTGAACTTCATGTAGTCCAGATCCGTAGCAAGTATCAGTTGTTTACCTTGCAAAAAACTTCACCACCAACACCCTGATTGCCCACAACATACCAGTAGTACATATCAGCGCTTACATTGTGTAGCCGGGAAACGACAGAATCCGCTCATTATAGATGAGCTGTTCGAGTGTGAAGTCGTGCAGCTCATTCATGGAAGTCCAGAACAATTTATTCCTTTCCAGACTCTTCAGTCCATACCCTAGCCCTCTAATCTAGCTGATCTCATCCATCCGTCCGTCCGGCCAATAGAAACCGAATTGCACATCTCTCGAATCCCACACGCACTTTGGTTCCTGATTCCCATCTGGTTTGCATAACTATTCAGTCTCCCAATCATTGCCTGTTCGTTGTCCACTGCTGGCATCCTAGTGAATCGAATTCCTTTCACGCATACTATTTTTTCCCACTGTTGTCGCATCCTCACTCAATGGTGCAGTGTAATTGGCTGGGCAACAAGTAGCTTGGCGGGTGGCCGTTTCGCTACTATGATTCATGAACACCGATTAAGACGGCTTGCCCGAAACAGATATGGACGTCCACGCAATCAGGCCAATTAACTGTATTCTGTAGCGATGGTTGCTTTTGTGTGCGTATGCAAAACGGCTCTTCCAAATCTGGCGCTTGTGTGGCACACCTCCTGGACAATACCGGCCCGGTAACTTGCGTTCACCTGGCTTCTGCTTTTGTCGATCGTTCAAACCACCCCACTCGACTGTGCCTGCCTCGTGTTTGTGTGCGCGCGCCTGTGCACTACGCACACGCTAACAGACAAACACGTCTGCGCACACATAAGCACACAGTAGGTTCTCCCAGTCTCTTGTTTGCGTCGTCGCAGAGCATCAAAGTGTTCCAAGTTGTACTTGTGATCAATCAATTAGCTGTCTTGGCTGTAGAAACCAGCCGCTGTTGGGTTACCTAGCCGAGGCCAGTCAGTCGCCTGTGTGTAGTTGCGTCTACCAGCGTTGCACACACCCACTGACCAACATTGTCCGGCATGGGTGCAGGATTACTAAACCCCAGTTTGGCCTGGTGACGTGCAAAGTTCAGTCAACCGGGCCATTATGCCTATATTTTCCGGGACATAGTCAATAGCATCAGCAACAACATTTTAGATAGGGCAGACGGGCAGCTGTGAACAGTGGGTCACTTCTAGGTATACTACTCAGTTTGCGTAGGGGGCCAAACTTGTAAACAAGAACTCATCGGACTGTTTGGTAAACAAAAGTTTCAACCTGCCTGCCCATTGACTAATAGTCCAAGTGATGGTCCAGAGTGAAGTCCTCCTGTGAAAAAGACTTTACCTAGTAATGCAATATGAAGGGTACAATAATAAAACGTTTATTGTATGTATCCCAAATTTTTCCAATACATATTAAGACTTGTGAAAGCCTCAAAATCATGGATCGAATGGTTTTTGATCGGTTCTGAAGTGATTTTTGATGCACTCGAACAAGCTCAACCGATCTCCACTCGGATGCACGAACTCAGTTAGTACTACCACGAAGAGCTTGGCACTATTTTAGTCCATCAGTCTGAAGTACTCGAAACGTCGTTTCGTACCAGTTCCTAGGCAACATCTAATGTTTCAACCTGGACGTTACCTTTGTACCTGTATGTGACTGAAGACTGTTTGTAACCATCCTCGTTTCCGGGTGTTTAAGCTGACGAGTTTTCATTATTTGCGATCTAGCGTGCATTGGATAGGTTGGTTTCCCCGGGGGCTCTGTGTATTTGAGTTTGAGGCTTTTTTGGACTGAAATGAATGAAACATTTCTTCCCGCCTTTTTATCACTTTAAAATTCTGTAGTGCTTGCTTGTCATATCCACCGTACGTTGCTATGCCAAATAGCGTTCGGTTGCGCTTACGTACTGAGCTGATTAGTTTTATTCGTTTTTATAATGTACCGGTTTTAACCTGTGGACAACACACCTCAGATTTGGGTGAATCCCATCAACCATTTCGACCATGTTTTGGACCGAACCGCTGTTCATACTTGTGTATCCAATGTAAATCGAGTCTGTCGTGCCTTGACCGTCCGTTATCTGGTGTGCGTTTTCGTTCATCCACTGTGATGTCTCCAATCCAATTGGTCAAATTCTATAATTGGATCTGTTGCAGTGATTTTGATCTGTCTATTTTTAACCCGACTCATTTTCATGACAGCCGGCTTCTCTGAGTTTTCTCACCCTTCTCACTTACGCCCGCGTGACCAGACACATGCCGTGGACGAATCAGCTTATCAACGGACGTCGTTTGCGCTGTCCGTGTGCTTGCTGATCGTACCTTAGACTTACCGCCTTCACTTCCACCTCTGCTTTGTCTTTTTTGGGAGTTCCGCACTGTTGCAGTGTATCCGTGTTTATTTCCACGTATGTCTGTCAAACGATCAGTTTGAGGTCCGGCCTCAGCGTATGCTCTGCTCCCACGCGTAGTTCTAAGTCGACCGAGATCCGGACGAGCGCATGCAGACACATACGTTCAGTGCGTAGGTAGATCACGTGTTGGGTTGAAGTGCTTCAGATCGTACTGATGTCTCGCTACGGCTTCGGGATCAGGATCAAATCGTTTCACTGAGTTCCTGGTCGTCTTCTCGTCTGACAAGTACTCTAGGGGTGTTGCAGGTCACTGAAGTAATTCGTCTCAGATGGCCTTTCGTGTTTTTTTCTCAATATATTCACTCCTCGTCGATTGAATGCAATGAGTTTGAGATGTGATAGGATGATAGGTTTAGTCAGAAGTCACAGTCTGGATCTAACGAAAAAAAAACTTGCAATCAAAAACATAAAGTGAGCGTCATGTGGTGTAGCAACGCAAAGCGTTTCCAAATTAGCCTGCTATAGTTTTAGTATGTCTGGCTTGCACGTGGAGTGACGCTGCTCCATGCCCGTCTTAGGGCAGCCAATGACTCAGTTTTGGCTTATCAGACTCCCGCACTTTCGAACAACCATCGTGATAACAGAAACGACATTTTGTCCGTCGGATTGAGGTCGGTACTGCAAGCTTGCAGTTGATAAAAGTAATACTCGTAAATCCTCGCATTAATTTTCGATAGAATTTGTCACCCGTTCACCACACCTCATTCAGTTTCATCCAGAGGAGGATGTTTGGGTAGAGCGGGTAGAGCGCGAAATTACTGACCGGAAGGTCTGTGGTTCGAACCCGACCTCTGAATTTCGACTTCTCTTGTCTTGGCGTGAGCAGCCTGGCAGTATCCCAGCCTTCGTGCTTCCTTCGAGCGGTATGGCAGCTAGGTACCGAAAGGGTGTTACAGCTTTACATGGTCAATACTTGCAGATGATTTGGGAGGACTTTTACTGGTAGATTATCAGTTTCGGGATCTGCAGTCGGTAGGAAAAATCACTCATGAGAGACTTACAAGGCTACGTACATTGCATGTCAGAAAATCGTCTACTCCGCGGAGTTTTTTTCTTTCCTCCAGCCATATGCGAACGACACTTTTTGACTTAACGACTGTATCGTCGTACTGCGCTCGATACTTCCAGCGATTGGTCACTTTTGATACGACTATCATCTCTCAGCCAACGCCGTTGATTGCTGAAGCACAGACCATGAGGAGAACAGTCTTTATAGATGAATTCCTTTAACCGTATTGTAAACCTCGGATGTCAGCTATCATGTAAGCCCCAAGGAATGCAGGACTACTGATTCTAATTGAATTTCAAACTTTGTGGTTGAATATCGCACAATGTCCTCTCCGACAACAAAAGTCCCGTATAGGAGCCTTGAATGTTTTTCCTTTAGCGGGTAAACAGTTCAGCATGTCCTATGTCGTAGTTTATCAGCGGTTTCCGAACCACTGTCGATCACGCTCGTGAACTGGTGGATAAAAATCAACCAATCGTACTCAGACCCACCCTAGGAATCACCACAATCCAGACTTGACCGTTCCTTCGTATGACAGCTCCCGGCCTTTCATAGACGAGACTTCCTTTTATTCGTTATTCTCCTCCCTGTTGTTCTACACTGGTTCAGTTCTTCACTTTCATATAAAGGAAAACATTTATGCGCAAGTTCCGCGGATATTTTCCTACTTGCTATTCAGATTAAACCTCATCCTAAACATGGTCTTATTCAGCGAAAATTTCAGACGTTGGTACATGTTTTTGATTGACAAGGGGTAGTTCGTTTGGCGGTACTTTGCTGTTTTCGGTGTCCGTCTGGTTCTATCAGACAAAAGGCAAGTGAGCTCGAACTGGTCAACAGTCATTTGCTGATTAGGCAACTGACTTAACGCCGTATTCAGCTTTTGGTCGGATTTTGAGCTAGCTAACCCACGTTACACAGTTTTGGTGAATTGGGTCAGTTGTTTTTTGTTTCTATATATTGGTCTAGATCGTCGTTTTTAATCCGCGGTGCACTGAATATCGAAGTTCAGCAACTTGTGTTTGGTTCTGTCTCAGCAATAGTGTTAAAGATTCAAACTCGCTCTCGGTGGGGTGTTGTTGCGGAAATAGCTATCAGGCACACGTACTTCGTCGTGATTTACATCCTGGACTACTAGCGAGAGTAGTTTCCCACACGTTCTGGCGTCAATCCCAACCTGTCCTGAAAAAGGGAGTTTTACTGTCGAATGTGAATGACTTGCCTGTGTTAACAGTAGTGACATTTCTAGCGTACATCGGAATGCCGGTTGTCTCGGCTTTATGTTCTTCCCGAACGTACCCGGAAAATGTCCCGCTACACATGGGAATGAAAGTCAGAGCGAAAGGCAGCCCTCATTTCCGGCCACGACTAAGGTCACGTAATGAGAACCGGTCACTTGTGCCTGATCCATCCGTTTAACTGAGGCGTGATTGTAACAATAGACTGCTTTTATGCGGGGCTCAAAGCAGTGAGGTTTCTGTGCTAACTTTCATGTTTCTTCCGAAGGAAGATGGGGCCATCCTTAAATCACACTTACTTCATCGTACAATTGTTAGGTTTATTGTTTTTCAAACTTATCTGACTTTTCAATCGGTTTCAAGCGAGGAGAAGCATTTTCTCATATATTTTGGGTCAAGCCTCTCAGTAACTTAAGACAAAAATTGTGGCCCTGGTTCGTTCGGTCTATTTTTCGCAACTGGCTTACACTGTTTTGCAGTCAGTCTTCCCTAGAAGGCGCTAGCCGCTAATCAGAAGCTCTCCATTTCGACGCTATCCACAACATTTTTATTGTTCCGTTGTAGATGTAATACTATTGCAAGTTTGTGCTCGCAATGAATGAATTGTATCACAGACACTCATCCCGGAAGTAGTCAGAAGTTGAGAAATGACCCATCTTTATCCGGTGATTTATCGGTTGGAAAACTTCGAAATTATGGCATAGGAAAGTAGTCCCCAGAGTTATTGAACTTAAATCGGCATATGATTGGAACGATAAAAAGACATGCTCAATCGAAATGGTCGGTAATTACTGGGTTGTTGAACTAACCGGTCTGATTGATTGGGGAATGCGTGATTTACGAGATGATACTTGATTGGTCTGGGATCACGAAGTTTGTGATTGGCCATGGGTCACAGACCTCATGTTAGGAGAAAACCAACTGACGGGAGTGAACTGAGTTGCTGAAGAATATGAACTACTATCAGGAATTGTCATTACACTAACCATTACACCATACTTTGGCAACTTGGAAGCATTTCAGCTTTCATGACAATTATGTCTGGAAAGTTTCCACATTCAGCTGATTCTTGTTTTGCCGTTGAGGAGTTCTTTCTGGCGCTGCTGAGAAAGATTCGACCACAGTAGAAGATAGCAAGCTGATGCGTGAATAAATGTGTAGACAGGGCCCTATCAAACCATCCTACCGGTTTCTGATTGTTGTATGGCTTTCATGTAATATAGTCAGGCCTCTGCAGCAATCACCTTTTTATGATGACAGCCTTTAATCGATCCCGCCCTATTCGTTTCATAACGAGTTTAAACCCTCCTGCCAGCAACAGCTTGCGTAACCTTTTAATCAAATATACCATTTCTTTCATTTCTCTCGATGTATGGTGACTAGACATGCTTTCTGGACCAAACACCTACTATGTTTAAATGAACCGCGTTATTTGCCCGTTTTTCGTCGTCTTACCCTAGGGAGTTAGTAACTATCCAGACTTGAAAGATTCCAGGATTTTGTTGAGGTGAAGTGTACGGTCAAGCGATTACTTGTTCTGCCCGTCATGTAATTGATTTCATTCAGACGATTGCATCAATCTGCTCATCCGGCTGATTGGCTGTTTGTACATCAGCCCTTCCCTCCCTCATCTTTCCCTGTTGATTTTACTACCCAGCAGACCTATTCTACGCAGTATGAAAGTCACTCTTGTTTGGTTGGGTATTAATAAATCCACTTAATCTTTTTTGTCTGTTTCATTTGATAACCATTCAGCTGTTTATAGGATCTTTTTCGGGAAACGTCCCACTTGACCTTGGCGTGAAAAGTACACTTGTTGATTAAGGTAATGTTAGCTAACCAAAAATGGTAAAGATAATTCCTCACCGACTCTTTTATTGCCCTCGAACGAAAGTTATATCTGTCACCGAAAGTTGGTGTTTGTGCATCACAGACCGTCAAATATAAATACATGCTTCACCGTTCGTAGCTGTCGCATCGTTTTTGTCGTGTTTTTTTCGGACATTCATTTTTCGGAGGGAGCGGTACACAGTCGGCGGATTTGTTGCTGAGCAACGTTCCGTTTTTGACACAAAAGCCTCATGCCAAGTGGATAAGTTGCCAGGTTGATGCGGTTTTTAAGCAGATGTAGAACTAGTCAGTGAATGTTAGTCAGAAGTTCTTGTTGGTTAATGTGGACGAATAACACTTACGGCAGATGGATTTGGGGGAAAGTGTTGTCGAGTTGGATCGGGTTTAGCGGCCTTGCTCTTCCTGTTTAGGACACTCTAGTGGAATATTCCGCGTGGGTTTGGTTCACAAATTCTGCCGAGTTGTGTGGGTTCGGAAGTCGGATTGGGTTTGCGGAGATGAAGTTGGCTTTAGTCCGCCTTGGCTAATTGGAAGAGACCTCACAGATTGGTTCTCCATCTGCGTTAAAACTCGGTCAACCTGGCAACTTATTCACTTGGCCTGTTAAGGCTTTTGTGTCAGCGGGAATGTGTCTGTGCGTCAGGCGACACACATTGAGTACAGTGATAACTATGGATATAAACTGTTGTCGCAGCGTCTCACTAGCAGTTAATTCTCATGATCTTTTCCGCTTCCAACGTCATAGGCCCGGCCACAGTCCGAATGGTTTCCAACAGTGGTCCCCCCATACCCATGCCAATGCAAGTACCTGCAGGACACTTGGTGCAGCAAATCGTCGATGAGGAAGGGATCCTCAAACATGTGATCTTATCCCTGTATCCTGGGCCAACCCAACCCCCTCCACCACCTCCGTCCAGCGCTACGGCCTCAACTCCTCCAGTCCCGCTTAACCAGCCCAACGGGATTGTTGCCCAGGGGTCGAGCGTCCTCTTGGATCCAACGCATCATTTACACGCAGCTATACCGCCACCAGCACCGGGGTCCCATCCGGCCCATCACCACCACCATCCACACTTGTCTCACAGTTCGTCATCCGTTCCACCTGGCGGAGCTCATCTGCCTGTGGGCGGACCGATTTCCTTGTGTGCTTACAACTATCCTCATCCACAGCTCACACCGCCAGTCAGTCATTATCACTCACAGTTTGTACACACTCCTACAATGGGCCCACTCCCTGCTTCACAGCATTTCCATCCACATCAGTTTATGCCCACGCCTCCGAATCCGGTTTGTTCGACCACCGATCTAAGGTCCGCAGTTGATCGAGGTCCGCTCCTTAACGGGACTTTACTTTCCTCATATCCAGCAGATCAAGTTTTAACTGAGTCCGATCAAGTGAACCGCGTCAGTGCGGAAGTGGAACGTAATACCGGTGCCGACCAGGCCCCTTGTGCAAATCAGTTGACCAATAAGACTTCGACAGGAGTAATTGAGAATTCAACTTCCATGGCTGCTGATGCTCAGTCCGCTAGTGCTGGGTGTCCTAAAGGGCCAGAAAACAATTCGGTGAGTAATGTCTTGTCCCTTGTTCTTGTTCACCACAATGAGGATACCACATGCACATACCATGCTTGCATTAGTCGTGCTCTTGAGGTAAGAATTTGACGTTGAATTTTTGTAGTGAATGATTCACTCATTCTGAAACAAGGAGCGTTACGAGAGTTTGCTAATGAATAGGTTATATCAGAGGAATTGCACTAGTTTCACTCCCAAGACTGTGTTGACTAAATGGGACTGAGACTTTCATCGCAGATAATATCGCATGCCGAGTGCCCCACATACTGATATTTCTTCTTGGTCCTCACCTGTGATGTTCGTACAAAAATGTGGTCCACTATATAAATTGTCGAGTAGCAACAGTGATTAACGGCTCAATGGTTAATGCGCGAGATGGCGAGATGGCTCAATGGTTAGAGCGCGAATTTACTGACCGGAAGGTCCGTGGTTCGAATCCGACCTCTGCCTCTCGACTTCCCTTGTCTAGGCTTGAGCAACCTGGCAGTATCCCACCCCTCGTGCTTCCTTCGGGTGGCATGGCAGCTAGGCACCGAAAGGGTGCTACAGTTGAGCGATTTGGGCAACCAGGTTCTCGTGCGTTCTTCGAGTGACATGACAGCTAAGCACCGACAGGTGGACCATTTATTTTAATTTTAACGGTAACACAAATCAACGGAGAATAAGTGCAATCCTTAAGAGCACGTGCTGGTTTTGGCCAACCCTCCAGCGTAGCTAGAGATGTCGGTTTGGTTTCCAATACGTTTGAAGTGTTGCTGTACTAGGCCAAGTCAGACAAATGAAACCGCGAAACAAAACTTATGCGATTGCTTTGAGTGGGAAAATGATAAACACAACTAACCGAGTGTCAATCTTGCAGACATGTAAGATGTAGAAGGGCGGCACGAGGCAATTAGAATTATGGATAGACAAAAATGTGATTAGTTGCGCAGGATTCCTTTTAAATTCGTCCACCTTTGGCTAATTCGGAAGTGTATGTATTGCAACATAACCGAAAAGTCCTGGAAGACAGATCATTCATCAGAATGCAGTCACCAGGTCACCACTGTAAACGCGTTCTGAGCGCACGCACTCAAATACCATAACGTCGATCTGTTTAAGTGGGACAATTCAGGTGTGCCAAGTGATAAGCATTTAACACGGCAATCTAATGTACTTGGAGTGTAGGTCCCTTAACGTCCGAGGCAAGTACTACTGATGAGCGGAATTCGAGTGTAGTGCTTCCTATCTTGTTGTGGCCAATTTGGAGTTTTTCACTAAGGCAAGTGGAAGGTTTTTCATACGAAAGCAATGCAGATACAAGACGAGATGAGCCACAGGGTTCAATCACTTACAAAAGTACCACACGGCTTACCACTAGTTCCCGCTGGATTCACAACTTGCTGTATTTTTTTTATGCCTTCAGATGAATCCAGGGCTCCAAACTCAGTATACTGGCAGGAATCTTTGGAACTTCGAAGATAATGACGGCATTTTGTACAGTTTCACTGATTTCATGGTGTTATTGGTCATCATGTGTACAATTCATGGTTGTACGTGGGATGGGATACTGCCAGGGCGCCCACACCTAGACAGGAAAACGATTAAGGTCTCCAACCAAAGCCTTTGATTCAAAATCCTGACTGCAAGACAGTCAGGGAAATGCAGGTCGCCATACATGTTTCAACCCCCAATCTGGTAACTCTACTAATTGCCTTATTAATAGGGGGTCCTCCTGCCTACATGCTGTGAATGGTAGAGAACGCTGAGAACGCCATCTTTTGCGCATTTCAAAGAAATCATTCGCCAAATACGCTACTGTTGACAAATAAAGCAGCGAATCTAGACCAATTACACCGATTGTTCGCCCCTCATATTCACTGTAGACGCGGATATTGTCGCATCATGTGGCGAGTCACATACAAAGTCTGTTTGTGCTGGTATGATAGATGGCTTGGTTGGTCACTTGCGTTATGTGTAGGTTAGGTTTTCTTTGAGGCTACTTCATTCTAGACCGTACATTTGTTTTCACGCGATGTTTTCCACTTGGAATGCACTAGACAGCAATTCGCCTGTGAAAATCTTTGGAATTGTAAAAAAAACCCTTCTGCTCTACTGATTTTTCGTACATTGCTGGCGTTCGGTGAAAGACGGTTGTGCCACTACTCGGTTGCCCATTCTAAGACCACAGTAGCCGAAAAGTTGGAACTAGATCGAAGTCACGAAGTTCTCAATCTGGGACTGTTTTGTCGACCGTATTACCTTCTGCTTCGTTCTGGAACTTTGACTCGTGAACCTGTAGTATGTTCAGTTAGCTGATAAATGCAGTTTGAGCGAGTCCGATCAATGAATTGATGAGAAAGCCATTCTCATTAGACAAGCACTGGTCAAACTGTCTTTTCTGTTGTTATTTCACATTGAATTAGCATCTAGTGTGTCTGTCAGCAACGTTAATCCGAATAGCGCTTTTACGGTTCGTCTATGTACTGGCTTGTTTTTCCCCTTGTTCTTTCGGATTAATGACTCAAATATTGAAGAAGGGAATGTTGGCTTAAACGAGCTCATTTGTGTGTAGCTAGGAGGAAAGCGCAATGTTGGAATGACCCATGGATATGGGAAACGAAACGAAACGAAAGTTTTCGAAATGGTCTTCTACAATGCACGGTTTATGGACCATTCCAAACTCCTCAGTTGTAGGTTGTCAGAGTGGCTTGTTCATCGGTTGGGTCATCCTCTGTCTCCTTTTACAAACTATCTAGCTAGATGAGAATGTAAAAATGTATTTCAACTTGGCTGCGATAATCTCTCAGTCACACATGTCTGACATGACAGGGTATATTTCGTACGACTAAGGTATGTGCGCACAGGCGTGTGGTTGTAGATTGCCAAAATGTCAACTACTCTTGTCACCCGAGTACCAGTATATTACCCCAAAGCGCTTACAACGGGGAAACACTTGTTCGATCTTTTCAGAAACTGACCCGAGACATCATTTGGCTGACAGTGCTTTGCATCCCGGTGTAGTGATATGGGACAAATTTTCCTCCACATGTGTTCAGCTTATCAGGCCGCGGGGTATGAGGCAACAGACAGCTGAAGGCAACTACTAATATTTGATTCTTATCTTTTTTTTTGCTGCATGCGACACCGCACCGAACAGGGAAAAATTGCAACAAAAAAAAACGTTTCATGGCACACATCTCCGGAACCGTGCTTGAGACTCACTCCGAACAAACAGCACTCCCACGAAATGTCAGTAACGGTGTTCACTGACAGCCATTTTCTAGCATGTGGTCCCTTCGAAACGATGTCATTCGCCCCCTTTTCCCCTATCACGGAGGGACTATTTTGGTTAGTCCACAAACCAAGAAGAAATTTCTCTTTTCACAGTATCTTTTACCAGATACCGAGCCATCGGTCACGTTAAGTGGTGCAGCTGCCATACTATATTATACAACGACGGAATTCTTGTTGACGGAATCTGTGCTGTGTGAGAAGTTTACGGTAGCCTATCTTTCACGCAACTGACTTTGAATTATATGGACACACTATTCAGACTGGCAAGGCCATTTGCAGATGATCAGATATCAGAATACCGTCTTCTCCTATGCTGGCCAGAGATTATGGCGCTCGGACTACTGAAGCTGAATCTCTGTGTTCGGAAAGTAGCGATGTGATGAAGCTGTTGTAACCACATGCTTGACTGTTTCTGCCACCCCAAACTTCTATTTCACTCCTTCCCTTCCCGGAATTAATCTGAACGTGTGTGTGTCTTGAAGCCCCGCTTGTTTTCTCATAAGCATTGGTTTTGCGACACCCAAGGTCTCGTTTGATACTGTCACGCGGGCAGGTTTCTGGTATCACCGTTGTACATACTGCTCCGTCAGTACGTGGTTGAATGAAGAACGAACGAAATTGAGTGACATCATGTGGTCCTGGATTTCACGCGCATCTTGAATTTCTGACCCTTTTTTCCTGTTTTCCTTTCTTGATTATTCGCGTTTTTGACATGATTAAGCAGCCATAAAGGTTACTAAGACCGACGGCCACATAGCTACACAGTTGATGGTGTTCGAGGCTGAGTAGCCCAGTTACGTTCAAACAACCACGACTGGAAACACTATGTCGGATTTAGGAGACGGTTCTTATTGGTCGTCGCTCCAAAGAAAGAACACATCCGCTGGGAGAACATGTTCTGTTTCTCAGCTTATTCCTGTTTTGTGGGCGAACTACCGCACCTCATGTCCGAATATTTATATTCTGAATCTTTGATTAACTACGAGAACCATTAGTGAATTCTTCGGTTCGGAAAATAGCGTGTCCCGAAATGTAGTCAACATGGCATGGATATACTGACATTAATTTTTCCGTTCTGTTTATTGTAGCCGAACTCTCTGGTTGTATTAGTCGGCTGTACTCGGATCGTAACTATTTGTGCCCGACGAGTGGCCCAGTAGTGGGGGTTCTTGACCATTTCCAGTCTATGAATAAATCTTTGTCCTTTCTTTAATGAATGTTTCTTTATCGTTTGCTCTACAACTAATCAAGTGGCTCTGTGTTTGTGTGACCAAAGTAATAGTCTGTCCTCATAGTTGGTGAAAGCCACAAGTGCCTCTCTGTACCTTGGTTTGCAATCACGCTTGAATATTCTATCTTATTCTGTGACCACTGTCGGCTGTTGAAGCTCTATAAACCGGATGTGTTGACCCATCATAGAAACAGTTTGACCGCAACATTACGATAATGATTATCGCAGTCATAACAGTAATGCACCTCGCACTGCTAGTCTATTTGGCCAAACCTCCGGTTGTTGCTGAATGCGAGAAAGAGAGGTCAGTTTCTGACAACCACACAGAGAAAACCAGGACACAGTGAATTACGGTGGTTCAAAGCGCAATCGCCAGTCACATAAAATCTCTGTCGGTTTATACTTATACTATGTACGATACATTGTTCAAGCACAATAGGGTAACAAGCATGAGAATTCTCCCAAGGTTTGAACATTTGGCCCCGGGCTCGCTTAAAGCGACTGTGCGTGATTCGTACTCCTGCTTAACCCGATACTTGGTTAGTAGCATAGAGTATAACGCTACTGCTCCTTGGTGTAATTTCGTTTCGGTTATATAAACCTCTTTTTTACTGGAAGGTTACAAGCTATGCATCCTTAGAGCAGATATCAGGTTCATTTGAAAGGGTCACCTCCCTAATTTGTGAAATTGGTAAACTTGAATAGTGCCCAAGGATCCGAAGTAAGCAGTGAAACAGTTAGCATAGTTACTGGTTGCTGAGAACGAACGTGGAAACAGATGTTGGAACTGCCTGCAACGGCTTGTCTTCCGCTTAGTCAAGAGTTTGATTTTCTCGCGACCCGTGTGGTTATTGGATTTGTCAACTTGCACCTCGACGCTTCTAAGAACCCTTGGGGCAGTATCGTCTATCAGAATGTCATCTAGATCTTGAGTAGTAGTATACTTGACCGAGTGGTATACTTTACTTAACCGAACGTCTGAGACGAACTGGCTGGAATACCCCAACAAAAATTTGTCATGGAATGATCTTATTGTTTTATCGTGCCCGTTTTCTAGACACAGCTGTAGATTCTTGACCTTCCCATAAGAATGTTCCCATCGCCTTCTGTCTCAAAATCGTCAAATTTCATTGCTCCCTATTGAAGGTATGGGTTAAATACAGTCGCGGGGGGGGGGTATCATCTCAGTAATTCAGTCAGTTTGCAGTCATTTATATGTTAAACTAGTCATTCACATGGACAAGGTCGTGAGACAGTGAAGTGCCTAAATTGTAGTTTTCCATATTTGGCGTTCTTAACAAACATCGGAGCCTCTGTTCTGCGGTTTTCTTGCACGCCTACACATTCCAGCTGCTTATAGGAATAGCAATAGAGCTACAATAGATGTGGAGAGAATTGTTTAGATTTAATGGTGGCGCGATCAGTCGTTGTTTATGTTGTCATCGTATTGTAATTTGGAGACAGAACGAACATGGCTATTTTAGTCAATCCTTTGAGAGAGAAAAACATACATCTGTGAATGATCAGAGCAGTTTTGACCGATTGTCAGTTACTGTGCAAATACGCACCGCAAGCCCTCCATTATTGATAGCCATATTAGTAGATAGATGATTGTTGTGCTTAGATCCGTTGCTAGTGTGTAAACAGTGCAATAGAATGTTGGTTTAACCAGTTCCTGAGGATAGATCTTGTTCATATGCAACTCTTTGCCCGGTGAGTGCGTCTCATTTGGTGGTAAGTCATTCCCACTGAGTTATTTTGAGTGAGAACATAGAAATTCCAAGATTTCTTTCATTGACACACGGGACCCTGTTTTCCACGGTAGTCATACTTCCAGCGGGATGGCTCAGTGGTTAGAGCGCGAATTTACTGGCCGGAAGGTCCGTCGTTCTAACCCGACCTCTGCCTCTTGACTTCCCCTGTCCAGGCTTGGGCAACCTGGCAGTATCCCAGTCCTCGTGCTTCCTTCTAGTGGCATGGCAGCTAGGCACCGAAAGAGCGTTACAGCTGAACGATTCCCTCCCGTACTTCGGGCGTATTAGCGGTCCGAAGCACTTCCAGTGGTTTCAACCCGATTGATGTATCGGGTGCACAAACTGAACTCCTTGTTTACCCACACACTTTTTGTTATTGTGTGGTTCTCACAGTTTGAATTACGGGGCTCTCGCGACTGCGCAGTTGGAATAGCTGTCATAGTAGAAGGCATGTCAGGGGTACTTTTCTTTGTTGAACTTAATTTGGGCCTTTTTCAAGTGGCTCGCAGCCTCTATTCTCATGCACCTCTTTTAGTGGATGAATCAGTGCCACTTTCCCGTTCAGCTTTGTCCGTTTCGGCAACATTTATTCGAAGCACGAAGTGATCCAGTAATTATGAGTCACCTGAAACTCACCTGGAAGCCGATCGCAATTGATATTGCAGGAGCTTGAGACCGCCAACCTGTCGCCTTCATTCTCCTTTGAATACCCGGATATCCTCCTTCGGTTGCTTCTTGCTTGGGACCCACTCACTAGCTTAGCTTATGTCGACTTGTTGTCTCCTTGGTTCATCATTTTCAAGCAGTCTTTCGTGATCGTTGGGCCTCCATTAAATTAGGGTTTCTGTCCCTTTCCTAGAAATTCCCCCCCCCCAAATCTACAGGTTTTCGATTCCTTCACCATTGAATATTGTTGCCATGCATGATATAAGGCCTCTTACAGCTCTATTTTACACCTAGAATAAGGTCAACGGGAAGTTTTGCATCGCACTGACCCCCCACCTACCTTGAATGAAGACACACAACCCCCTTCCCATGATTGGGACCTGGTTGCTCTTATTCAATCAATATGACCGCGGGGAAAGTTCTTCTGAACTCGGATCTTCCGTTCCGGTTATCAGGTTATTCAGTTCCAACCAAAATCCCTATGCCGTTTTTAATTTTCGTTTTTATCCGGAAACATTAGTCTGGAACTCCTACTTCCCACAGTAAGGAATTAGGTTACAGCTCGGCCGGGCTGACTGAGTTATCCGTGTAATTATTCATTTTTCACAATTGTTTATCTCTCCGTGTTTGTTATCCTCCGACTGTAGGATTAATCCCATGTATTAGTAGTGAGGGATGCCACAAGTGTATGAGGAACCCGACCCTTTCTGAATCCTGGGGTTAGTGTTGCTAAATTTTTCACGATCCCCGAAGTAGGTTCGGTATGACTTTAGCTCGTGAACCTGGATTTCGTGCTAGTTAGTTGCAGAGAAATGAACCGTGTTGAATCGTTCTAGGACCTAGTGGGGGGAGCTACAAATCTGAGGATCGTACAGATTTGTTCGAATCTTGACCTAATTCCTCTTTATTTGGTTCTCATGTATATCCTGCACAGTTTTTACCAAAAGTCGTGACTTGTTGGGTGGATGGTTTGCGTTGAAGTCACTATTTTAAGATATTATCGCTTAAAGCGAGATACCCCATCTGTCAAGTGAGGTTTCTTCACACGGGCCATTGTAGGTGTAATCTTCTGTAATCTTCGCATGAACAAGAAAGAACTGCACAATCGTATTGCGATGCTTTCAAACGGTAATAACAAGTCGGTGATTAGTTTCTCCATCCTTCAAAGCCCTCTTTTCAAGAACTATTCACATGTCGCCGTCATGATTTCCTAATGTAACCTAACGTAACACGCGTGGCAGCCATAGTGTGTCCTATTTTGGTTAGTCACCATAGTAACGGAATCAGAACACTGTATTATCTGGAGGTTATGAGACCGAGCCTTCACTGCCTTCGGTAACCTCTTTTAATTGTTTCTCTCCAAGGATTAACAGCTTTGTCTGGGCTTTGTATGTGTGGGATTTCGTTCTATTTGGTTGATATTAGAGGTAATGTGGATTTGACTCATCTGGTCGAGTGTCAGCCGTCATGTGAGTCATTCCCCTAATTCTCACTCTGTTTCTATGTTCTGTGCTCACTTGAGTGCGTGACCGATGGTTCACAGATTGGCTCCGTCCCGTGTTTTACATGAGTGGTGTGTCTTCAACTCTGATTATTTTGTTCTCCACGTGACCTGAAGCCCGACTGAAGGGTCTTTTCGCCATCATAGTCCACAATTCGGCTCATCTTAGTACTGGAGTATAACAGATACGCTTTGCAGAGTAAAGCAGAGATGTGTTTTTGTTCCGTTGTTCGCATTCGGCCCGGCGCTGAGTAACATAGAGAGTTTGACCCCACATAATTACTGTAACATAAGTGTTAAAAATTGATGCCCAAATGTTGATAGCCACAAGTTGTAAATACGAACAAAAAGTGAGATAAGGTTCTGACTGCTGGCCAACAGAAAACACTTACCCACTTGCCTCTCAGTTCGCGTCAGTCTGAATTCAGTAACAAAAACGATACTCTTTTTGGCAGATGATGCCTCGACATGCACAGCTCTGCCACTGTCGCTTGTGATTATGCACAAACCTGTCATTTGAAGTTCCTTGTGCGTGAATGTCCATTCATTCTCCAAGTGTCTTGTAACGTATTCGATAGCACCAGATTATCCGAGCTGTATTCCCGGGATAACGATTATCAATGACTTTGAGGCTTTTCTCACCATTGTACAACAAGACAGCCTACCTGATACACCCGACATTTGAAACTCACTTATATGGCATTTCTTCATCACCGATGGCGCAGATAATAAAAAGTGGTTTTGGTTTGCCGTTTGTCTATCGAGCTCACCGGCTAGAGTACGGTTTGAGCGAATATTGCTTCTAAGGTACGTAAGACGCTCCATAGCCTCTTGTGTCCCTGCCCAAATTGCGGAATGCATTTGCGGTGCTTTCATGCATTTTGTGCTAACCACCTGTCAATGAATGAGATGGCTTCGTATTCTTAAAATCTTCGAAGATGTGTAGTCTCTTTTGACCAGGTTTCCATCGAAAATTCTTCCAACAACTAGATTTTGATTTTTTTTCATCAATCGTAAAACTAAGTAGGTTAAGAGACAATGGGCATCCTTGTCCACACTCAAATGCTGTAGGCTTAACTGTATTCTTGCAAGATACTATCAGTTTGCAAAGGGGTTAGATTTCACGGCTGTTGAAGGTTTTTATCGATATTACCTTTTTTCAAGTTTCATCTTCCTTCGTCGGCCTACTCAACCTCTCGCGGTGTGAACAGCCTTGTCGCCTTGTGACCAGGTGACGAAGAGAATTCATTGCATTTATATCCACCCCCCCCCCCAAGGAAAACGTATCACGCTTGGTTTTCATATTTGTTAGAGCAAGTCATTCTCCTTAACTAACACAGCAATTTGTACGGAAAAAACTGCTCTGCAATGTGCCTCTGTAGTGGTCAGTTTTGGTCGATTTCGTTGGTGTCTTCTCTGACCGCAACAACCACTCGTAATTTGCCTCCAGTTCTTCTGTATCAGTTAGGCCGTGTTGAGTTAGGCGCAAACCCCAAAATGCCCAAAGGTCTAACAAATTTGATACCACAAAGACAATGAAGGCAATCGTAAAATGTTCAATCTTTAAATTTTGCACGTATTGTGGCTTCTGTATATCAGGTTGAGTGATACTGAGTAGTCGTAATTGCCCAGCTGTGACACTGTTTCTGTGCCTAGCTGCCATTTCACCTGACGGAAGCACAAGGGCTACCAGGTTGCCCAACTATAGACAGAAGCCGTCGAGATGCACAGGTTGGGCTCGAACCACAAATCCTCCTGTCAGTAAGTTCGCCTCTCAACCGCTCAGCTACATGTAGCTCAATACTGAGTTCAAATTAAGTACCCTCATGCACAAAATCAAGTCAGGTCACAAGATCCACGAGAGGACTGAGTGCATGCGACGGTGTTGGACCAACAAGTGCACAGCATGAATTTCAAATGGTAGCTAACTAAGCGAAAGGAGAAGTATTTAGGCACGATACAGAAACAACAAAGCGAGGATGGAAGGTAGAAGACAATTACCAAGGGAAGAATCCCACCACTGGAAGTGTAGAATAAATCTAAACGTTGTATTGAGATGCATTTTAGTTCGCCCCAAAGCGATGAGTTACGTCGACCTTTGCAACGTTCCGATCTCCGCAATGGCTACTTTTGATCGATTGTCCCAGTTAGTGCCCGCTGGGCCATATTTTGATCGGTCTAACTGTGTGCTCGGAGCTTTGGATCACGATGCCACAATTTAATGTGGGATCCCAAGAGCAAGGAGGTCAGTCTTGAGGTTTAGGTTCTATGTAACACGTACCGGTCCCATTACATCATCACATGGCTTGTTACTTCGGCCCGTACCTCCATCTCTCAGCTACCTGTTGCTAGGTGAATAGAAGTCACGTATTTGGCTAAACCAGAGCCTAGTAGTGACCATTGTATTCTTTTACTGTCCACGTAATTATCCTGAATAACTATGTGAACATTTTTGTTTTTCATGTCCGAACATCAGTCCTGTTGGTCCGCACATTCCATTCATCCGCCGGTATCCATTAGTCATAAACTTGCACAAAAAGTAACGTTTTCCACCCGCCGCTCCGTTTTTGACCTTGGTCCAGCAACCAAATACACTCTGCACCCATACACACGCACCAAAACATCTGTTCCCATGCCAAAAGTGTTCTCTGTTTTTCTGCTGTTTGTGTCTTCAACATTGACTATCAGAGCATTATTGGTTTCACTTGTGTTCTGTTAGGTTCCCCTGACTGATTATTGCAAGGGTCAGTAGAACACATATTTTCCCATAGCTGTTTTGGGGAGATGACCAAGGTGGATTGCAATTTTATTCGCAATCAATGACGCTGATTACCACAGGAGTTTGAACAAATGTCTCCAAGGTCTAATTCTACTTATGGTAAAGGTTAAGGTTTGGCCGAATCCTGAAAGGCTCAGCTACAGGGTGACTTACGATCTTCTTTGGGACCTGCCGTGTGATCTTTGGTTATCAGTTTCATGATCTTCAACCGACTTGCTTGTTTACCTAACTTTGTGATGCTTTTATCCTTAGGAGAGGTGAGTTGGTTGCAAAGATATTTGCTGCCCGCAAAGTGTGACCAGCAGCAAAGCCTGAATCACAGCCTCATTCGGCTTCGGTTCTATTGCTTAGTAGCGTAGGTCACTTGGAAACCAAGTGGTTCCAAGCGCAATGAATTAACTGGGCAGTTGTTCACATTTGCGACTGTCCTCATGCTAGGTAAAACTGATCAACGATCCTTAGAGTCATTTCTGGTTGAGACGGTGGCCTGGTAATATGGGCTGATGAATTTAGAGGCATTGGTCATACGTACCTGGATGACTTGCCAAAATAAATGGATGGTGCCATTAGAGGTCCAGTCTTTGTGGCGTTGCGGTGTGAATCCGGAATGTGATGTGGCGGTCCGTGGATCTCCTTTGATTGAACCAGGATTCTGACGGAGATTGAAATCGGAATGATAGCGACAAATAGGCAGTGAGTTGGCGACAAATTGAATCCGAGATTTGGCGACGCTTTCCCAGGATCTCTAGACCGTAGCTCATACCGGAAGATGAGATTTTGAACCTTGAGTGAATAAAGGTATGGCCCTCGCTGCATGTGCTTCTGCCATCTGATCCACGGCTGGACCTGCAGTGTTCGACAAAAGACATCTGTCGGATTTTCATCAGTATGTATTTTGTCTGAGTAGTGTGACCAGTGTTGGAGTAGCGGGTGAGTTTCGAAAATGTTTTTGATATCACGAGTTGAATGGAGACACCAATGTTAGTCGCTCGGTCACTGCTTTTGAAACATTGTCCCAACCCTACTTTTTCAAGGATTTGACGGGTTGTGTCGTCATATGCAACGGTTCTCGTGTGCCAGTTGCCATCAAGACGTCACAGTTGCTTGTCACAAACCGTTGTGGCAATCGTCTTTGACAAATGCATCCGATACAGGGGTGGTGTCGTCAGAACCTATGATGGTCCGATTCACTGGAGACCATTGAAAGCGGGTTTTCGCAATCTTGGTCGGTATTAGCTCCTGAAAGATTAGGCCGTCTCGGTAGTTATTGTTTGGCGTAAGAGCAAAATCGTGCAGTTGTTACGTGGATCAAGGGGAAGATCTTACCCATGGAACATAAATTCGCCATGGACCGAGAGGCGAGCATTACCAACTTGCTAGGTAAAAGAGACTTTGCAGTAGCGAGACCGTTTCGCATGTCGAGAACAGCACGGACGTCCCAGCTCCTATATGCAATGCGTTTCTGGAATGCGGAAGTGGTCTAGTTGACACGTCGTGACATCGTCTTTGGGTCAGTGTGGCGTCATGTAGAGGACCTAGTTACCAGTTAAGAATCCACAATCCGTAGTGGCACCATTGCCAGAGTTCTGTTAACCCGTGTGCAACCATCTGCTACACCATGATACAAATGGCTGCACCACGATTAGGTGATGGTGTTGGTAATATTTACGATGCAAGCTACCGACTGCTTTGTGCAGCTAATGATCACACACTGGGCCCATCGTGTCCGATGAGGCTAGTCCCTTCAATGTTTGTTCATTGATGTCCCAGTCACATTGTTCGATTTTGGTGGAGATTTCACAGCAGTAGTATTGAGCTACGTTGAATGGTCTTCGGTAGAAAGATTTCACATTCGATGAGCAAGTTGACGATACTTAGTTGATTTTGATAAGTTCACGTGCATACGGAGAACTGCATTGATTTGACGGCGTAAGCGTGACGGGCGTGGTCGTGAATTCATTTTTTAGAGAGGCATTACTACCACAACTTGCAAACTCATTTGTCTTGACAGGTGTCGTATAATTGAACAACGTTCAATAGAGTTTAAAGGGTTGATTGATAATGTTCACTTTTCGGAAATTCCATGCAAATGAGGTTTCCACTTTCGCGCCTGTTAGTTTGTAATCGCTGAGTTCGTGTTGGCCAATAAACAACTCCGCCAGCGAAGGCGCTCTTCCTTTTGTTTGGTGGCGAAATGGCTCAGTGGTCAGAGCGCGAATTTACTGACCGGAAGGTCCGTGGTTTGAACCCGAACTCCGCCTCTCGACTTCCACTGTCAAGGCTTGGGCAACCTGGTAGTATCCCAACCCTCGTGCTTTCTTCGAGTGGCATGGCAGCTAGGCACCGAAATGGTGTTACAGCTGAACGATTGTTTCATTATCTTTGATAGCCTGAAACAGGACTCATCAGCGGTTAGGGACATTGAGAGATATGGCCTCAGTCGTCTCAGGTACGATACCGAAGAGTGTTCTTGCACTCGTGCTTGTGTTTTGTTGGATTTCTAACCCTCCTTCTTCACATAATGATAGCAGACGTCATGCCGAACGTCATTGCTTCCTTGTCCAAGGATGTCGGCCATTATCGATCAACGACCAGCTATTGCTCTCAATTTGTAATAATAGCCCCATTTCCAAGATCATTTGGGAATAGAACAGTGGCACCCGGAAATGCTGTACAACCTTTCTATGGTTTATAATGTTGATAATGCTCGCTGAACACCGAACACTCGTCCACCCTGTAGTTTCAATGGGCTATTTTGGTGCACGTCGCTTCAACCGGATGGGCGTTTAGCAGTGCACGGTTCTAAGGATTTAAAGACAATTCTGAATTAATTGGCGGCTGATATTCTCTGTCTCTCCGGTGGTTGTGCTGGCAATTGTGTTCGAAAGCTCTGTAGTTCCTTTGACTCAATGAAGCTTGCCTCTTCTTGTGCAGGGACCGAAGACTCACCATCAAGCCCAATCCTGGTGACAAAGGACTTCATTCTTGTCATTGTAATCTCATTCCACTGCAACAGCGCATCATTTTTAATAACTTGACTACTCTCTGAGTATGCTGTCCTATTTTCTGAATCCACATTTTACGTATTGATTTTCTTCGTATCTAATACTGAAGTCATCGTGTATGTGACTCGGTCGCTCTTGCTTTTTCGTTTGACAGCAGCTGGGACCCCCGGATGATCAGCATCGGGATTCCCCGTCTTCCGAAGACACTGACCAAAGACAGAATGGTGAGGAGAAGCGTTTAACCCAAAGTTCAACTGTACAGAATTCCGGCAGTACACAGCCTACAAATGGTCCAGTCAGTAGAGGTATGTTCCTTTTCCCGTTTTATCTTGAGACGCATATGACGATTCCTGAGTGGCTTGGTGGCTCGGTCATGTGCTACGCATGTCGAAACACCGTCTACCGAAACGCGTGTTGTTCTCTGTGCCTCCTTCAGAATGGCGCAAACCGGCAGGTGGACAAAGTATGACTTGGCAGAAGGGTGTGAAAGAGATTACGAAGAGTTTGGGCGTTGTTGGTGTTGTACACCCTCCAGGATGGTGTCCCCGTGACCCCGCCTGCGCCTGACTGGGGACGTTGCCAGAAGTGGCGGCTGATTGATGTCAGTGGCGTTCGTGCTCTCAGTTTCTTTCCAGATTGTCTGATTGAGCGCTTAGAGGTGTAGGCACCTCAGAATGCTTGCGATAAGTCAATACCAGGTCCCCTCCTTCACCCACCTTTTTCTCTTCTTTTCAGTCTAGGCCTTTAAATATGATTAGATGAACTTTATGGTTGTACGGCAGTGAAGCATCAGTGTCAACACTGATGTTGCTGTCTCTGATGATGATGATGACAGGTGAAAACCAAAGTAATTTGATGTGTCAGTTAGTTCGGTTTTGCTGCATGCTTTGTATTCTTTTGTTCGAATACACTGCATTGTTTGTGCTTTCTCGTTTTTTGACCACTTATTTTGGAAGGCCAGAATTATTACCTTTGCTTTCTGACCCTCTGACTCTCCCCGTCCGCAGATTCCCAAGCTCAGCAACCTAGAACACAAACAGAATTGGGAACCGCACGCAATCGTCATGAGCGGACAGCTCCGGCTTCATGCGCTCAAACCGAAGCGACACGTTTATTATCGTCTGGACATTGTACACCAAACCACACGTGTTCTAACGACTCTCATCTTACTTACTCTCCAACATTCGGCAACTCAAGTCGCCGCCGTGGACGTGCAGGCCTCGGAAAAAGTGAGCTTTCCTTTTCCGATATTGATTCATATGTTAGCATTAGTTAACCCACTGGAATTCTGTGTACAGTTGTAAATCCACAAACGGTGTGTGCGGAGCCAGAGTTGCTACCGCATATGATCACACTGACTGTGAGATGAACCTGAAGAAATCAAATTGCCGGGGACACTATTTCCCTTCTTTCGAATAATTCCTACGGAATGGTGTGTGGACTTAATCGGTGTGGTGCAGAAGCTCACCAATGCTGATCCGAAGTGAGGTGTACACATGAAAAATTCGGGTATTATTACATTGGCATGCACCATAAACAGATCGTAAGCTCAAATGTCCCACGCGAACCTTGGTGGCATTGGTCAAGGTTTTTAGCTGGCGACCAAAGTGACATCTCCATGCAGGACATGACTGATTCTCTACCTCCAACATTCGTTAACGAAGTTAAAAATCTCAATACCGAAATCTCATGATCGAGTTTTCTCATTCGAAGTCATCTTCTCCCACTTCGTCCGAAAAAGTGCGCCCATGGTACCCGTAGTCGGATGTTTCGAGATTCTACACATCCTGTCAAGTCCTCTACCTAAGTTACTACCGGACGAACGCCAACTCGGAATACACGTAGACTGATCTCTCCTCTGTTCCACGACGGTTTTTGGAGTTCACGGAAGGTTTACAAATCTTCCGACAGGCTCCTGACGAAGGAGTACAGTGAACACAAAGGCTGTCACAAGTCCGAGGGATTTTCGGATGGCATTGAGTGATGTTCTCGGATTTTGTTGTATTCAGTCACTAATAGTCACTAATAATGGATACTAGAAATGATCGCTCAACTGTGGCATCCTTTCGGCGCCGCCATGTAACCCCGAAGAAAGCACAAGGGTGGAGATACTGTCAACCCAAGACAGGAGCGATCGTGAACCTTTTGAGAGCAGCTTCTTGTGGGTCTTAAACACTGAGCTATTAGCAGGTCACTGGTAGTTACGCTGGATCGAGCTGCTATTGTTCCAACCCATCTACCATCGATGAGCTAGCATCCTCCTTCAACCTGGTAACACATTTTTACTTGTCACATACACGTAACTATATGCAGGTAACTATATTCAGGTTACTCTTCCTAAGTTCCAGGTATTACCTAATTGAGGGTAGCAGTTGCAACCGTTCAGCTGTAACACCCTCCCGGTGCCTAGCTGCCATGCCTCGTGAAGAAGGCACGGGTGGCCGAAATACTCTCAGGTCGCCCAAGCCTAGACAGGGGCATTCAAAATGTAGAGGTTGGATTCGAATCATGGTCCGTAAGTTGGCGCCTTAACCACTGAGCTTTCTCGAGCTCTGAGGCTCCGATCTAAAACAAAGGCCGGATCCACCAAGGGTATGAAGTCTGACCTTGAGCAACTGTAATGCTAAGCATAAATTGTGCGTTAGATTACTTCATTATCTAACTGCTACAAAAAAGGATCAAGTTATGGAATGGTGCTCAAACTTCTCTTCAATTTAGGCAATCATTTAATAGATTAGCTTCGGAAAGTGGCTTTTCCTTAGATGAGCCAACTTTTTCCGGACACTTGAGTCCTCATTGTGCGCAAAACCCGACTTTGGTTAACAATACACACGTTCGTAGCCTTTTTCTCTCCTTGTCCTGCTGTACCAAGGTGCATAACCTTGATCCTTCGGGCGAAATATAAACAGTTCTTTGCAGGAGCCATCCGTCAACTCATCCGGCACTTGTCATGTTTTGGATTATTTCGGATGACTAGGATTCGATGCATGTCGCTTTGTCTGATGAATGAAATCTGGACAAGATCGTGGGTGAAGCTGTCAGCCGCGTGTGTAGATTTTTTAATCCTAACTGTTACGCCAAGGGGGTAAAGTGTTCTCCGTTCTGAAAAATTTCGATGACACGTTGAAGGTACTATATGCAAATACATCCTTATTGTGGTGAGAAGAAGTTGCCAAAACTGTTTCTTCCCGCAAGAATTTGTTAAGATGGAGGTTTTTCGGCAATGCTATCTTCATTTGCCGTTGTACATACTGCCAGTGTTTGCTAATTGCTACAATACTTTTGTGTGTACTGTCGATTTCAGAACTATTGATTATTGTTGCTCCATTTGGTTGCACTCTTCCGTTGGTACAACATTTCGGGAGCGTATGCTCTGCAACGTGGAGGGGTTGGTGCACTTGTTGCAAATGAGTATTGTGTCAGTGCATTCGTTCGTTTGTGCTCCAGTCGTTCACCACCAACAATAGCTGACTCTGCTTTCGAGCTGGCTTTTCTTACATTTGATGCCGTCACTAAGGTAACTTTAAGACACTCCATGGTTACGAGCTTCGAAGATCAAAATGTTCAAGTCCTATGTGAGTATTTAGAAGAAATGATGCAGTCTTGAAAACCTCCTTTCCTCAAAGCTGGGCTAATGTAGCTTTCGATGCTACTGGAAAGTATTTTGTGAAATTCACTGAGTGGCTGCGAAGAAAGCCGTGATTACTGAGTTCAGTTTGCTGGTGGACTGCCTGCAGGCTGGTAGGTAGCCAGCTTGGAAACAGACGACAATCCATTAGTTTGAGAGGACCAGGAGGTCTCGTTTTCGCACCCGGACATATTCTTGCCGTTTGTTTTTCAATCTTATGCTGCCATGCCTTTCTCTTGAACTGGTAGTGGATGAGGACTGTCGCATTTCCATACATTTTCGCCGATCTGCGCAGATTTTGATTTTTTGGGGCGCAGTCGATCGAAAGAGTGTGCACATTGGTTGGGTATGCACTAGCTGCAGTATGTTGCTGTGTCAGTTCAATCGATGCCTGCCTAAACTGTGATTTGGATGTAAATTCAACGATTTTTAGTGGTTTGTCCAGATTCACGCTACTCATTTTCATGACCATCCTTCTTATGGTACCGCACTCTTATGGAAATTTGCAACGATTCCGCAGTCAATGTATGCCGGTCTCATTAGAATATCACAGTCTCTTGACCCATAATTGTGTTTCCCATTCAAACATAATTGCTACACCACACCGCTATGGCAGTAAATGCTACCGCGCCCGAAAAGGCCATTGCTGTCTAAAGACCGAACAGAATTTGACGTGACTGATAAACTGCGTGCTCATTCCCGTCGTCCACAGGTCTGTCATATGTTGGCTGGACAAAACAGAGACGTCACCCTGAACACGAAGGCTAGTATCTATCTGTTTGCTGTTGTCCCAATATCAACCAACGGAACACTAATCAGTTTATATCTGTGTCGGATAACTTCGTCCCATTGGCGGTGAAAACGCGATGCAACCGATCTTGTCACGAGGACCAGACGCGTGGTCAGCGACATCAGCCTATCTGATGTCGGTACGATGAAACACTGCATTACCATTGCTCGAATTCTTTCTTGGATTTTCGACAGAACCGCCACAATAGTTGAGCTGGTCAAGTTATGAATTCCACATGCTGAAGCTCCACTGAATTATTTTTACCGAGCCGTCTTCTCAGAAGCTACCACCACCCAACCTACCATAGCCTCGTTTTGTTCGTCAATACAAGTTAACAGTCTTTCATCAAGCAAATTTGAGAGCACACCTTGCAATGACAATCGGGTTGATGAAGAAAAACATTAACCGTATTGTATTGTTGTACTCTAATCGAGTCATATTGAGAATAACTCTATGAGATATGAAGATATGAAGATATGAAGCTCTAACATAAAGATATGAAATAAGGTCATTAGTCAGCGAAATACACTCATTTGCATAACATTTTTGTTTTGTCGGGAGACTTAGCTGGAACCCAACTGGATCTCTCATTTATGATGTTTTCAAGCAACTGAATGTGCTGCACCAGGCCGCCTTATTTTTCAGTTGGCACGATATTCGAGATATGGCGATACATTGTATAGACGTAATACACTACTCATAAGGTTGGTGGAAACTCTGACAGCCCACGATCGACCTCGCCCTTCTTGGGGCTCATCAGGAAGGCACAGTCCCCGCGTTTCCGTCAACCTTATGTTCTACTTGAACCCAAATTGCTTTAAAATACAAACGAGAGATTCAGCTGGGTTCCAGGTGAGTCTCCCGTTAAAACCAATTTGGTATGCAAATGAGTGTATTTTGCTAATTTCGTGCAATTCGTTTTCAAGTAGAACATTAGGTTGACAGAAACTCAAGGATTGCGCTTGGACATCAGAGGTTAATGCCACAATTCGGCAGGTCACACTGCCACAAAAAACAACTTCTGTGTCCTGCGACGGCCATCTTGGTTGAAACCCAATATACTCGATCACCGGCAGCAGGTCGTCTGTCACGAGCATTAGCGCGGCGGAATTTCCCCGCAGAATCAACTTCATAATGAAGCTTATGGCTTTTCGGGCTTTCAGCGGCTGCAATTCAGCCACCACCTCCGGATCCAGTAATTGGTAATTTCGACGAACATCGTTGGTGAGTGGGGAAGCGACCTTGGAAAAGTCTATTGATCACGCATCACACTGCTCGGGGCGGACTGGCTCCTGAATATTGAAAACAAGTGAATAAAACGGAATCATATGGCTTGGTGGAAGGGCGTGTGCATTTACCAGTACACTTGTCAGCCGGCTGGGAGCACCTGAGGGTCTGTAAGAGAAACTATAGTCCCACTAACGTGGATTTATTGCAACTCTTTGGTTTTAATGCGTTGATATTGCAGTCTCGGGGGTCGTGGACCCAAGCACCATAAAAAGAGCCAATTGCACAGTTATGTAATCAACAGATCACTTTAAGAACCTTACAGTCGCCCTCCGGGATTCCCATTTGGTCACAGCTACACGACGCATGCATCGCATACTCCCGCATGAGCCACTCAGCTTGCCGGGACAATTTCTGTATGGCATGTTCGGGAGTGTCCCAGTGGTGCACTCGCTTTTCAAGCGACCACTGGAGTTCTCCAAACGATTTTTCGTTTAGAGTGAACCACTCGGGATTGTGCTTGGAAAACCAACTTGCTGATAAAATACAGCCAGTGGACCACCAGGTAAAAGAAGAGTCGTGGATTCGTGCGCCGCAGTAGTTGAGGGTTGCGGTGGCATTGTCTAAATGAGTTGTACGCTAATATATATGTCGGCTGTTGGGCAGGGTGTCTGTAGCCAAAATACGCTTTTGTTATATGATAAAATCGTGCTTCCTAATGGCTTTACGAATACGGGAATAGCATAAAATTTCACAGTCATGATGTCACACCGCCATGGCTGCCCGAATCTGTGCGGCTGGTTTGTGCTCAACAAAACTGCACTGAACACTGCACGCCCATCATCATATAGAACAATTTGAAAGGTTCACGCATAAGAACAAACTGTCCTTAGCGAAATACACTCATTTGCAAACCAATTTGGTTTTGCGGGAGACTCACCTGGAACCCAGCTGAATCTCTCGTTTATGACGTTTTTAAGCAACTGGATGTGCTGCACCAGGCCGCCTCCTCATAAAGGAGAAATTCAGCTGGGTTCCAGGTGAGTCTCCCGCAAAAGCAAATTGGTTTGCGAATGAGTGTATTTCGCTGATTTCGTGCAATTTGGGTTCAGGTAGAACATAAGGTTGACGGAAACTCGGGGACTGCCTACTTGATGAGCCCTAAGAAGGGCGAAACCGGTCGTGAGCTGTCAAAGAGTTTTCAGCAACCTTATGAGTAGTGTTAATAAAGTCATTAAAGTCTAACTCAAGCCAGTATAGACCAATTCAATGCAATCAGACACTAGGGGCGATGGGTCTCTGTAATCAAGACCAAATGGTGTTTGAAACAGCTTGTTTTGGAATGAACATCTGTGCAACAACAACATCACGTACGCGAGGATGCTGGAAGCCTTCTTCTCATTACACCTAACGATCGTTGTTTTGTGGGAGAGTTCCAGATCTGCCTCGTGACCAAGGTCTTCGTACCACCTCTTGCAATCGACAGGATTATACTTATCCGACTATTTGATATACCTTTGCTTGACCTAGATTTTGATTTCTACTACAGGAATTACGTCACATCATTAGAATCTTGTTGGCCTTTCGGAGGCTCAGCTACACGATGCCATGGAAGTTCTGTCATCCAGTCCGGTTATTTTGAAGTTTACTCTTCTGAAGTTTATCCGCCATGTCGCTAATCCACCAATCCACCCAGCTCTCCGTATTGTCTACAAGGCTTTAATCTTTAAAGGAACCTAACCATCATCAATGTCCAACTAATTCAACAGAGCAATATGGCTTTCCGGCGAACCCGGAGGCTCGAAATCAACTCAGGAATGCCGGAACTAAGTTTCCGAAACATCCGTGAAAAACATAAAATAAATGGCTGACGCACCGAAGTTAAGAGATAAAGTTGTATGCGAATTGCCGTTGTCACGAGTACTTCTTTACGAACTGAAAGAAATCTATTGACCGAAAGTTCACTATCTTCAGCTGATAGAAGACAAGCAAACTGGTGGAAAAATCACCAATCCTGGTGAAATTCTGGCAGCTTAGAAACACCACTTTTTAATACCACTCAGCCGGCATTGCAGTCCGCTTGTCTACCCCAGCATACTGCGAAGACATACCTGGTTTACTTATCTACAGCCGCAAAACTGCCGATGATCACTAACCCGCTGCAAAGTGGTCGAGCAGCGGGATTGGATGGCCTTACCTAGGAACTTTTTAACCTGGGAGGACTAAGACTACAGAATGAACTCCGGCCCTTGTAATGCGCAACTTGGGAGTTGGAAGACGTTCCACAAGGTTTCAAGGATGTACCGATAATTTCTCGATATAAAGACGTCGTCGGAACACGGACGACTACCGCGGAATCCTATACACAGCGTGCAAGATTGTGGCTCGTATGCTGCCCAACCGACTAGTCGCTAGCCTTCTGCTGAAAAACATTGCTGAGGAATAATGTGGACTTCGAAGTACGGTTGACTTAATCCTTGCCGCAAGACAAATCCCAGAGACATGTCGCGAACGGAATCAATCGCTCTACAGACTGTTTACGGACTTCATCGAATCATTCGACTCAGTTAACAGAGGAACACACCGTCGATCGTTCTACGAAAGCCTCTCTGTCCAGGTAGACTTGCCGATCTCATCAAAGCCTTTCGTACTGGGATAAAAGCCCTAGTGCTGATCTGCGGAACTTCCTGAAATAATTTAATCAATACTGGAGTGAAACAGGGCCATGATGTTGCTCCAGCTCTTTTCAGCCTCTGTTTAACAATCATCTGCGCATAGGTGTTCTGGTATTGCAAATGTAGTATACGAATCCAATACCGGCTGAGTGATTATCTGTTTATTTTGAAGCATTTCCCGGCTGCAACACCACCATATGCTGTGGTTACCAGATGACCACGTCCTATTTTCTCATTCTGAAGCGAAATTACAGCGGCTGTTTACGGAGTTGGATATGAGGACGACGTTGGCCTAAATATGAAAAGTTCTCAAATGATTGTCTTTTATCAGCCTGCACCGGGAATTCAACATAAAGCACTAAGTATTCTGCTAAATGGTTGAGGGATATCTTGCTGCATGGATTTCTACCGTCTTCACAACACACTCCCCACAGTCCTGACTCATGGCAATGTAATGAACGCACGAATTGCAAAAGCTAGCACGGCCTCTTGTCTTGAGGAACGCGTCCGGAGCAATCGATACGTGCACATTAATCCCATATTGGCATGTTTTGCAGCATCTTCTCTACTGTACGGCTGGGAAACCTGGACGTTATACAGACGGTATGTTCGGATTTCTTGTTTGACCTTATTTGGATTGTCTGCTCAAAATCCTTCGGATCCGGTTGAATGACTGCTTCCCAAAAACCAAAGTCCTTCGAGGAGCAAGCGCTGTCGGAATTGCATGCGCAACCAGTTCCACTGGCTAGGCCACTTGAAACTCATGGCCGAAAATCGCATCCCAGAACAAATTGTCTACAGTTAGCTGAAGAACGGAATTCGAAGTCAACTTGGAGAACCGCAACGCAAGCAAGTGTTAGAAGCTTTGAGACGCGACGCGTTGTTATGCTGAAGAACAGGCGAGCCTTTCAGAAGGGACTAAATCTTACCTATGCAGCCTCGTCCGTGTAGACTTGCGCAACATGTGGACACTTGCCTTAGTGAGATCGGCCGGCACACCAATGCACTCATCGGTCCACCAGATAAACGTGACCTTCTGGAACCCAGCTTCCATTATCTAATGACTGCTCGCACGGCATTGTTATTTTAAGGATGACAACATCACCAACCGCATGGTTAATGGAGTACCACCATTTTATTCATTACCATCTTGATGGTGAGTAATTGGTTGGCTCCAGGTAAAACCTGCATGGTGCTATACTGGAAGACATGCCAAGTTACGCTGGAACCTGAAGAAAATGACGGATGTTGCCTGCACCCTGGTGAGAAAGAGGTAACTGGTGCCGGTACCCGGTATCGATTGTTATACCACCAGGTTTGGGACGGCTGATGGCTAGCGACAGGACCCTGCAGGTCCGTCTGCTCATCTTATTCCCTTGGGTTTACATCGGCACTGAGGGATGCGCGGAGCACCAAATTTAGCTCCGCGCAAACCTTCTGTGGCTTCCCACTATGTGCAGGCGTCCAGCGCTTTGAACAGCGTTGACTGGCAAATCCGATTCGGATGCCAGCAAGTCATTTCGAAGTTAATAAAAATATTCTCTGTCGCTGCGATGGTACGGGCCAAAATATAAAGTAGAACGTTTGAAAACCGAATACCGAATTCTATCCTTGTCCTATTAATCCCTCCACAAACGTGCTTTTGATGCAGCTTTTGTGACGAATGCTCAACGTTTGATTTGCTAACCTGTGTAAACCACATGAGTCCTTCAGAATCGCCACCGTACATTTCTGTTTCCACGTTTTTGATCTGAGTTGGTCTTGTTGTTGCTGCTCTGTATTCATCGAAACAACTGTGCACACACACACTTACTAGATGACCTATTTTCTGCCCCGACTTATACGTGGCCGTATCGACAGAAATCGTGTCTTCAGTATCTTCTCCGATAATTGTTCTATATTTCTGGATTGATGGTCGGCAACGGAGATATGTTAATCGAACCTTGACGTAGGTCAATCGGGATGATATCGTTCCTTAAGTTCATGTCATTCATCACGTTCCATTGTCACTATGCTCTACCTAGTCGGTGACACAGAGAGATTCATCATCGACGGCATGACATCAGTGTTCAGCACTAATGCTCCGCTGCCGTACAACCATGATGTATTTGAAAGCCTTAAATCTCGTTCGTGTAAATCCACAATGCGTATGATTAATAATTTATCCTAGCTGTTTCCTTGCGAAGTTGTGTAGAGTCAGGTAGGATGCATTCTACCTGCAAGTTTTTGGATAAAATGACCAAATATCGCGTTGATTGATCATAGCCTTGCTAGATAAATGGTTGTTCATGGTAGATTGACGCAAGTCTTACTCTTTATGATCATTTGTCTGTCCATCTGTAATCAGAATAGCTCAGGATAGCTCAGTGGTTAAGGTGGCAACTTACGGACCGGAAGGTACGTGGTTCGAACCCAACCGCAGCATCTCGACTGCTCCTGTCTAGGCTTGGGCAACCCTGCAGTATCCCAGCCCCCGTGCCTCCTTCCGTTGGTATGGCAGCTAGACACTGAAAGAGTGCTACAGCTGAGCGACTTTTAAAAATATTAGCTCAGTTCACTCACGAGTTACCGTCAAAGTTTACCTTACTTCATCGACCCAGTTTATCCTCCTGGCTGGCATACTAATTGTCTTTGAGCAGCGTGGAAGATGTTGACTTTCTGTTCATGCGTTTCCTGTGCAGAATTTGATCGTTGTGTCCCGAAGTGATCTAACACCGCACCTTTATTCCCTTGCATTTGCAAGTACGCGGTGCAAGGAAGCCAAGTTAGCTGGTGTATCAGAGGAATGACTGAGGGGTGAGAACTGCCGTTTAAAAATATATTGCAAAGTTGAATTCACCGTAATAGACCGTATAACGAAGAAAAACTATTCGCATAGTTCTTTTCACAATATTTTGCCCAATCACGCCAAGTGAAACACCAGACAGCTCTCTCATCCTTTCCTAGGTTCGAACTTTGACCGAACCGGTTCTTAGTAGTTTTACGATTCCGAACGGTTCATTCATTTAATAAACTTGACGCAGTGGCTCCATAAACTTTGTATTCATTCTCTTGGGGTTTGAACGATAACCATCGACCGTCCATATGTATGGTTTTCATGTGAGTAAACTTATACTCCACTTTCAACCCTTACGCGGGACGCGATAACGCTGAATCGCATGCAAATGAACCACAAATGGCCGGTCGTCTTCGAACAAACCACAAAGGGACGCACACGGGTTTTGTAGAATGTGTATTTTTCACTGTCTAACTATAGTCTATTCGCGGACACAGAACTGCTTAATGGTGCGGTGGGAGGGTGCAACCTAAAAGTGAAACTGAAATTGAACCCGCATCCTACCGTATCTGATCTAACCAGAAGTGATTGGTGAACTTGTTTTCAGTCCAGTAGCAACGGGTCAAGGTATCAATGCGTAAGCGGGTGACACATTGCTATTGCTCGTCCATCGTCGGTGCGATATTCTGAGTTGCCGAAGTTATCGACTTGCCTTTAACTACCCATAATATGACAGTAATATCACAGGAAACTCTCAGCCATATTGAATCCGAAAATATGGTGATCTATCATCAGTGCCGTCTGGTTTTATTTCTATTTCTCAGCAACCTGGGTTGACCTCCTTGAAAGGTTTATTCTTAGTCCATCCTCGCTGTTAATCGTAATGGAAATCGTCGAAGTATCCACTAGGCGAAATACCTGTGGAACCGCACAAGTCTGGCGCACACAGGGATGCTTTGTGTGACCATGATTACTTCAAGATACATAAACCAAACTGTGGAGTATTCCGTCAGTAAATAAACCTAGTTTCATACCACGTGCGACCCATCACTTCCAACCGTTGATATAACCTGTCTCAAGACTTCTGTGCGAACTAGCGACCACTGTCAACGCAACCAAGCTTGCATGTTGTCAGTTCGCTGTCAGGTTATCACTTGACCCCTCTCTTAGGCTGTTCTGTCTTATTTGATCGAAGATGGGTATTCATCACCATCGACAGCGTGACATCAGTGTTCAACACTGATGCTTCGTTGCCGTACAAGACGGGTGTTTCGGATGACGAATCTGCTGCATTTATAAGAAGAATCAGAGTAGATCGCCGGTCACTGTGGAAAGCTCCTCTGGTTAGAATTCTTGTCATTTCGTTAATCGCACGTTCTGGTTTGTCTATTGTCCGGCGCTTGTGGTCACAGTAGCCTTTCCGTCTACCTTTCAGGGGTTTTAAATTTTAACTGGACCTGAGTGTGTTTCCGACGCCCTTGTAGTGTAACTCGGTCATCAGCATGGCTCCCTTGCATTCTTTGGCGTTAAGTCGTGCAAAAGTTGGTCGCTTTGCGTTGACAGTGATCTAGTTTACTATTAATAAGTGATTAAACTGTTTTCGCCACCTGTGTTCATTTCTTTGGTGTCGTTATTTGGTGCCTTTAGATGAGTATCTTGAATGACCTATTCTTTCTGGTCATTTCTAACCATTGATGCTTTGATTTCCGTTTTTCCTGCTCACAGCGCAAGGCACCTTCCGATCACAAGCGAGGCCTAACAAGTTCGTCTCAAGTACCCATTCTAATTCCTCGCTGCTCAATGGTTCGGCTCCAACAAACTCGTTTGGATCACCATCTGACGCGGCTGAGTCGTGCGCTACCAGTCCTATGAACTCAACTGACTCACTTCATCCACGCCCATCGGGTGGATGGTCGACCGATTCCAACAGTCACTTTGGAGACAGTCAACGAGTATCGGCACATCAGCCACGCGCCTTCTCCACTCCGTCACCAACAGTCCCCTATCTGCACTATCGAGGTCGCAGGTCACAGCCGAACTACCTTCTAAGCAATCCGTCATCCTCTAACACATTGGATCCAACTTCCCGTCCTGTGTGCTCTACCTTAGATCACACAGTAGGACGTTACCTGCGCACACCACATGACCTCATCCTCTCCACACCTGAGAAGGAGATTGAGCAGCAGCAGCAGCAACAGGAACAAGCAATCGATGGGGACTGGGAGTGTGAGGCGATTCAGACAGTATTATCCGCGATTCCAGCGCCTCAGGTGAGTGTTCATCTTTATCCACTAGATTTCCGTTCCCGACTTTGTCCGCCCAATGATTTCGTTATTTTTTTACATTTCAGGTCTCGGATATCAAATCAGGCAGTGCACTCATTCATTTAACCCTACCAACGGACCTAACCGTCCCGTCCGGGCCGAACACAACAGAGTCCGATTTGGATCTCGCTGGAACTCGTCTAACGACAGATACGAAGTCGGATACAGGTAATTTCGGACCTATTAGAGCTCACATTTTCTACCCATACATTGCAGCCTCGAAATCACATGGACCCCAGAAAACTGGCACGATCCAGGAACAGAGAGAGCTCTCCTGCTGGAGTTTAGACGAAAACGCGATTCAGTTTGAGCTGCATTTAGCTGAGCGTGACAGTGCAGCCAGATTCAACTGTCTATTTGTGTAAGTTCGCCCTGCGTTTTTTTGCATATATCTTGTGAAGACGTTTTGTCTATGCTGGCCAGTGAGTTGCACAAGCAATCATACACCTTCCTTGTTTCTTATAACTCTAGCTGTCGGTATTGAATACCACCAAATATTCTCAAACACCATAAACGTACGAAATGCTTCCTGCCACAGTTTGAAAATTGCATAAACAAGGTGGTCCCCGGTTGTCAAGGCCGATGAACCCGGAGAAGGTCCTTCCATTGAAGGTTTTTGCCCTCAAAATAGTAGACCGAAGCTCCACACACCGATTCTTTCGCTCTTCAGTTGGAAGCCTTCTTCCGGGAATTTCACCAAAACTTGTTCTGGCAAGTCTTGCTTGCCTGGATGGTCAGCAGTGAATCGAAACATCACCATCTGTGGATGGGTAGTTTAAGTCTGTTAAAGACTGTCCTGCGGGTCGACAACCCGACTTTATATGAAAACAGAAATCAGCCTTGGATTTTCACATCAGTTTGGATACACCTAAAGGTAAATAAGAATCTAATAGAGCAGCAGGTCTTCTGTTAGTAGTTTGAAGGCAGTTTGGATTCCTCAGACGATTTGCGGCACGATCAAGCTCTGGCTATAATAAGGTGCGTGATTGCGCGGGTATGTCCTTGTGCTTTTCCGCATGTTCGTCACCGTTGTGCTGAATCAGATTCAGATGTCCTAAATAGCCGCTTACGCCGCCGTGGTTGTTGTTGCGTGGAGTTACACTAAATCGATGGCTATTTCTGGTAGAAGCAAGCTACTTATCGGTGAAAGAACAAGCCGTCCAGAAACTGTAGACTGTGAAAGACATATCTCCCCCGGATTGAGTCCATCCGGCAGCCTATGGAAGCATTTTTGACTACAAAAGTAACAGTAATTTTGTTTGTTTTTTTTCGATCTAAGTTCTCTTCATCGCCCACGGACGATCTGGATAGATACTAACAACTAGAAAGCCAGTGGCATCGACGGTAGCCATATCTTGCAGCGGGTCTAACCAGGAAAGGGAAAGTTCACACTGACCTTATCCTGGAAGGCGGGTCACATATGTTGCCGTTATCTGTCACACTCAGATGAAGTGTTTAAAGCTTTCGAGACACGTAAAACTCTTTGCAGCTTCGAGTACCTCTATTTGGATTGCAAATGGCGTGTTCGGTGACTGCACGCTTTGCAACGTGGCCTTACACTTTCGGGGTTCAAAGCACATACCAAAGGACGAGATGACCTTGGTTAATTCGTCCAGAAGTACATCTACTCGTCTTCCTCCTCGAAGGTGCTAACGTTGTTGTCCACATATTCCAGATTACGTTAGCAACTCTTCTATTCATTATACAATGGAACAAATCGAACGGACATCCTTGTTGTATAACTACTTTTTGTGGGGGAGGCGCATGTTTAGCTCCCTGTGTATTCCCACCCCCTGGAGGATTTCAACGAAATTACCGTATTCTTAAACTGTCTTGGGGCACTTCTTGTTACACAAGCGTGTTAAGGAGGATAAAACAGTCTCCGGGTTCAAGTACGCGTTGGAAGCTTACTAATACGAAAGCAGGACAACGTATGACTTGTTCTGCCACCTGCCACAATATGAAGATGTCGACACGACCTTTACCCGCCCGAAAAATTACTTGGCACCTATTGTACCTATAGCTGAAGTAGTGGTTCTCCGCTGTCCGATACAAGTCGACCAACAATTTGGATCTCATGAAGTCCGCCTACTTTCTTGTTTATAACAAGGCATCAAATGCGTCATAAAAATTGTCTTTGATGATGTCAAAGCTACAGTCTCTTGAGGCTTAAGCAAACACTATAGACGAGTAACGAAGTACATTCATTTCCACTTACTTGATCTGCTGTATACAACAAGTAAGGCAACCCGGCTTATCTGGTTGCATGAATCATGGTTGTACGCCAACTGGGCTATTTCCAGGACACCCACACCTAGAAAGGACGACTGAATCAAAAGCTCCACCGCAAGGCAGTCGTGTTTGGCGGTCACTACAGGTCACTACAGCTTGCAAAGAACGAGTCACCACTTCTTCCATTCCAACCTAGATAGTCTGGAGACCACGTTAGTCAGGCCTCTAACCTTTGGCAAACCGGATATGAGAGACTCCGAGCGTCACACAGATAACCTCAACATGACTCAATGGGTCATTGAGGCGTACGAACCTTGGTGGGGTTCAGTCTCTTCCTGATGGAATCAAATCCTTCGTCTTCACTACACTGTTTCGTCTTTTTTACTTCGACATACACATGTCTACGCTGCCCCCCACCTAAGTAGTTGTTCCACGCGCGTGCACAACTGTCTGCACCCATGCATACACCGTGTGTGCAGGTCAGGCTTTCATTGCTACAAGCTGGTTTCACCTCTGTCTGCTGCGCTACACCGGTCGATACGTAACCCAATATTGTGGTGGTGATTTTCCGGAGGTGTCTGTTCCTAATGAGAAGTGTTTGCTGTTTATTGGCGTTGAAGTGATCAAAGCTATGTGCTGACTTTTCATTCTGCATCGGATAGCTTTGCGAAAAATCGGCTCTTCCTGCATAACCGATGGATGTAATACCATTAATTTCGGACCCACTCTCCTACCAGAATCTGTAGGACTTAACTTGAATATTCAATTAGGTTTTTCCGAGCTTTCTAAAACTTCACAATCCATAGGTATTCGGCGAGAAACACGAAGTTGAAGTAGATAAGCGGCGACAGTTGTTTTGCTGTCGTTTTAGTGATAATCATACACCCGAAAAACATTTCCTAAGTCGTTGTGTGGTAATGTCATCATCAGTGTGCAAACTGCTAATGTGTCCCTTGGATTGGTGACGAAACTTTTGCGAGCAAACTACCAACGACTACCTACCCTACCTGAGCTATTAACATTCATTGGATTACACCGCCTTAAGTACATAGCCACTGCCAAGGCATGGTGAACCTAATCGCTCTATCAAATTGCGGGGTATATTAAACCACGGACCGCCTGACTTGACAGGGGGTGTTGAAATCATCAGGCGTTATCAACGAGATCTTACAGACATCACAAGTCAATCTGGTTGTGTTTGCAATCATCGCCCTCGATAGAAGCTTCTTGACGAGAAAAACCTGGCTTTAATGACACTGACAGAAATGGTCCGATTACGTAGACATTGGCACTTTTGTGTCAAGACTACCGCCTCAACCATGTAACTATACAAACTTTACTCACTCACAATGTTGTGATGATTGACTATCGGTAGATTGGCTAGACCATCGGGTCCATCACCAGCCTGTCGATCCATCCATGGGCGGAACTGTAGCTGTTCGAATCCACATAACTTTGGCGTCAGAATGTAGACTAAAAAACGGAGTGATTAGTATAAAGTCACGGCACTTCATTATTCAGTGTAAAACGCAAGTGTCGTATGTAAACCAGGAACCAAGACACCCGTATCGCACATCCAATGCAAACGAAATTTTTGCATGCACCCTAGCAGGAGTTCGGTGCTGTGTCCCAAAACACGAGCATACTTGGTATCACCCGTTCTTCCCTCTAATTAAACAGCATGTTTACAGTGTTTCCATTGAGGCCCAGGGTTCAAGTGGTTGACCGGGTTTGAATATCCGCTTGACAAACCGTTGACAGAGATCTACAGAACCTGGAGCATTTCGATGAATTTCACAAGTCCAGATTGCATGGGTTGTGTGGTGAACAAAAGCAACAATAGGCTGAGTTCGATCTCCCCAGGGGTACCTTGAACTTGGTTGCTGACTATTCTCTGCATATATCATATTTGTTGTTCTATCAGTAAGAACGTGAAGCTTTTTTTATTATGTATGCACAGTTTCCTTGATAAGTCCGAGTTCGATGACATTATGCGGAAAGCTAATGCCAGTGTCTCTATACTTTTCATCTCTCCTTACAAATGTGCTTTTTTTATCCAATTGAACATTATTTTAGGCGCCTCTGTACTGGACTTAAACGCGTTCCCCTTGCACGGTTTCTTAAAACACTTATTGTTCAGTAGTTCCTTCTATAAACACAAAGATGGTGTAGCTACTGATGCCCTCCTTTGGACCGCTTGAGCCAATGTTTTTATGAGTAAAAGCCAACATGGCGTTTTGAAAAACAATAAACAAACAATTAACACGTTATCGACGTTTTGTTGACCACACTTATATTATCCGCGGTTGTCACGCGGCAGTCCAGTTAGTCTGAACAGTTTTAATTCTGCACTGCACCAAGCGGCGCAGCAAATGGTCGACAGCAACTTTCATTTTTTGGTGTTACGTTACGTTAATTCGGAGACAGAAGAGAAGAAGGCAGCGACCGGTGTGCCAAAAATCAACGTGATCTGGCCAGTACATGCACCTCACGCACAGAACGAACAGAAGCTCGTCAAGCTCCTGACTCGTGAGGCCTGCACAGATGATGCACTAGATACAGAATCGATATCCGTATCGAATACCGTAATGGAAGACGGATGCCCGGAGAAGTTTCCAATAAAGTAATTGAGGGAACCTTTCACAAAAGAACCCATGTACATTAAGCTACCGTTCAGAAACGATAGTACTTCTAGAACATTCAAATGGGGGCATCAATGTTCAAGTGCCGCTGAGCTAAGGATCCTTGTTCAGCAATGATCGATTGTTGATCACAGCTGTAAAGGGTAAGGTGCCGACTTGTGGCTCTTCCACAACGATATATTCATTCTTTTGTAAATGCTCCGCAAGCTACGTTCCGAAACCTATCTGAAGCAGTTACTGAACACGTGCCGTCGCACAATGGAACTGGACAAGCGAAACCTGTGACAAGCGCCAATGCAGCCCAATTGATCGATCTAAATCGTAGAGGTAATCCAGTTGGTTCGTTCGGCGTGATGTGTCGGGTCCCACCAAATCTCTTCAAGTTCATTAGACAAAACCGTGTCAGTGATAGAACAGGTAAAAGGAAAGGAGTGATTCTTCAGGCGGAGTTCAGGCTCGTTCCCTCTGAAACTGTTCGTTACGTTGAGGTATAACCAACCAGAGTTGGATCACTGCTAGCAGAGTAAGCTTTCTTAGAATGAACCGAACAATGCTTGACCCCTGCACAACCCTCAGTTGCCCTGGGGTGTTCGTTAAGTCGACGTGTCCTTTTGCTGGGGAAGGAGAGGGCAAACCGTTCGTTCCGGTCTGGAAGCCTGTCCCCTTTGTGTACCAATGAACCACCCAGTTATTTGTTGAACGCGACAATCATCGTTAGAGTGCGTCAAAAACATGTTCCTTCGACAGATACACTGATGTGCATATCAATTTGGTTTTCATGGGAAACTCACCTGAATCTGTCGTTTATGATACTCTTCAACTGAATGCGCTGCACACGATATTCGAGATATCGCAGTATATTTTCATAAAGGAAACTACTCACAAGGCTGCCATTGTCGAAGAGTTTTCGGTAGCCTTGTGAGTAGGTTCCTTCGTGAAAATGTCTTTTCTGTAGGTGGTTGAGCGGTTTGAGGATCCTGCCCACCCTTCCCTCCAACGGGGCCGGTCCTAATGCCGAATTTTACGTGAATTGCTGGGCAGAAGATACGCTAGTAGCAGGGTGACTATCTCCTCGCCATACTCATCCTTTTATCTACTACTGTAGACTAGTTTCTCTTCGCTATCCTAAGGAAAATTTGTTTGCTTCAATTTCATGGCCTGTGAAGCAAACAAACTTCGAACTAGTCCGCGTGCAAAACACCTGAATAAGTTGGATCACGCAAGATTGACATTGTTCACCTCGTCAACACCATTCTTGTTTGTCTACAAACGAACAGATTTTGTGTTTCACTGATCGTATCAGCAATCTGTTGGCTGTGCATAGTTCCCACATCATTTCTCCCGTAACTAAGCATTAGGTGCATTGCGTCTGACGCCAGTAGCGTGCTTTTCACACGCACACACAGTACTGGAGATGTTAATTGCCATTAGCCGACGTTTTCCGGTTTCCTCCTTCAACGGACAATTTAATGAGGATTCTTTTGCGCATTCATAACGGGCAGACCCAATGGCTGGTGCCCATTTCGAGATTGTGTGTGTGTGTGTGTGTGTTGACGCCTGTTACTAAATTATTATCCACCATCTCAGCCAGGTGTTTACAGTTTCGCCTCATATTTCTGTTTTATGTGTTGTTTTGGTCGACTCGCTAGTGCTTGACCTCTTTCCATGATGTTCCATGAGGATTTCGAAAATTGCACAATGTACTTTGTTGTCGTTGAAGCCTGGTACAGTTTGTTTTTTGGTCAGTTGGCCGTCTTTTCCTGGTTAAATCAGCAGAACTGTTGTTACTGTTATTGAGTTACTTAAGCTTTGACCAAATGGCCAGCCAAAGATGCTCCACCCGTTTCCTTATCCACGCCTAGAGCTGTTTATGCTGGACGCAACAAAAGGTCCAGTGAAACGATCGGACAATGGTAGGTCTCACCATATATTAGTTAAGTGCAATTAGTATCCTGCCGATAGATCCCGCTTGGGACCTATGACAAGCAGGTTTCTAGTCGCGATAAGATCCGGGGAAATGCGGGCGGACAGTTCCGCTTCGTTGTATACGGCAGCGGTCTTAGAAAGTCACCTGTATTAGGATTTCGGGCTTGACTGGTTGATATGCTCATGGGGGGATCATTTGGTTTCTTATAGGCTTGGTTTACGCATAGTATCCCACGGACGTAATGCTCTGCATTCGTTAGTCACATGTGTTTTGATCTCGAATTGCGCGTATGCGTCGCGTCAGACCTAATTCAACATCTCCGTGAATATCCTTCAACCTCGCACGGTCAGGTTCTTTGGTACGATAATGATGAGTAAAGAAAGATATCTGGATTACTACGCCGAGCACTGTGAACAACAACTGTCGTAGCCGCCTGCTTTATTCGATTTAGATTCTCCAACTTTGTTAGAATCCTGGACGACAAACCTAGCGGCCTTTTCGTCTGCGGAGTCTTGCGATTTACTTATCTTCTCAAGCAACAGTGAACTATGGCCCGGATGACATCCTACCCTCATCATCCATGGATGGGTGTAGAGTCTACGACAGCTGGTTTATTTGGCTCTATTTTGGCAGAGAAGATCGTCTCAGACATCTGGCAAATCTTGACTACTGCCCGCATCGAATGCGGCATTCACACTATTATCGAACGTACTCCTGTCGTAACGGAACTATTAGCGTCACATGTCCTTCATGCGTTTATGGGGCCCGCGATACTCTGACAGGAGAGCACCAAGCGGAATCTGTCCAAGTTGTTTTGAGTGTCGAGCCGACGGCATGCGTACGAGTATTTTCAAGGTGACCGTCTACTCCTAAACACGACTGCTCAACATCAGATGTCCCAGAAGATCGTGAATATACTAATTCTTTGTATTACCAACGTTTCGATGTGTGAAAGTGTATGAGGAGCTGTCTAGAAGCCCTTCTACAAAAGTTCGCGTCCAACTTCACTGTCTACTTCCCTGTTCAACTTTGTTGCTGATGAGATCATGGGATGAACGCTGGAAGTGTTCAAAAGTTGTAGGCGAAAATCTTGTCACTTTGGAATATGCAGACAACATTGTTTTCGTATTTGAAGGGGAAACGAAGGCACAGACGATTTAAGATGAACTGGCCAAAATCATCCCCTCGTATCCACTGTGCATCCGCAAAGGGGTAGGTCATGTTGCTGGGTATGCGGTCACCATACATCTGCTTTCAATCCAGAGGGCACTACTTGCGTTTTTTTATGTTGTAGGTTGTGCTGGCTCCGATTATTGTGTGGCAGATGAGGTGAAGACGTAAACCTCCACCTTCTTCTAGTCTGACACGTGGCAAAAACGTGGCACATCTCTCAGTACCTAGCGTCGTGTGTGTCGGGCTGTACTCCGGCCCATGTGGCATGGCAGTGCAATTGAGATGCTTCCATTTTTTTATACATTGTCTCAGAACTAGATTTCTTGTAGGCCAGTGCTTAAAGGTCCGCAGCAAACGAGTATTCCGTTGTGCGGCTGAAGCCAGAACCATAAGCCCCGGTATCTTGGTCATTTATCGTACACCGAGTCGAGAGGACTGCGTGATTCAACGTGATGAAAACATCGATATGTCCAGCTTTTTACTTGGCAGAAGAGCATGAAAGCGTTTGCTATCCCTGGACTCTGACCGTGCGGCACGTGTTTCGGTTCGCGTAACCTTCCCCTTTCTAGGCTTGTGACATTGCAGATGTGGCTGATAACGATGTTTTTGATGTTCTTATTGCCACCTTGTTTGACTAAGTGTTGTTCGCCTCTACAATGGTTTGTCCACTACCGTGTCTTCAACATTTTAACCACGACTAAATCAAAAACAACCTAAATTGCAGTCCGCATAATTTTAACCCCGATCCGTCTGGCTAACAATTAAGCCACACAAATGATCAAAAGAAAACCTGAACAATGATGCACACCGCAAGTCGTTATTTGCTGATGTAGGCTGGTATAACTGTGAAGATGCCAAAAGTCATATAGTCACGTAGTCATATAAACCCGCGAGCGAAGTCCCCGAAAAGCCTAGACTTTCTTGGTTTTATGGGCTTCCACCCCATTCGCAGAACGATATTACAAGCAAGGTACAATGCGTTGGCTGCCCCCAACTCTGAAGGATACGTTTAGGTATGCATAATCGTTTTCCCTGTTCTAATAGGGCCGCTCATGTCCACAAATCTAGGGATTCGGTTGTGCATGGTACACCAAATTGTCGTTCATTGTCTACTTCATTTTTTTCATGACCTAGGAAACGGGTGTGAGACACTATGGCTGGTAATAGGCTTGGTATATATGCGAACCACCCTTGGGGCTTAAGTAATTCCATAACTGATGGTTATAGGCGAAAGTGGAGTGATATTATTTTGCTCACAATTTGATTTCCTATGAATGTGTTGGCTCTGGATGAAGTACTTTTTTGTCGGGTCCGGATAGAACGTGTAAATGAGTTTGTCCTAGCAGCATCAATAATCAGATGGCGTTGCTCCATCAATTCTGACGTGTATGATAAGGATGAAGGGAGCGAACAATGCTTGTTTTCTGTTACCTGTCTACTTCTCTGTACATCACAAATTCATGTGACTATCTACGGAAGTATATATGTACTGTTCCTGAGTACATGTGTTGCGAAAGGGGAAAGGGAACAAGTAGTTAAACGAATCACGTGGTTGTCGTACAAGTTTGTGGAGGGAAATCGTTCGTGAGCGAACTCAACTTCATTGGTCGTGCAAGAGTTGTTTTTCACGTAGCCTCTGGCCTCTGTTACTAGTTTGAACCGTGCGTCTTGATTGGTTCAAAGGCACTTGATGTACAACTTGTAAGGTGTGCTCTTTGTTTATGACATGAGTGAATTCTGCCATATGTGGTATATTTCCACTTGAGCTTGGTTTCTTCCAACCACCATTCGACAACACGGGAATGTGTTCCCACATTCTCTCTTTGACAAACGTCTTGCCCTAGGTTGCTGGACATGAGCGTACGAATGAGTACGCTCATGAGCCCATTGGTAGAGCTTGACAGTTAGTCTTTTAAGTGGAAGCTGATAGTTGGGTTGAAACCGAAATAGCTACGAATTAGTGGCCAAATACGCCATATCAACAGACTGTCTGAGCATTATCGTAACTAGCCCAGCAACCGTCCCCCTTGAATGTCAGTTTAGTGTAGACAAGCTTTTCCCAACTGAATACTGTTCAGTTCTCAGCTTCGTAGACTTCATAGTTTTTAGTAGGAATCGTTCTGAATATCTTTGTAGCCAGTGTGCGGAACATATGGGTATTGTCCTACCAAGCATCTGACTAAATTCCGAATTAGTTGCAGCAGAACAAATCTTTCAAAGTGAATATATCGGCCTATCCAGGTTTTTTTATGTCTTTACTTTATATAAACCCCCCTTCGACCTACTTAAGGATATTAACGTCGATATCAGTTATCTACCTCTTATACCTAAGTTCTAGGGTAGACTTGATATGAATGTGAACTGAGCTGAAACTGTGTAATAAATCAGCTGGGCTAATATTATCAGCGGCAAGTGCAAATATATGATCTACGTAACGAACATACAGTACAAACTGCACTTAACTGTTGAGTTTCAAGTTTGCTCCCGGGCACATCTGGCATACCCATGGGTTCTTCGTTCACAACCCCTCTCTCTCTCTCTCACTCCCTTCAAAGAGTCTGTTCCACCTTGTGGCTTTCGGTGTCCGTAAACTGTATCAAATTGGTCAACGGGTATCCCTTCCGAAGATTTTGCTCTAGATCGGTGTACGTTATTTTCTCGGCTTAGCGTCAGGGTCGAACACGCTTCACTGGAGTGGATTCCAGTAAATAGTCATCTTTGCGCTATTGAGCCGGCTGGTTCAGTTAGTACCAGTTCGTAGTAAACGGTGTTTGTTTGTTTTGATAGCATAAGCACCGACAGGCAATAGCTATGAGACCGAGGAAGACGACTTTTTATCGATGTTTGTCATGGCTGCTTCGGTCATAAGGAAGAACAGATATCGTGATTCTGGCAGATGATATCAATAACAGAGTCGGCTGTCCAAATCTTGGGTAAGCCCATCTTGGTTGCCGACTTTGGGTCGATGCTTAATGCGCAGAACAGACTTCTGAGTTTTCGCAAAGAAAACTACTCACAAGGTTGCTGAAAACTGTTCGACAGCCCACGACCGGATTCGCCCTTCTTGGGGCTCATCAGGTAGGCGCAGTCCCCGAGTTTCCGTCAACCTTATGTTCTAATTGAACCCGAATTGGACTGATTACGACAAATACACTCATTTGCAAGCAAATTTCGTTTTGCGAGAGACTCACTTGGAACCCAGCTGAATCTCTCGTTTGTGACGTTTCCAGGCAACTGAATGTGCTGCACCAGGCCGCCTCATGTTTCAGTTGCTACGATATTCGAGATATCGCGATACATGTATATTCGTAATGCACTACTCATAAGGTTGCTGAAAATTCTTCGACAGCCCACGACCGGTTTCGCCCTTCTTGAGGCTCATCAGGTGGGCGCAGTCCCCGAGTTTCCATCAACCTTATGTTCTACTTGAAACCAAATTGCACGGAATTAGCGAATTATGAATATACATGCATCGCGATATCTCGAATATCGTAGCAACTGGAACATGAGGCGGCCTGGTGCAGCATATTCAGTTGCCTGGAAACATCACAAGCGAGAGATTCAGCTGGGTTCCAGGTGAGTTTCTCGAAAAACCAAATGAGTGTATTTCGCTGCCATAAACTTCATTTTCACGTCTTTCTGCCGCCAGCACCGAGTGAACAGCTGCACCTTCAAACATGCCTCGTTTTACGGTGACTCCAATTCACCCACACAAACGGCCTTAGCCTTGGGACATTCAGTGTTCAGGTGGGCTGTATATATCTGTATGGTGCCGTATTTGCAATGTCACGAAAACGGTAACGCAGAATGCTCTGTCCTGTCACAGTTCTACGACCTCCTTCAGATTTATTCTACACTTGGCTGTGTGAACACTGCTTCTGGTGCTTGTTGGCATATTAGGTGACACTCCGGTGCACTAACTGAACCCAGTGTCAACCTTTAAATAATCAGTATGCCTAATCGTCTTTGTTTCGAAGCAGATGCTTTTCTACCTTTCGTCTGCTCCGGGCGTACTACCTTCGACGTTTGTCGCAATAAGAATCCAATAATTTTGTGCCACCTACATTCCCTAGTGTGATAATCCACCAAAGAAGTCATCATACCTTGACCTCATCTCAGACTAGTAGCATCCTCTGGTGGTCGAATGTACTTTTCCCTTTATCGTAGACTGATGACTGTGTTTTGCTGCGAATCTTTAGGTCAGGATCGATTAACTGCAAATCCCCTATGCAGTCTATACATAACACGTAATTATTCACAACACCAAGACAAAATGGAAGCAGTCTTGCAAACCACTTGTGATTTGAAGATCAATACGGCGTCGAAACATCGGTGTTCTACAGTGGTGTTGTGAACAGTGATAATAGTGGCAGTGAATGTTGAAAGAGTGACTGCGATGTTTTGAAACACCCGGCCAGAACAGGAACACATGAGTGGTGGTCAACTAAACATGCTCACCAAGCACTATCCATCACCGGTGGTTAGAGACCTACTCCCTTGATGGTAACACTTTGCGGCCAGTCGCCAGCCGGTATTCATAAACTTGTTAGCCCACCAATCCTACTTTCCACTCTATCTATTCTCTTGTTCATCTGTGTTTATTCACGTCATTCAAAGCACAACTCAACTCCAAAGACAGTGATGGTGATGAGCAGTCTCATCGAATGATTGATCCTTTGTAAGTTAGGCACTCCGGACGAATGGTGAAGATGGGATGGTGTGATGGTCTTTATGTATGCAAGTAAAACCAGCGAACGTTCCACGCTTCAGATCGCCGGTGCATCTGATCAGACCACTTATGGTGCACAAACTTGTCGTGATCCATGGAGGAGGAACTCCTTCCCACAAGATAATATATCTGCGAGAAACTAGAGAAGAGGCCTCCTCACTCCATAAATTATATACCACAATGAAGATGCTTTATGCATCACTTCACTTTATGTCACTTCAAGGAGTTTGTATATCAATCACATTTGTAACACCGATCACACTGGCGTACACACTAGTGAACGGTTGTTGGCTTGACTCGACCTAGCTGATAATTTCACAGTTGGTGGTGATAGGATGAAGCCACGCACGATAACTCAGTATTTCTCGAGTTCTCAGTGTTCGTCACTTTCACATAAGAACATGTCTTTGTGGTCCCGTGTGTCCTGTTTAGTGGTTCTTTTTTTAAGTGTAGCCAGATGGAAATGCCGTTTGTCTTGAACCTATTGGCGGACAGGTTGCACTTTACACTTTTCCCACTGGTGTACCCCTCACCTGTTGTGCGCAACTCTACAAAATGATCCACTTGTTCTACAGCGTTTCGAGTTTTCCGCTTCCATCGTCTTTGGATGATTCTGGTTTAATTTCAATTTTTGTCACCTTTCAGAAGCTGATTGAGAGTACATGGGCCGATGCTTCCCTAAGGTAGTATTAATTGTTTCCTCTTATCCTTCTGATCTAGTGGCGAGGCAACAGACATCTCTCTGCAGGACCTTCGTCCAGGCTCAGACTATTATGTGAAGTAAGTTCCGTGTGTCTTTATTCATTCGCTCCCGTATGCCATGGAAATCAATATCAAGCTCCGTTTCATTCAATTTGAAAATCAATAGCAAACAGGTGGTCGTCAGAATCGATATGGCGTTTGAGAGTCGCGTGGGATTAGAATGTGACTTTCTCGCCAAATGAGTGCCGGTGTGTGTACGAAAGGCTTCTTGGCATATAGTTGAGGCTTGTACATCTGTAATATCTTGCTGATTCGTCAATCTGTTGTATCTGACTGCTGTCCCCGCTCCAGTGCCTAGTGCCTGAAAAAGACTCACCGATAAGGAACACAACAGCTTCATTGCGAACAGGCGAATGCGAGAGCGTGAGTGCTAAAATACGACGGCCTCAAGCTATTTTATTGAAGGGACACTGTCTGACCTTGGTCCAACGCTGTCTCGCGCTGTCTGGCTTCGATACAAGGCTGTCACGCGCTGCATATTGCGGGGGCGTTGTCTGACCTTGATCAACGCTGACTAGCGCTATCTGGCTTTGAAACAAGGCTGTCACGAGCTGCACATTAAGGGGGCGTTGTCTGTCTGGTCGGCATCTAGCGGAGTTGAGGGTCTCAGTAGATTCGGGCATTCAGTGGTTACTTTCAGGAATCTGACCTTCCTGATATACATCGATGTCAGTGGCTAAAATCCTAGGCCTAGTTGATTTTGGCAACCTTTGTGGAACTCCGTACATAGGCTTAAAGATCGTCCCAACGTTAGTCCAATGCCCTGTGTCGATCAGGTTCGCTGAAATTGAACTGTTGATGGCACGCCGTTGCCCTTTGAGATCTGCCCAAATGTTTTCAGAAATCCATTTGGAAAGCTACCTCGTTCGGCCGACGTCTTATCTGCTCAGGCGCAGCTAAACTTATCAACACGCGTAGAGGTGGTCCGGTAAGGAAGATTGTGGGCTCAAGATCGCTCAGTGGTTAAGGCGCCAGCTTACGGATCGGAGGGTCCGTGGTTCGAACCCAACGTCAGCATCCTTACTGCTCCTGTCTAGGCTTGGGCAACCTGGCAGTATCTCAGCCTTCGTGCCTCCGTTGGCAAGGAAGGTTGTCCTGAGAAACGGGAGTTTTGAAGATGACTCTTAATTCGGACGCTTTGAAATTTCTTCCAAAGGTTTTATTGAATCCTCAAACCGGAATCTCACTAGCTGGATCGCCCTTGAAAGGCAAGTATAGGTATAAAGGTTTACGAGGTACATTGTGTGCAGCATGTTTGAGAGATTTGGAATGCAATCTGCCTGGATGCCCATTTCCTCTAAACATTTTCATAAAGAACTCTACTTGCTCCTTGTGAACAAGTTTTCCTGGCTCCATAGTTTTGCCTGATTCTCAGTGGAACGAAGCCCTTAATATGTGTGTATTGCTCAGTTCACGTGCGCTTCCGGGGTGCGCTTCGCCATATTTTCCGGTTAACCATATACCAAGAACTTACAGCTAGTTTTCCTGTTCCATTTCAGTTGAATAAAATATTTGGATGTGTCTCATTAAGAGCAAACTAACTAGGTAATGGGCCAAGAGTGATGTCACGTATTAGAAAAGTGCCATCAGCATATCTGCCGTTAAGGTCATATTTTTTCTATCTCATTAGTGAGCTTCGTTTTCTCAAGGACGAATATATCTGCAAGTAGTGGATCAGTTGGAAAACTCGGCCACTCCATCTGTAAGATGTTCCGTCGAACAGGAACTGAACATTCAGCGAACAGCGTAAAATAAGTTCCTTAGACTTTTCAGGAAGTAAAATGACGAGAATTTTGTTACTCTGAATGATTTCACCTGTCTACTCCACAGTCTGTAATAAGCGGATACATAAGTGAAAAGTGATGGAATCTCCAGATGTAACATTTTCTCTAAAAT
>SJOL01012841.1:26618-55740 GCA_004794785.1 Opisthorchis felineus | reverse complement strand
TATATATATATATATATATATATATATATATATATATATATATATATATATATATATATATGTCTGCGCCGGCCGAACGGATATTGAAAAGTTTACCCTCGCTCACACTGTGTCGTTCTTAATGAGACCATGGGGGTTTCCAGACAGAAATTAATTCCTTGAAACTTTTCGAAGCAGAATGCAGATCTTTGCATAGATGTATTCATTCACTGTCATGATCTTAGTCTGTTTTCTCGGAATTCAACCATTATTGACACACATTTGAAATCGGTCCACCAAATGTCTCTTGTGTGGTCACCTGATACTACAATGGTCCAAAAATGTCACTCATCTCGATCTCTTTAGCTGCTGGTTTGTTTCACCGGATGAGTTGGTGAAGCAGCTGCTGTTGCCTCACGCGATATTTTCAACGTTGGAGCTTTGAACTTTCACTACTCACAACATGCAAGTAGCTTCTCAGGTATTAACCTGAACAGCTCTCGTTCGATTGCTCGACTCAGGCTCACGGGTGTTGGCGAACGCTGTCCAAACCGTCGACCAACTCCCGTAACCCTAAGGCTGAATGGTTAGCTCTTCAGACAACTATAGTTTTGATGTTGTTACGTTGTAATGTAGCCTTTAGTTGGACCAGTTTCTGTTGGTTAGAAACCATCCACCAGATGGTTTTAGAGGGAACGATACTTTAACATATGAAACCAATGTACTCTTGGTACATGACTTACATGGCTACATCCATGAAATGAACCGAGATGTTAGCTAAGGGAATGCGTTGATACAACAAGAAAGAGAGTTTGCACTGAAGTCTCAAGACAATTCGTGGAATCAGTGTAGAAGCCACAGTGAGTGTCTTTTGATTCGCTCCAACTTGTTCTCATGTAGTTTATAACACCCCCACCTATGTTGTGGTGATTCAGTGGGCGGTCTCTTCTGAGTACATCGCATAAATTGGTTTATTAAGACATTCTGACTATCAGAACACAGTCGGCTCTCCTTTCTCATGACAACAACAACGCCCTTGTTTTCGTCCTGATTGCTGGCCATTACGAACTTTCAACACGGACGCGTGCATCGTGTTAATTAGAGACTACCAAACGCAAACCCAATCATGGACTGCGCCGGATCATGTGGCTACCAGATATCGGTGGAAATTTGCAGTTCCTTCTAGGGTAGGCTGCCTCATTCCGACCGTGCCATTGTGTTGCATTGTTTTCTTAGTTCGCTTTCTCTCAAAATCACGCAAGCCGGTTCAGGGTCATCATTCATCATCAACTCCGAGTTTCTGTAACTCAACAATATCAGGTTGATCTGGCTGGACACCTACTGGATGCCTAAGACTGCTTGGGGGGTTAATAGAAGAGCGATTTTAGGACTGGCCCTTCGGGCCATCCGACCTGACTACATGAGCACCAAGTTCCACAACTTGTATTGATATGAGAAAAAGCATACTAACGTCCAAGATGGCGCATGCAGATTACCCAAACGTCGGATAATATAGAGCCTAAAGAATGACGGAGAACTCTGGTGGATTGGAGATGAGCAAAACCGTCGCTGCATGATACAGCTGCGCCCCCTATTCCAGCTGATTCGGTCAAATGCCCAAAAGAAGACTAATGTGAGGTAAACGATTCCCGAAATATGTGGAACAATACTTCATTCGCAGAAACGTCGTCTTTGGTGATGGGCTAATCAAAATACAATTCAGTTGACATTCTTTAGCATAAGCTCTGGAAGAAGCCGATGCACCGGAACGGAACGTTACCACAGACGCTGCATCAGCAACAGAAACCTATTGCGAGTCAAGGCACCTGGTTCGAATCCTTTGCACCGTGCATTTTTCAAAGACGGTGATAAAGAACTAATGAGCAGTTTTACTGTCCTACTACAAACAATCTAGAATGAAGACGATGCTGGTGGGAAGGAGCATTTCAGTCGTATTCCATTCTTCTAAAATGCCACAGGAACTTCATACAAAACCCAGCATGTCATCAGTCCTCTAGAAGTAGAATCACATGTTAATCGCTTCCTGAGAGAGGTCAATTCTCGGGAACCAAGACCTGATCGGGGATGGATTGACCATATCTTTTCTTATGAACAGGTTTTTTGGAATAGCTCCACTCTTTCAGCCGTCCAATAATGGTGGTTTTTCTTTATCTGAAAGCTGCTCCTGACTCGCTCAATGGTCAGAAGCTGCGGTTAAGTATGGGGGTCAAAGGCCTCTATTGTAGCATTTTATTCTTCACAAAGGCACTATACATGATATAATGTGTTTGCGTGCTTGCCTTCGCCTGAGTTAGCCGCGTCCGTTGGTGTAAAACAAAGCTGTGCTCTATCACCATTCCTATTTAACGTTGCCAATAACGTGCTACCTGAAACCTCTCTGTCTCGTGGATGGAAATGCTCCTGGGGCTCACGAACACTGAGTACGCAGATTGCATCGTATTTCTTGGTTTTTATCTTCTACAGGAGCAAGTCATTTTAAGTAGCCCAAACCTCATGCTTGCAGATGAAGCGATCGATGATTGTAAACAATTGACCTGTGTGGCTGATTCCTCACGAAACCATTTAAAATATATGCCAGTGAAACTTGAACCTGTCTTATTTGTGAACCTAGGGTGAGCAACCATTCGTAAGCACGGCAGATTCTACCTTCAGGAGGTATATCGCTCGACGCTCTCACTGCATGGAACTTTTACCTCATGATGTTTGATTTATGTTCGATTCCCAACTTCTGTGTGGAAGAAAACAACCTGTGCAGGCTTCTAGGGCCTTCGGAAAATCACTCTTTCTCTCACCATCGTCCAAACGATGGGTGATTGTTCGACACTCGTAATTCGAAAACAAAATTTATAGACTTTCAAAAAGCTGTAAACAGTTTTTTTTTCAGGCGCCACATCAAAGAACGAACAGCACAGCTGCTGCTACTGGCTTTTTTCGTTTAACGCGTCTGTTTCAATCAGGTCGTTCCTAATCTGGTTACACACATTGTCTGAGGGCAAAAAAGAACTTTGGTGATTTTGTTTTGTTACACACAACTTGTTAGACAACCGCGTGCTGCAACTTTGTAATATACAACAGTTGTTGGTTGTGTGTTATCGAGTCTTCTATCCGGTCGATCGACGTGTTTCCAATCACTATTCAGATGAAACTCGACCGTATCACTAGATCGAACACAGCCCACCACAATTACGCCTTTGTTATTTTCCGTATTTAACGTCCGCCACCTTGTTGTTGCTTAGAATAGGGTTTTTTCATATTTCCGGTGAACCTCCTCTATCGTGAACAAATGATCTTATGTTTAATTTCAGGTACTGCTGCGTTTATTCCGACATTCGGGGTCAGTTTAGCAGCACTGTTCACTTCACCACAATTCCAACGGAGCCTTCGGTCCCGCGTAACCTGACTGTGTTAGGACACACTCGTACGTCGCTGCATCTGAAGTGGAGCGCAGCCAGTGACAATGGTTCCCGCATTACGGCCTACTGTCTGGAGTATGCTCCTGTTCCTTCAAACCTTCATGGACGGCATCCGTCCTGGACCTCTGCACAATTGTCAGACCGGGTGAATGGGGTAGGTTGCTCCCGCAGTTTCGAAAAGAACTCATACAAACGTACCCAGTATTATCTGAGTCCGTAGCCTGATCTCTTGTGGTCTTTCATCTAAAGTTGTCCTCCTACGTCAATCGCAATTCATTTTTCTTGTCAACTAAGTTTCCGTATTTATTGACAGAGGTTTCCGAAATGAAGTTCCTTATTATTCATGAAGTTTGCAAGTAGCGGGGGTTAAGATGGAACCGACCTAACTAGTATACTATTCGGTATCTATAAATACTCTTGTTCTGGCTATAAAAATAGTTGTTTGCGATCTAAACCGGTACAATCTTTGCAATGTCTGTAACACGTGACTAATCGCTGACTGACTCTTTTCGCACTTGGTCTATTCCACAAGGCTTCTTTAGATCTCTGCATGAACAATTTTCGGTTGGCACACGGTGTAAACGTGTCCAGAGAACCATCTGGTCACATGGTTGATTCCGGTTCTTGATGCCATATGTCACAGACAACATGTTCTGGTAGTTGGTGCAGACGGTTTATCATTTGAAAATTAATTTGGGGTTACGGGCAGAATCAGCTGAAATTCAGCTGAATCTCCCCTAGTAACCTTGACTCACAACCGATTTGGTGTTGAATCACCAAATAAGATTGGTGGAAATCCGGAAACTAAGTCCCAAAGGGACCGAAACTGACAGGATATTGCTCAAGAATTTCCATAAGCCTAATAAGTAGTATCATATCACGGAAATTATTTAGATGTCTTCAATATCGTTCCAACTAAAACATGAGGTAGCTCATGTGAGGCCTGAAAAATATGAACTGGGGATTCAGGTGAAATTCACTTGAGTCTCCTGTTAACACCTTGTACTCGGACAATTGCTGGATTGGTTTATTTTTCTGGTCGACAGTTTAGTCACTGGCAGATGGGTTGATCGCACTGCATCGTTCGATGGGTGGGGGTGTGGGGGAACGCCGGCGACCGAAGAGCCATCAGACTAGATTAAATGAACCCTGGATATCGTCGAGATTAGCAGATCTTATTGCTTCCAGAAAGACCATACCAGCAACTGGCGACTGCAATGGCGCACGCACATCCCTCAAACATCATCATCATCATCATCAAAGACAGCAACATCAGTGTTGCCACTGATGCTTCACTGCCGTACTATCCCTCAAACACCGGACAATCAAAGGCTCGAAGAATGACAGAGAACGCTGGTGGATTTCAAAGGCCCAGGAGATGGAGAAGGCTTTCGCTGCAGGCAACAGCCGCGCCCTATTTCAGCTGATTCAATCAACTGGTCGAAAGAAGAAAAGTGTTAGAGAAACGATATGCGAAAAAGACGGAACGGTAATTCACTCCCCCAATCGTCGTCCTGAGCGATCGCCTGAGCACTTCCAAGAACAGTTCAGCTGGTCTCCTTCAACACAACCGCTGGAAGAACCCAGCAGGCCTGAATGGAGCATTGACACCAGCCCGCCGTCAACAACGGAAATCCAGCCTAAGATGTCAATCCTGAAGCGTGACAAGGCACTTGCCCCGGATGGTCTGCAACCCGCACTCTTCAAAGAAAATGGCGTGGTCCTGGTGAAAAGTATGACAACCATACTGCAAAAGATTTGCAACGAAAACAGAATACCAGCCGAATGGAGGTCCTCTTCCGTCATCCCAGTTTTCAAAAAGGGAGCAAGAACGTCACGTGAAAACCATCCTGGTATCAGCCTGGTATCCGTCGCATATAAGGTGCTCTCTGGCATTATTTTGCGCAGGTTGATCGATTATCCGGAGAGACAGATTTGTGGAAATCAAGTTGGGTTTCGCCCTGGTCGAGGCTGCCTTGACCATATCTTTACCTTGGAACAAGTTCTTGAACAGCGCCACTCCTTCAGACGTCCCGCGTTGGTCGTTTTCCTTGATCTGAAAGATGCTTTTAACTCTGTCGATCATGAGAAACTTTGGTAGTGTCTGGCGATCAAAAGTGTTCCTTCCAAATTTATATCCCTTATGAGGGCTGTGTATGCGAACTCCTGTGGGCACGTACGAGTATACAGCAATCTTTCACTCGAGTTCATCAAGTCCAGTGTCCACGTCCAGCGCTGCTTGAAATTCCTCTGCTTGCATCTGAAACCTCGGGAGTCGAAATGCTCCCGGGACGTTTCCTCACAGACATTGAGTATGCAGACGATATTGCTCTCCTTCGTTCAGATCCTTCCCAAGTGCAAACGATTTTAAATAACCTAAATAACTCTGCTGCACGATTTGGCATGCGCTTCACACCTGCAAAGTGTGAAGTGCTGCTACAAGACTGGGTGGGATCAAACCCACACCTCATGCTTGCAGATGAGCCAATCGACGTGGTAGATAAATTTGTTTATCTGGGCAGCTGTATAAGTTCCGGTGGACTGGCTGGAGATGAGATTATTTCTCGAATCGAAAAGGCCAGGGCAACTTTTGCCAACTTCCGACACCTATGGCGCCGGCGTGACTTGAGTTTGTCTGTCAAGGAAAGAGTTTACACTGCGGTGGTGCGATCTATACTGCTTTATGGATTAGAGACGTGGCCCCTACGCGCAGAGGAAATACGTAAGACGTCAGTGTTTGATCATCGATGTTTGCGAAGCATTGGTCTGGTCTGGTGGGAACATCGGATTAGTATTGCTGAGGTACGCCAGATGGTCTTAGGAAGAAGGAACTCTTCAGCGATAGATGAATTACTCACGCTTCATAGGCTTCGCTGGTTAGGACATTTACTCCGCATGCCAGAAGACCGTCTGCTTCGCAGAGTTATTTTCGCCGAGCCCTGTGCTGAGTGGAAGCGACCGAGAGGTGGACAGTGTATGACCTGGCAACGAAGTACGAAAATACTAACCAGTAAACTTAATCGGGTGGGCAACTGCCGCCTCCCTGGATGGGGACCCCGGGACTCAAGTCACCAGTGGTTAAGGACATTGGTAGATATGGCCCAATCGCTCAGTCAGTGGCGCTCGTGCATCAAAGCTATCGCCTTCAATACGTAGCTACCCAATTTCCGAACAAACTGAACATGCCTTCGCCTGCAAGGCCTGGTTGTACGTTCCACGTTCCCGTTTTCCGGTGATCGAAACTGTAGCAGCTGGAGCCAATTTGCCTGTGGTACACGGTTTATAGCTGATAAATCGATTGATTGACTGATTGATTGGTGAATTGATCAGAAAAAATGCTACTTGGAACAATAGACCCATCATGCATGTTCTGATATTTGATGTGTGAGTGAAATTGCTGAATGGTTTATGTCGGTGGCTCTAATTCTTCGGTTGTTACCAGTATGTTCTGCCTTCGCCACACGCACTCGGGCGTACAACGATTACCTTGTCTGGTTTCGTGACAGTCAGTTGTGCTTGAACTTTCCGTAAACGGCGAAACTTTTAGTTCCTTGCTCAGTTTTTCCGCCACATTTGTGAATACATCACGGACCGAGCATTCCTGTCTGAATTTACCGCAACTGCTGCTACGTTACTGTTTGCTCCGATTGGCCAGCATTCGGGAATTGTTTCCCGAATTTTGTCCCAGAAGTAGATCTTTTCAGTCACGTGGCTAATCGATTTCCGCTGGTCTTATACTTACTCTCTTATGTGAGCTTCAATGCAACGGCCCCGTTTCTGCACTAATCATATGTGGATTTCTGCTAATCCGAATTTCCCGAACACTGCGGTTGTTACGATATTGAGCGGTCGTCCTCTAGTCAGTTAATACTAAAAGCCCAACCCCTGACTCACTTTGCGCGTTTCTTATCTTTTACGTACAAGGATCTCGCAAGCTATCGAACCGCGGCTCAATCTCCGTTTTCAAACGATCACCATTCAGTAACCCTACCTTTCTTCATAAGCGGACGTATTTGTTGAAATTCAAAGCACATTGTCCTTCTCACATTTATCCACTTACCCTTCTGCAGGACCAAATACCACAGTTCGTAGAAGGTTTTCACGGCCTGGCCAAGTCCTGTAAACTTACCCAATTGAACCCGTCCACCGAGTACCTGATTCGCGTGATGGCCAAAAATGCTCATGGAAACAGGTGAGTGACTGTAGTTCCTAGTATTTCTCTTGTGACGATTGAATTCCGTTTCGTGTTTTTTTCTACTTGGCACTACCGCCAACAGTTTTGTTCTCTGATGTCACAGCCAGCCTCATCCGTTTGATGACTTCTTGTCACGCGAAGATGATCTGTAATAAATTTCTTCCACATAAATCATTTAAGTTCACCACGCAAGTTCTATTCATGGACAGTTAAAAAATAACTGGCTCCCGCATACGAGGAGTCAACCGACCGCGCTGATCTTTCCTCGTTTGGTGACGAAATGTTTATATACTACTTGCCAATTTCGGCAACAACAGATCAACAGTCATCTGATCAACTGCCAGTCAACACACCAGAGCTGTCAGTATTCCGATACATTTCCAACCCAATGCGCTCGTTAGGGTAAATAATGCTTATTTTCTCATGCTGGCTGCCAAGTCACGCGGTAAGAGTTGGTACATGTGAAGAACTGCACTGTCTTGGCACTCAGAAAGGTTAATCTGAATGTCAGAAAGTCCGCTGGGTGGTTGCGAAGCTTGAGGTCTACTGTTTCGTAATTTTTTTGTTATGTGTTGAAGCCGGGAATATCCTGGTGCTTTATCAGAGATTCGTCCAGAGACGCACTTCCTAAAGTGACTATCAGGGCGGCTTTTACCGACTGACATCTTGACATCTGCTTCAGATCGGTTCGTTTCTCACGGATGGAGTTTATACCACGAGACTCCACCGCACATTGCCGTTGCACGAGCTAGAAACCAGGCCACTGAGAACACATGTTCAGCCGCCGCTATCTTTTGAGAAGCTTTTGAGTCCTGCGGGATCATCGGATCCTCACTGTTAAAAAAACCGGTCTGTTTTCACAACCACTTGTTCACAGTCCCGATCTACAAGAAACGCAAGGTTCCATTGTTTCATTATGTTGACCTAGTGAGTAGTCAAAAGTTAGCAACCGGAAAGCCCAAACAATGTGTGAACGAATGGACAACCTCATCACCTCCCGACCCGATGTTATTCGGTTTTAGAGGTCGGATTCTTGCGTTTCACGTGTCCTTTGATATCGCGAAGACTATCCAGTAATCGTCAGGTGCATCTGGTTCAGGATGGTTCAAACGCACTGGTTCTTAACTGAAGAAGTGACTAGTCACTGCATTCATCGTATTCACCCGTTATAGACAATAACGTTCGCGTGGACATATTCTTGATTGCTGCCCACGCACTGGTCGTCAACGCCCCAAAAAGGCTATCAACACCGAAGTTCCTCATCTGGTTTCTTCAGACGGCCCTTAACAGTAATTAGTAAGGCACCATGCATGTTTTTGTGGTCAGACCTTCATAACCAAGCAATAAAACTGGAAGATTAACGTGTGTGTATCCCATATGAAAAGCAATATTCAACAGATTCCGGGATTGATGGTGCAATTGCACTATCAACTGGGACGCTGGGTCTCCTGTTTTTGAAGAATAGGTACGGGCATAAGACGCACGTTAGCGGGATCTTGTAACTGTTTATTCTTTTCAACTGTGAAACGCAAAATGTACGAAGTGTGCGGGATTTTGCGTTGGCAGCAAAGTTGAAGAGACGGACAATTACGACCAGAGCATAGTTTCACCTGGTTAGAATCACGGAAGTCATAGCAATAAGTTAGGTATTGCTTACGCACTTTGCTAGTCTGGTTGCGTAAGGTTCCACCGACAACCGGCACTTTTGGGCTTGTAGTAACGTTTTTGCGAGAGTTGCTTGACAGCTGAATGATGAGTCGCGATCTGACTGGTCTTTCGCAGTCCGTTGTGCTGCAGCCCTAAGGACGCATGCTGGCACATGTTCAGCCACATACACCTGTCTGTTCTGTCGATGCAAATCGTCTCCACAACCTCGAGGGGCCGCCAAATCACGCTGTTCAAAAAATTCTCCTATTGTCTGAATCAGGCACTGTCTTGCGACCCCCTCAAGGCTGAATTCGTTTCCCGCTTAATTTCACGATCTAAGTTGTGAGCTTTGAACTTCCTGTGGTTCAGAAAGCTATAATAACAGACCACGTATCAGTCAGCGTGGGTGGCGGAACATAGACCACGCTACCTCTTTTGAAGAGCAATTTAGCTGGCTCCAAAGGGTAAGTGATCAAGGCATGGCCCATGCATTCCAGTGACCAGACACTTTCTACAAATTTGTTACCAGACAGATCTAAGAGGTATGTTTTTTATGCTGGATAAGCGAAACCTTATGAATAACATGGGGACCGGGTCTCACCAGTTGTACTCCTTTTAGAGGAGTTAATCTTGGAAATTTAGAACCCCAAAGAACGTTCTCATACTTTGCTCCTGCTTACATCCATCATCAGATTATCTGTTGACATGATAAAAAGAGTAAGCAATAACGCATATTTTACCCGCTTTTCGTTGGTGACTACCGACATGAGTATTCTCTCGTTGCGAGCATTAACTGAAATGCAAAAGCTTTGACGCACTCCTGTCAATGACATATTATCAATGTCAGTAGCCGTGCACATAAATTTGTTACATGCCGAGTAGTATCGAACTTTGAATTGAGTGAACTAATCGATCGCGCCAACACCTTCTGCAGAGTTTACGCACATCGCACCTCTCTGCATCACTTGTTTGCTAATTCAATCTGAGAACGGTATTTCGTCATGACAATCACAAGGTCCACTCACGACAACAGTTACACTTGTGTCATGTTCTTCAGCTATCTGTTCCACCCCGCAGCGGCACATGCAATGGTCTGCAAATTCCTGCGGTTTTCATCATCCTATTTATTGTTTTAACATGAGAAAGGCCGTGTAGAAGACGCTCTGTTCTGGCGTTCTTCAGTTCGGTGAGCACCGTACTATATGGCCATAGCGTGCAAGGCCCACGAAAATCCTCAAAACTGTTGGACCATGCCAAACAATTAGCTGGGACTGTTATGGCCGTGAACGTGTTTTCTGATACATCCTAACATGGATTAAGAAGTCCCACTCTGTTTTCGCCGGACAACTTGAGTTAATAGGGCACTAGGGAGCGCAAGGAGCTCAGGCAGTCAAGATGAGTTGGAACGATCTGACTTAAGTGGTTTAACTACAGTGCGGGCCATCAGTCTATCCAATAGAAACACCTTCGTTTCAACCGTTTAACAGCTCTGATTTAGGTTTGTTCCTTTCTAAGCTGTAAGATATATGGTGTCAAAGGTCAAATTTGTTGACTGCCATTACTTTAACCCGAAGAAGCTGTGCGTTGGTCATGGGTGTTGTGGGCCAGTCACTGTTGGTTCTGTTAATTTTAGGGCTACTTCCTTTGTTCACCGATTAAGGTGCGTTCAAGCGGTTCCACATGTGGCCTACTGCAAACTGCCTATGGTATTCCAAAGTGGGGTGCATCGACATAGTTCTGTTTGACAGCCGACTACGAAAATCGATGTTGCTCCGCTTCTCAGTGTTTTAAGCGTTTCCGTGATTGCATAATTCGCCCGCATGTTGTGCGCTTACCGTCTAGTGAATCATCGCTCATTTACTATGGCATCCATACTCCTATTGTTGACGCCTTGATTACTTGGTTGTTTTGTTGTCATTTTTATAAATCATCTCCATCTCTGCCTCTCTTTTTTATTTCCTCTCCAGTTTTCCATACAACTATCTGTCATTTCCAAACCCAAACGACACGTGCCTGTTACCCCTGTTTTTTTTGCCTCTGATCACCCTCCCTTCCCCTCTGTTCTCTTGCTAATATTTCGCTTTTATTTGCCGTCCTTCGTAACTCGACTTGCCGCGTGTGATTTATTGAGTGACTCATTTTCTTCTGATGCAAGTTCCTCTGAGGCGAAATCCTCCGCTAGTATGAGGTCTGTGTAATCATATTTGTAATAGCCGTGGTTTATGGGAAGCGGTTAAAAGGCCTCCTTCTTTGTAGTGTCCTCTCTCTTCTTGCCACTTCTTTAATCTACACGCAAAATTGGTGGGGACGGGAAATCAGAGTTCTAGTGCGTGGCCGTACCCTTTAGCTCCAAGTCCTTATTAGCGCTTGGATAACTAACCCGGGCATTTCGTGCGCCCTGAAGCTTTATTACCCCAAAAGGATGGCATTCCTACTCATTTTTTCGTGTTACCTTGGCAGGCTGGTTCACTCACTTCTCAAAGAAAGTGGCCCGTACTATAGCAAGCGCAGTGTCAAACAGATCGAACCATGATTTTTTTTAAAACCTTAGCATTACCAAATTCTACGCAGCCGCAAATACAGACCAGCATTACGATACATCAAGTGTTCAGTCGACCGGGTGTTAGTTATCAACGTTCACCACAGATGACCCGGATAGCTGGGACACTCACACGAATTGTTTCTGTGCACACAGACCATGGGTCCGAATCCGGATTCACTCGCCTTGGCGGTTGTCAGCGCCCTTGTACGAGTGACTGACGTGACCCAACGCTCTTCTGGTGTTTTTTGTGAACTTTGATAGTTGTCTCCTACACCTACCTGCTTTCACTTGTGTCTGTGACTGTTATGTGCGCGATCACTCAGGTTTGTTTTTACAGAGAAATTTGCTCGTTAAATGTGAACAGGATTTATAGGTCAGCCCGTAAAGATCCGAAAACTGTTTCTTTTTAATTCGACCCATTTGTTCTCAGTATCAGTGTACAATTTTCAACCAAGTATGGTGTGGTCAGTCAGTCACAGGGAGCTGGTCAATGTAAGTTGTGTGATTGCGCTTGTGATTATAGTCCTCATGAATGAAGCGTGCTCATTGTGTTGGTTCAAGTCCCGCACAGACCATGCGACCCACCTAGGTGACATCCATCCATGATCTCAGTATGAGGCATCTCGAACACTATTCACATCTTCAAATTTATGAGTTGATCGTCCATTTTCTCGTTTACTCTCTCTCTCTCTCTCTCTGGATCGCAATCAATGGAATGACCCTGTCGCGTGTCATTATCCAGACTGAAATCCTATTTGCTCTCTGTTATCATTGAGTCGTGGTTTCACCCACCCATTGGTCTTAATTCGCCTGTCTTTGTGCAAATTCTACCATAGCCCTTGGAGTAGCACAATCACCACGTCCACATCCGGTAGCCCGCCACCTACTCCACACACACCATTCCTGATTAGTGCCGATGTTCACAGTCTCACTCTGGCTTGGACCCACCCAGACTCTCCTAGTCATCGTGCTACCCAATCTGCGCCCGTTGTTAGTTTGACCTATACTCTCGAAATGGATGATGAGGCGATGGGACATGGTTTTGTCACGGTGTTTGATGGCTCCGGAACGGAACATTGTGTGGAGAACTTGCGCCGCAACACACGTTACCGTTTTCGCTTGGCTGCGTCCAATACGGATGGTCGAAGCCGATGGACTGAGGTGGTGACGTTTGCCACTTTGCCAGATCGACCTTCTGCTCCACGGAATCTGCGGGTTGGTGAAATATTTTTTCCTGATTGTTCTCAGTGCTCCCTTACTCATTACAATGATATTTAGACCCATTTTTGTTCATCTCTAAAAATTGTCCGTAATTGCTACAATTGGCAATACCAGCCTGTTTTCCTTGTAAGTGAACACTGAGGCGCAACTTGTTTACTTCACCGGTTAGTTCGCCAGTACGAATATGACCCGTATATGATTGCAGACTCATTCCCTTAGAATTATTATACAATGTTGTCGCCCATATTCAGGCACCTAGGAAACTGATCACTCTGGAAGGCCTTGTAACTATGCGGAGGGTCACTAACCTTTATCGTCTGTGCTTCTGCGTAGCAAACTTAAGCAGAAATTTAAAAATTTCCATCTCTAGACGTTCCACTGTCAATTTTTGGATTTCTGTTGTGGGGATTTTGGGATTTCCTCTATTTTTGCAGTTTTTTAAGTTCAGAATTGCGCTTTCTGTAGAACTCATCATCATCATGGCAGCAATACTTCAACAGTGGAAGCTGTTACTTAATTGGTATAGATTGAGTTGTTGTTATTTACGCAGCTTGTAGTTGTATGTCAGTTGACATGTTGCCAGGACATACAAACCTGGACAGGAGGACGATTAGACTCTCAACCAAAGCCTTCAGTTCAAAAGCCTAACCACAATGTAGCGGAGGTTGTCCTGAAATCACCAGGATAGTGCGGCTTTTTAAGGGACATGTTGCTGCACATATTCGAACCTAAAATAAATCCTGTCGATTGATATGAGAGGCTCCAAGAATGTCCCGCGGACAACTTCTAGTGTGGCTCAGTCGGTCATGGAGATGCACGAACCGCCACCATACGGCAAAGCACAGTCTCCTCTCTTTTGAACTGCAACAATCTAACCTTTGGCAGTAGGCTGGTGTCTTGTTCCAACACTTTCATCATGTCGTGCTCGTTCGCTTTATCGAGTGTATAGTGCCGAAGGAATGAGTTGTTCTCTCCTCCGGGCTCAGTATCCTCAGAATACCTGAGCAATTGAGAGTTTCAGGACAAGCACTCCGTGGCCAGTCTCATCGTCGTCCGTTGAATTCAGACCAGAGAGAAGTAGTATTATGTGGGCAACAGCTGGAGTCCTCTAGGGCAGCCGTTTTACAAGTCATCGTCTTGTAGTATATTATATTATAATTATATTATTGTGCTATATTATGTTGTACTATACTATTACTATATCATAATATATTCATCATATATATATTGCATTATGTTACATTTTGTTATATTATGTTATGTTATACTATATTATATTTACATTATATTGCTACTCTTAGTATCATATCAAGTAGTAGTTAAATCGAGCAAAGGTGGAATGGGACTTGGGATAAATATGTAGACGACCGCGACGCTGCACAGCTAGTAAAAAGACCGTTAAAACTAGTTGTAAAACTATACTGGAGGTATGAATTTGTCTTCAAAACGCTGGCAGCAAAAGAGAAAATACTCACTCAGCTACCGTCACCGTCTCATCACTTTAGGTTCATTTGCGAACGGCAAAACTCCTACTGCTCAAGAGAAATACATCCGGAGAGAGGCCAACCTTCTGGGTGTACGCAAAACTAGATTTCATGTGAGGCTGTATTCAGGCGGCCATCCCCCGAGAAGAGACAATTCAATGAAGGTCTGAGTTCACTTATTCCCTATTGACTTGTCCTGGGACTGTTGTGATAGACTGGTTTACGGACTGTATACAAGCTTATGAACACCAGGCTGGTGGTCATTCCGGCGATTCCCCCATCTTCAGGTTGGGATATATATATATATATATGCGTTACAGCTTTCGGTTTTGGTCCATCCAGTCAGGCCCTTGGCATTCTCTTCTTCCAAGGACAACCTAAATGTTTTGTCACCTAAATCTGAAGACCACATTAGGAACTATTTTCGTGCGCCTAGGGTTACAATCTCCATGGCACTAACTATTCCGCTGAGGTACCCAGCCTTAGCCGCTCCCGGAAGCACATGTTCTAGACATGTGTTTCCACTCGGAACACAGTCGGTGTTAGGATTGAAAGGAATGTGTTTCGTCGTCACAATTGGGCTTCTTTCTTATGACCTTTTCATCTGGCTACTGTTCCTTCTCTCTTTTTTTTATACAGTTTACAAGCCTGATTCAACCAACTCGCCTGGATCTGGCCTGGGATCCGCCCGAAGATGATGGTGGCCTCAGCGTAAATGCCTATCGACTGGAAATTCGGTTACCATATGTGCTTCCGTCGAAAGGCGCCGTAGTTGCTTTGAAAAACACACCAGCTGCGCTGGATCCAACTGCTCCTCTGGATGTTGATCCTACATCACCCGGGATCACTAGCGAATCACTGTTCTGTTGGCCTCATGCTACAGGTGATTTCTGACAGTTGAATTGTTTCCTCTTTTATCCACATAGGGCAGCTGAAAATTTATCCACAACCCTCTACCGGTTCCGCCCTCCTTGGAACCGATCAGATAGTCGATAACCTTCCGTTCTCGTTGAACGCATAATTGTATGCAAGTGGCGAAGTGCACTCATTTGCAAATTTGGTTGGTTTTAACGGGAAACTCAACTGGATCCGCGCTGAATCTCTCGTTTACAATATTCTTCAAGTGAGTGGGCTGCACAAACGTCTTCTCGGGCCGAAGAAACTCTCCGTAAAGATTGGAGGGTGCTGCGAACGTTTGTGTCTACCAACAGGTTGCGCCTTTATGGTAAGCTCAAATAAGTCAACATCTTAGCAACGGGCGTCACGGTTTGTTTAGCGGGTCCTGGGGCCACATTCTTGGTTATGATTCTCTCTGGGTATTCATTAGCTGTCCGCACTTCAGTTTAGCTTGTACTGTATCGTCTGAGCGGATCCATCCGACTCGCCTCGTTAATATGTGTATCGGTATTGTTTTCCGTCTCACTTGCACAAATCTATTGAAGTTCGTGTATTTCCCAGTCCATGTGGGCTTTTTGTAAACAGATTTCTGCAACGCAACCGTTGGTAACTCGTTAAGGGTGGAACGAATTGTTCGCTTCAGAATTGAACTAAACGTCAAGTTTTTTGTGATCCTAGAAATCGATAAGAAAAGGCTTCGGTTGACTCCTGGAAACCTTCATTTTATTAAGAAAATCACTGCATATTCATGTGTACGAACAATCATCCTGAATGCTGTTACGATCCCTGCATTGGTTGTTCGAACTCGCCCGATTGTGATTGGTTCGGCCGTTGATTAGTTCCTTAGTGGCCTGTGTCAGGTGGCCTTTGTTTGTTCGCAGTGCCCTGGTTATTGTTCTCCACTGCTGATTAAATCAGATGAAGCTTGCTGATTGAATGACCTTGAATTAGTTTGACCTTCGATTGTACACTGTGAAATACTGGGACGACGGACCGCCCGGCTCTCAACCATATTCAGACAGTTATTGGCCGGCCGTGTTACTTTGTAAGCCGTTGCAGGCTCCGCGTCCCTCCTAGCCGCACAAGATTGAACTTCGCTATGGTCTTGTAAGAAGGTGGCAATTTATTGACACAAGAATAAAAATGCCATATCATTGATAGAAATGTGTGCGCTTAATCCCATCATTCAGTTGATCACGCCCAAGCCTTCCCTTAAACTCAGCAGGGGACTAAGCGGGCAGCCCAGGTTAGCTCCATCGATTCATCGATAAAATGTTGATCGGACTTGGAGTTGTACGTTAAATGTACAGTGTAAAGGTAGTCTCCTCAAGTAGGTAGTGAGGATAGAGAATATGATAGGGTTCGATGAATCAGTGTCCTTGTGGAAAGAATTTTTAGCCTTTATCAGTGGAGATGTTACATTGAAGGAACACATAAATTTTGAACCAACATTAACGTTTTTTACGAATTCACCGGATTTTAAAGTGTCGCGCAGACTGTATGGGCATAAGCGTTGACGTTTGGTTTCGAAAATCTCCACTGATCATGGGGAATGGAACGTCTTTCTTACTCTACGTTCCTGAGACTATGGTACCCGTAGGTTCAAGGCGTTGAGTCAGTATTCCATCGGTCGTCAGTCGTTTCAGACAGTTGATTAAGTCCTCAGCTGATTGCATTTAGTCTCTTGGCTGAATTTGCAGCATTTGCGTCATTGTTTCCAGCTAGTCATTCTTATTCAACGGTGCACTATCCATTGCGTTGTCAAACCTCATCAGCTCTACGTTATTTCATGTTTTTACGACATCTTACTGAATCTTTGACAAGCTTCTGATGTGTCATTTTAATATATGTGCATTAATGGCTTCAGTTAACCAGATCAGACTTGAATTACTCTAGATTAACCATCACAGTTTGATACCAAATCATCGGTCTAATCGTCATAGATTTTTATTTTTGGCAGTCCATCATCTCTAAGGCGTGGGTGGTAGAATTTTGGTTGTAGAGACAGAACCTCAAGATCCATAGTCATATTGAAATGGCTCAGTGGTTAGTGCGCGAACTTGCTGACCGCAAGGTCCGTGCTTCGAACTCAACGTCCTCAGCATCTTGACTGCTTCTGCCTAGGCTTGGGCAACCTGACAACATCTCAGCCCTTGCGCTTTCCTCGGTTGGCAAGGCAACTGGGCTCCGAAAGGGTGTTACAGATGGACAGTTATGACAATACCTTTCCGGGTTTTCATGATGTTCTATCACTGAGAGTTCCGGTCAGTTTGGATAATGCTTTGTGGAAATTTTGCCAACGTAAAATAATTAATCCTTACGCCCACCATCAATACAGGCTAAACGCTGGTTTAGTGTAGTCTGACATTTAGTTTATCTATCCTTACTGACTGCGCGCCTGTCCCTTTAATGAGGCCCCTTATGGACCGTGTGCGGTTACTGCTCTATTACTTCCAATAGATTTTCCGACCTTGACTGAGTTCAATGCATCCGTCGAAAAAAATTTTATTGACAGATTGTTCTCTGTAATTTTGTTGAGGGGTATGCAGTGCCCAGTTTCCTGATCGTCACGACTAGGTTTTGTCAGGGGCTGAGGTCGAAGTCAGCTGATACGAGCTGGCTTAGTCTTACCTTCTTCGATTCACCATTCCTACAGGTTATTCTGTTGGTAGAACTGACCCGGGTGTGTATAGAATGAGCGGAGGCTGAGGTTTTGGCCTTGACATCCTTTTCTTGCCCTCGACGTTGATAAGTCCTTTGTATTGTTTTGCTACACAAACACCCTAAACTGTCTCCCGGTGACAGTGACAGAACAATCCTGAGAATGAATTGTGCTTTGATCACCTTCAGTTTCGCTGTTTTAATCAGAGTTGGAGATTCTCAGGAAATCACAACAAAAAATCGCAAACTCTGGTTGTTCCGGGAAAATGTGTGCCACTGCTAGGGTGATTGGAGAGCCTGTGGCCAATCTGTTGGTCTGCTTGTGTTTGAAAAAATTCGTTTTCATCTGTAGCACCCTTTCGGTGCCTAACTGCCATGCCACCAGAAGGAAGCACGAGGGCTGGGATACTGCCAGGTTACCCAAGCCTAGACAAGAGAAGTCGAGAGGCAGAGGTCGGGTTCGGACCAAGGACCTTGTGATCAGTAAGTTTGCGCTCTAACCACTGAGCCATCTCGCTCCCCTGAGGGTGAAGTACTTCTATTCGGAACATATTTTATTGCCACAGGTTATGTCCACATATTCTAGAACATTATTGCATGCGCTGAGTGTCACTTCATTGTCTGATGATTATCTAACAATCTACAGATTCTCATGTGTTGGTACACAAGTGCGAAATCCAAACTCCTGGAACGTCGTGCCCTCTGTACTCACTCTTCTAACCAGGCAATACTCTATGCCGTGTTGTTCTGTTGAGGGACTTCGAAAGCTCTTTGTTGGATTGGTAGGGCAGTCAACGGTATGCCTAGTCCGTAGGCCTTCTTTGAGTACTTTTTGAAAACCTTAGAAACGTGAGAGTTGACTGCCTCTCGAATTCCATAGATATAACATAGACTTGCCCAGATTTTATTTGATTGTCTATAATAGGACATTTGTTTCTGCGTTGACTTTGTTTCACAAGAAAGATTGTTCGATCACTATCGGCCCGCATGACCTATCATGCCGGTGTTTGTGGTCTCCCGCATCCGGTTTGACTGTAAACTTTCGTTAATCGGCCCAAGATAACGCTTAATTTTGCCCCTTTCCCTAAACGTAACACGCTAGTCATATGGTTGGTGAAAAATCTTCGACTGCGAGCCATCATAAACGAGAGATTCAGCTGGATTCAGTTGAGTCTGCTGTCAAAACCAAACTCTTGTGCAAATGAGAGTATTCGTCGGATTTTATCCTTTTCCCTTTTACCCAGTTTCGCTTTATCGTTCGTATAAAACTCTAAGCTGCTTGTTTGTCCTCTCGGTCCCGATATTCAGCGCCATTGATTTTGCGCACGCAGACAAACTTATTGGTATCATTTTCAGTTTGGATTTAGTTTGGTTGTTTTCGCCACACTGAGATATGCGTATTTTCTGCTGGTGGATCGATCAACTGATGAACCACTTCTTTTGTCGCTTACATGGGACTGAATGTTTCGAGTTGGTTGACCTGGTTCTACCGCTTTGAAACCAGTTATCAATCGATCAGTCATGAATCAGTGTCACAAATCATTATCTAGATTTTCGACTGTTGATACACTAACTAATTTGTATTCAAATCACTCGTTTTACTCATTGTTCCTTTTGACATTTAGTTTCCTTGGAAGCTCCGATATGAATTTCTCGAAAATGAGTGTTCATCAAACTCTAGGAACATAAAATACATTTTTAGTTATCTTGTGCTTCCCGTTTGAACTCTTTTGCTTGATGGTTTGGTTGCGAAGTGTGTGAACAACTCGATTCTTCCGTTTGTGTCCGAAAGCGAAAAGATAGGTCCTGTCTATTCCATAAGTTTATCGACGTTAACTCAAACGGAAGATTGGCTTTCTGTCGTCCTCGATCGATATTTGAATAGCTTGGTAGCACTCGAACGCATGAGGGAAGTCGATTGAACTCATGTAGCCAACGTAAGTAATGGCATGCTACTCTTGGCAGGAGATTTGAATGGCGTCACATGCCCAATAATCACGATGTTTTCGAAGCTCTTGTTCACTATGAGATTGGTCTCATTGCCCGTTTGCATTTTCCTCAATCTATAATACTCTTTATTCTGTCCACGTCCCTGTCTCTCAGGTTTGCCTGGTAAGACAAGCTTTGGTTCTCTCCCTCCATGTGTCGGTGGTTCCCTTCCAATTATGCCACGTTTGGTCTCCCCGACGCATGGTGGTGATTCACCTCCTCAGAGGTATGGAAACACTCGTTCTTCTGACGTTGGTCCGCGGCGTACTCCATCTGGAGAAAGTGCATCCCCGCCACGTTTGCTTGATACATGCAATGCCCCACTCGGGGATGCAGATTCTCTAGTACCCGACTACTCTTCGCTAGTCAGTCAACCTTCCCTCTCCACAGGCTCCATCCACTTCGGTTGGTTTGTGGTTTACGAAGGCCCTGGTTCTGCAGTGACCATTGAGAATTTAATCCCTGGGCTCCGGCTTTGGTTCCGTGTTCGTGCGCGTTCGAGTTTTGCGTCGAAAACAGCTGGTCTGTCTGGGGGCTATATACCTAGTTTTCGAGACCTTTGGGGTATAGCCTCTTCACCTCCGCTCGAGGTTTCTCTCCCTGCTGTTCCCCCACCAGCTCCAAGTTTTCCTCCTCGGCTTGTGGGCCAAGCTGGCCCCACCTCACTCCACCTGAGCTGGCAATCACCAAAGAACACTGGTGGATCTCCCATCGTTGCTTATGAAGTGAGTTTTTTTTCTATGCATGCCCATATTTCCTTTTCACATCCGAAATTGACCTGTTCAACCATACAGACTGGCACCTCTTCTGAGACAGACCTAAGTCATCTGAACATTATCTGAACAGGCCGAAGCGGTCCCAACGTTTCTTCTACCAACCGGTTCCCACACGAAACTTCAAAAGTGTCATATTATCTACTGATAATGAACAAAAGCCAAACTAACACAGATCACCAGAAGTTCTAATTTCTGCGGCGAACCCTTGCGTGATCCATGGGGACACAACTGTTCCAGATCTGTTAGTTTCAAGGTGATAGTGTCACTCTGAACCTCCCGAAGAGGTCACGTGCAGTCGTCCCAGTCTACAGTGAACCTCCTAGCAGCGTCAAACTCTGATACAGCCGATGGTTTCGTCCCCACTAAACTTTGCTGCCAAGTCAACTTGTGCAGACTTACCTCTCTTGAATCCAACATGAAACCGACTTCTTGTTGGCTAATTGGCGAAAACTCTTACTGGAGCGTGTTGCTTAAATCATTCCTCAATAGTGCGGCGCGGTAAATCCCTACTCTAAGCACGACGATTGGAACTGAACACAAATGTAGGCGTCATCGAATCAAGACTGTCACTCGAGTGAGCTCCCCAAGACTGTCCTCGAGCTGGCGCTTCTACTTCCGCAAGCCAACTCAGTTCCGAACAAAATCTAACAAATTCGTAGTTCGTCCGAAGATATGGAAAACGCACGTAGTGTAAAAATGCATATAGATTGCACGAGTCGTCCAATCAGCGATATGCACTTCCTTACGAAGCTTGTCCGGTGCCCCCTAGTTCGGTCTTGAGAGGTTTATACGTTCCCGTTGTAATGAAGATTTTGTCGTCCGATTAGTACGAGTCTAATGAAAGCCAGATCACTACCCGAAATATGCTGTTTGTTGTGATGCAGCTGGTAAGACTATGTACACCTATACTCGGATGCACACAGAAACAGACTGTCAAATGAGCAACTCGGATTTTGCGTGCAAACATTTCAGTCGGTGTCCCGGTTAAATCATCAAGCTCGAATTTGTTTCTAGATATGTTATGCAATGGTACACAAAGTGTCTTCTTCCGTATGGTGTGGTTTTGTTTAGTGTACACTGTCCGCCAATTGTGTTCGCGGTGATACACGTGCTTCGAGTTATGGGACTGGGCGGAATTATTCCGCCTGCAACTGATGCATGCGATTATATCATTCCACCGTAGGTGTAGCGGGCGATTATTACTCGGAAGCCATATAATCTTTCTTATCGAACCTTTGGTCGTATTCACATTGAGTCTGTTCGATATCTTTCACCTTGTCTGTCAGCAATGCGGTCGCACCATTTAAGTGACATGCCCTATGTTCCAATTTCCGGGAGCTTTGGTTGGCCCTCCTCATTATCCATCCGATCACGAACTCCAACTTTCAGAATTTAAATTCTATCACAGGAACAAACAAACATTAAGTGACATCATAAGCGTAGGTGTTCGAGGGTAGACCGGTGCGAGGAACCAAAATGACGGTGGATGTCCAAAGTGACAGTTCTACGGAACAACCGAGTCGCTTGTGACTAGTAAGTGTCATGGAGTTCATTGTTTAATAAAACGTGTATTTAAACCGAGTGAGCTTGTTTCCAATTTTGCTGGTGATTATTAAGTCTTCCAGTCACTTTTTCCACTCGCTCTGATTTTTCAGGTTTGGCAGATGGATCTATCCTCCCCGAGGTGTACAAGTGACGAATCCGATGCCGAATCTCAGTCACGAGTATCGCCGTTACGGCACCAACACAGCCGGTCGGTTTCGGAATGCAGTGCGGTGGAGGGTCGTGGTGATATGGAACTGGATGAATATGAAGATGCTCCAAATAAATCTGGTCCCGAACGTTGCTCTAGTCTAGATTCTGTCCTCTCCAAACGCGTGGACTGTTGTTGTTGTTGCAACTGTTGTCTGAGTAATCGCAAGCTGGGCTTCAACAATCCGATCTCCGCGCAAGGTCGCCTTGTGTGTTCAGTCTCAGGTTTGGAATGTCGGGTGAATGGCCTACGTCCCGGTCGGTCCTACGCCTTCCGCATACGTGCGTGTAATCTGATAGGACGTGGCCCATGGTCTCCTTGGGCCAATATATCGACCGCCGCCAGTCCTCCTGGAGCTCCTTCTCGACCACCGAGATTGCAGCCTCGCACTGCCACCACTGTTCATGTCTCCTGGGATCCGGTGTCTCGAACAAATGGTTCCAAAGTGACGGAATATTGGCTTGAATGGCAACCTCTCCCATCTCTCCTCCCCTATCATGTCACTACCTTACCCTCTCAAGTTCACTCAGTCGACCGGAAGTCGAGTATGCTTCCCACTGGGTCTCCTAATCATAGCGACCGAGATTCCAACTTCCAATTGGTATGTATTGTAAATAAAATTTGCTCATTCGAATGGCTTCCTTGATAATATTCTATTCATCTTTCGCTCCTCTTTTGTCGTTCTCCTTTCCATCTAGCTGTACACTGGACCCGAACTCACTTATGAGTTGCATGGTGTTCAACCCGCCAGTAGGCTTGCTTTTCGTGTTTGCGCGTTGAATTCAGCCGGACCGGGAGCTTGGAGTCCAGTCGGTGTCTGCATTACGCCATCCACTGTCCCTGGTCAACCTAGCGGACTACGTATCAAACAATGTCTTCCTCACTCAGTACAAGTTCACTGGGCTATGCCACAGCCCAACGGTAGTCCCGTTACAAGTAAGCATCTCCATTTTATCGTGATTGGATTGTGCAAATCTGTTCGCAGAATGCCGGATTATTTCTTTTCCGTACCGTGCTATTCATCTAGTTTCTCTCATTTGAACTCTACTCAATAGACACTGGTAATCAGTAGGTGTTTTAGAGTAATGTAGTTTGATATAGCCGTCTTGTTCTCAGTTGCTTACGAAAGTTGGACATGGGAAATTAAACTTAGAACCTTTTTTACTGCTTCGCATGACCTGTTTTATGCTTCTCTAACAGACGGACTGTAGTAACAGCAAGGTCACTACTACCTTGAGTATCCGGTTTCGGTAATCTTACTCAGAACTGACTTCATCGGTAAATACGGAAAAATGTCTCCATCAGCCACTAGTCTGTTCTTCCGATGAGAGAACTCCCTCCCAAAAGGGACCACTTTCTCCCTGTCATATGAACTTTATCATCGGATTGATGGACGAAATCCAAGAACCCCTAAAACTCGCCAGAGAATCTCGGTGATTTCGTCCTTTCTACTTCCCAGCAGCGATGCATTTTCCCAAGAAATCGGGAAATACGAGGACTTTTGCATTAAAATTTATTTCCGTTTAGCTACGGGGATCCAGGATTTTCAACAACCAGGTGTGCCTCTCAGGTACGCATTCCTGATACTGCCTACTGAGCTTGACACCTGAGCAAAGGGGTCGACCCCTAGCCTATTTCTAACACGAATGTACCGTTGATTTGAGATCACAGGTGGTTCTTTTGGTTCTTTGGAGTCATGGCTACAAACTTTACAAGCTATGTGAGCCCCATTGTTTGACATAAGCTCGGTTCTATGGCCGGCAATCCAGGTGATTAGCTCAGATTCACAGGCGAACATGTCCCCCTGAAAGCCTCTAGTTCGGTCAAGAAGATTTCCCACGATACCGGCAAGCCAACGGAAATCTGTCAACGACTACCAGTAAAGGGGTTGCATAGTTATGAAGAATTAGTGAAGTAATACTTGGAATTCGCACTGAAGGTACTTTGATAAATCATGTTCTTCTTAGTTCGTTCCCCGTGGATCGCACTGGCACACGTGGAGTGGAATGCATTTTGCCCCAAATACCAACCCCTTTGTAGGACATCATTGAAGTTTAGCTGTCCTTTAAAAGTATATGTCAAGCAAATCGTATTTAATAATGCTCTGATACAGACTTCAGTTTCGGACTTGTTATCCCTATCTTTAAGTTTAGTGTACATTTACTACTCTGATAACCCAAGCGTGAAAAACACGATGTCGAGAATGTTGTGAAAAAGACTATTTTGAGTTCCGAACAGCGACTGTGTATTTGGTCAGCATGCATGATTACACGGTGGAAGTTAATTCTCCTGTTGTATTCGACAACCGGATTTTAACAACTCTGCATTAAAAGGATACCACAGCCGGACAATTTATTTATTTAGAATACCAACACTGGACTGGCAACGGCAGACTGGTTTGAGAACAATGGGAAAACTCACAGAGCGCAAGCATCAACAAATGAGATTCCCTGAACAAATAGAGAATACCGTGTTTCTCACCCACTGTGTGGGAATTACATCACAGATCTTTTAAAAAATTGTATATTTCCTCTATGACTTATTCGGTTGTTACGATAAACTAGGAATTCGGTCGTGCCTTTTCCATAGGGGCCCCAGTTTGTCTAGGACCCATGATGGTCCCATTAGGGAGGAGGGCACTATATTGGCTACATTGCATAAGCATTCCGGTTCGAGTTTTCCTCTGTACGCGGAAGCTCTAGTTTATGTATACAGTGACCTCCTTCTTGAAAGAAAAATGACTTTGTTTATGCAAAAATGGTTTGCCACAACAAAACTCCTGAAAGAAGGACAAACCTCCCCGTTCGCATCAAGAGCCTCATAAGTGCTGATTTTCCCAAATGTTGAAACACATTAGACCGAATCACTGAGCTCACAGTTGTTCATCTGAAAATTTTCCTCAAGTTGGCATCGGTTTAGACCAGCAGTGACGTCTTGTTGCCACACCTGCCTTGTGACTATCGTTACCTGCCCTTACTAAACTTGTTCATTTCTAATGGCATTAGTGCAGCACCCAGTTTCAACTTTGTTGCCACTGTGACGTTGCAGCGACTGGCACCTGCTATTGTGGTTGCACTTTGGGCTGTACGTGTTCACAATCCTGGTGTAAAAAACGTATAGTTTCGAGCGCCTAAGAAGTCGCTTATTTTCTGGCGACAATGTTGCAATTATGCAACTTATATATTGTACCAACTCATTCATACCTATTTGCTTATGACTTTCCACTGATTCATCAAGCCAAATGATCTCCGTCAGCCACCCACCGTCCTGGAATTTTGTTTTCAGGTGCTGGGTACAAAGAGACGTAAGTGTGGCTTTAGGGTGCACTGAAGATCAAGACTCGAACCCGGGATAGGATGGCTGGCGAATGCACGCCACAGAAGAACGCCAGTGTCCGTAATGCTGCTGCGGGAGTAGGCAGCTAAGTCGTTTACTCTACTTGGTCTAATAGACCTGCAGCTTGTTCTCAGCTTCACTGGAGCATGGTTGTCCACTCACTGGTGTAGAACATAACGAAGACTTAGGCGCAGGTTCTGCGTTCATTAGTCTGGCTATCTAAGTACGCCAGAACAAGGGAATTAGGACTCCAAAAAGGAAATATGGGATTTCGCGTGATGAGTTGTTGATACCATTGATCCTCAAACTAATTTTTGATGGGAACTGCGAACTTTAGATTAGGTTGAATCGTTTATCAACATCACTGGGTACAGTCGAATCAATCGTTCATATGCTTCGTGATTCTGAATGGTCATGGGCTAACAATACTATAATAATTGATGAATTTTATCGTGCGCAGCAATACCAAGTACAGGCAGTGGTCGAGACCTCGTTCCGAGGGCCAGGTCAGTAAGTGAACGACGAATCCGCTCAAGGTCACCTGCATTAAGACTCACTTTGTTGCGCCCAGAAAATTCGAGCAATTCATGGGATAAGGCTGGCTTGTAATACTTAGCTTCAAAAGCAGGATCCGGCTTTACTATGTTGCCACAGTACGACGAAGCCTCACCAGACGCCCCGATATTCGCATGTTGTTCCGCGTGATACCTCGTTTCAAGAGCGAAACCATCCGGACGTACAAAATCATACAAATTCGGACACTCCTCAGCCATAGTATCTGTCACATCAAACCTGTAAGTAGACTGAGAACAGGCAGTCGAAACTCACATTTGGGGTTTGGGAAGCGAGAGAATATTGATCAAGAAAACCAGGTCGAGCGTAACGTATCAATGTGGTCACAGTTCATTTCATCCAAATCTCAGCTTTACGCGTGAATTCAAACAGAGCATTAATGTCAAGTTATTCTGGGTACGGAAATAGACTACTCCTCTCTAAAGGAAATACTGTATGATTCCAAAATATTTCCTCAAAAGTTTGTCAAGAAGAACCGCACCGTGTGTTTTCAGGACTAGAGTAATAAATTTTCAATCGTATCGAGTTCCCGTTTCACTTTTAGTGAATTCAATGCTCTTGAATACCCATCTAACATATCGTCGTAGACCAGTATGATGGTAACATTATCTACGCAATTTGGAACTAATGTTCTTCTCATCTGGATGAACTTGACTAGTAATCGCTAACCACAATAGTCCACCCCGAAGACATGTTTTTATGACCAAGAGACTTCGAAAAACTTCGAACTACTGGAGTCCGGTGCGTTGCTCCAATCTTTCTCTCAGTTTCCAGAAGTCCTCTTGAAGTGCTATTCCAGACTTGACTTGTATAGCTTTCAATCGATCGCAAAATGTCCCAGCAAACGGTGTTGTGTGTGTGTCTGAACTAGCTTATCGTCCATTTCAAGCCATGTCTAAGTGTCCACCAATGCAACGAGTTAATGTATATGCCATACCTAAGACGTAATTTATTGATTCCATTAGCCAGTGGATGAATCTGGATCATAGAACATTCTCATTTTGGTGTCTCATCTTGGAGAGTATGTCAGTCACTTAGGGGACCGCAAAATCTCTTGTTTTCTGTTCTGGAAAGGATTCTCCATAGTATGGTCTCTACCGACCTTCCTGTTTAGGAACAATTCCTCGATTGGGAGGAGGTACTGTGCAACTGGATTTTCTATCGACAGGAATTTTCGTCCCAGTTGTTATCGAGGCTTTTCGAAGCCGTACGTGGCTTGTTGTATATGATGTATGACATAAGTTGAAGAAATTGGCAAACAAAATACCAGTCCAGACTTCCTCGCTTGGTTGTTGCAATCAACCTTAAAAGTTTCTGGAAAAGTGTATTCAAATGCTATTCTTTTAGCGGTCTTTAGTTGAAATTCACTTATTATTGGTGCCAATATAAGGAAGACGAAATGGTCTAGCAAGACCTGATCGGAACTCTCGATTGCATACCGAACACTGGCAGGTCCAGATGGTCGGAACCGTCCTACAGACNTTCAATTTGATCATTATTGCTTTCTTATTAACCCAGCCTGCACCCGGTCATGACGTTACCATACTTCTAACCTCATCATTTAGGTTTCACCATAGAATTGTCAACCGTGAACGAATCATTCGATGCCAATACCTCGTCACCGTCGATAATAGTATTTGATATTCCTGCACCAGCGCCCGATACAACCACTTCCAGTTCCACACTGGCAACCCAACTCACAGATCTGGAGGAGAGTTTGCGTCCCCACCTTTCTGTGGTCGAACATCGCCTTGATCACCTACTTCCAGAAACGAGCTACAAGTTAGTTTTCACGTACCTATCAGATGTGTGTAACAGCCATTTTCCTCGGAGATTTATTGGAGAAGTCATTTTGGTGTTTGTTTGTTTTTTGTTGTGCACCGAAACTGTACTACGGCACTCTAGTTACCAGAACCTCATTGACGACTGTGGACGAGTTTGTGCACGCAACAGTCTACTCATAAGTAATGAAATGGCCACAGGGACTACCGCAAAATTATCTTGGCATAAGTATGGCGAGCATATGCTTCATCGAAGTTTAGTAAATACAACTATTAACTGATACATTACATTGTCGTCCGGGACCACTGGACTGACTTGACCAGTTCGAAACCGACCTTGGCCGCGTCCAATACAGATAGCCCACTGGTTGATTATAGCATATAAGTTGAATCCGGTGTTATTAGTCAGTCAATCTTTGTTGTACTTTGGGTCATACGAAATTTCGATGTATCGAGTTTAGACGTTGGTGGCCATTTATGCCCCCTTTAGCGTACTACCCGGTTCTATTGGTCCGGAAGCTATACTGAGGTTTGTTCTTTCCATCTTACCCGTGCATTCATTGATAATGAACCGCGTACTTGTCGTACAGTGGTTGTAGCTGCCACAGTTTCGTTTACCGATGATTTGGGGAGGTGGGCTAGGTAGCTGCGCATTGAAGGCGAGAGCTGATAAATTGGTGCGTACGAACGTGACGGACGGTGCTACTGGGCCATGTCTGACAATGTCTCCAACCATTAATGTGGCCCACACCACGGGGTCCTCATCCAGGTAGACGGCAGTGACCAGCGCAGCTGAGTTTGCTGGTAATGGCTTTCATACTTAGCTGCCAAGTCATTGTTTGATCTCCTCTGGC
>SJOL01012841.1:0-20573 GCA_004794785.1 Opisthorchis felineus | reverse complement strand
GCCTACGCCACAGGTGACGCAGGTTCACAAAAGCTGCTCTGGCCTTCCCAATCCCGATGGAAGTATCATCTTTCGCGAGACTAATACAGCTGCTCAGGTAAACAAATAAACAATCGGCTCATCCGCAAGCATGAGGTTAGGTTCCGAGCCCACCCAGTCTTGCAGCAGCACCTTACACTTTGCAGGTGTGAAGCGCACGCCAAACCGTGAGGTGGAATTATTTAGATTATTTACCATTGTTTGCATTACCACGGGGTCAGCTGCAAGTAGAGCTATATCATCTGCGTACTCGATTTCTGTCAGCGGACGCCCCGGGAGCACTTCGACCCCGAAAATATAATATGCCACTTCTAAATCTGCAGAGACTCCGATATTTATATCTGTATCTGTATCGCTCCAGACCAGTGGGATCTCAGCTCAACCTGAAACTTATATCGGTTGTATTTGGGACCTCACGGTGTAGTTTTCTCATCTGACCAGTGCTCAATGTGACTAGCCTCCCTATCAAGGGCGACTTTTATGCGGACTCTCGTTTGTGTGAATCATGGAGTCAAATATGGCTTTCGTCATAGAAGTTCTATCACACGAGGCGATTTACGTGCATGTTTTTATCGCCCCTATCCTTATTTGATCACCACTCAAAAACCGTTTCTGCTGCTTTCTTTGCCATGTTGGTCATCTAATTTCATATATGGGAAAGAGTGTACCTTCACGTAGCTCTGTTTGCATAATTTGTTCTGCTGTCATGTGATGTGAAAGAGGGAGAGGATCCTCTGAAATGAGACTATTCCTTCAGAGAACATCGCTTCCGTCAGTTGCTTCTCACTGCGAGACTACCCAAAGACGGCTCCCAGAAGTTGGTGATCTTTCTCAGAAGGAGACCTTGCTGGCTGTTAATTGACTCACTTGTTGTTGAAAAATGAATCGCACTTGCCTAGTCTATCGACTTTCTAGATCCGTCGCTTCTGAGAATAGACCCTCTTTCAAGGCAGACGACTGCGGCTGGTTCCAAAAATATTCGCTCTTGAGGGAGGTATTGTGGGACTTGAATAGCAGTCATTATTTATGACTGTAGCCCAGGTAGGTCTCACTAGAATATAAAATTCTTATGTGGAAACGCTATTGTTAGTCCTACAACATTTATTTCTACAATCTTTCGACGTCCACCTCAGCTTGATCGTCTGGCCGCGTACTACTTATCAATACCTGAGCCAACGATTAGACGAATGGTGGCTTCTGTCCTCCGATATTAACGAATTACTTGTTTTTAAACAGTTGGTTTGGCAGGCAGGGTTACCTTACTGGGAACTCTCGCTGTCAGTGGAGCTCGTGCATCATATTTATTGTCTTCAGTGCGTAGCTATCCAGTTCCCCCAGTGCTTGGCTGTATGTCCCACACTCTCCCACTTTTCGGTGATCGAAACTGTAGCAGGTGATACACGGTTTAAAGTTGATAAATTGAAACTGAATTGATTGTGTATAGAACACATTCACTATTTTGGTCTTGGCAGCTCAATCCCCCAAGAGGTTGCATCAGATCCGCAATTTGAAGTCTTAACTTCCACCAACTATTTTGCGGGTTGAAAATTTTGAAGGATCCCCTGTTTCAACAAAGCCGGCTGACCATTGCAGTTGTACGGTCATCATCATTGGCAGAGTGAAACTAAGCTCTTGAACTTATTTGAATCACGCCACTGTGAAGTCAGACGGTTGTGTACAGTGGAAGGGAAGAGACCGTGTAAGAGTGTAGTTGGCTGAAATCTGACTAGTCGAAAGCACATTTTGTTGTTTGGAACTGATTTTCATTTCCTCAGCCAAGTGAGCGTCGTGACACTTGTTTTTAGCATATTAGCTGGACGGGTGTAGAAACACACCAATATGGACGTTCGCTTAGTCTGTACCACCTACCTTTTGATGCTTATCTCGTCTTGCTTTATCCTTCGTTTCTTCTGGTTGCTTGGCAGCAAAAAGACGAGGCTTGCAGGTTGTTATGTGAAAAGTGTTCCAATGAATCAGCGTTTTTGATGGTTCAGTCGATAGAATTACTCGGTCAAATGTGCCGTCGGTCGTACACAGCGATCAGTTCAAAAGCTGATAGTTGCTTTGGCCAAAGTAATGTGACTTCAGATAGGAATTGAACAATCAGATGGATCCAACCGAATAATTCGTCCATCTGTTCCATTTGTTAGTTTGCTCGTCGAAATGCTATTCTGAGGTCGACCAGTTGGTCAATGGTTTAATATTGAGTAATAATTGTTCATCTTTAACAACCTTTCGGTGCATAGGAAGCACGAGGGCCGAGATATTGCTGGTTCGCTCACCTAGGCAGGAGCAGTCGAGATGCATAGAATGACTTCGAACCATGAACCTTCCAGTCAGTGGGTTCGCTCCTTGAGCACTTAGCTATTTCGGGCTCAGTTAGTGGTTTACATAAGTTTCCCCTGCAAGAATATGAGTTTCCAAATAGCATCGTTGGCCTATTCGCCTAAGGCAGCTGTTCTGACATGCATTCGGTCGATTCAGTCTTGCCCATATGAATTTCACTGCAGCTGCAAACGAATTGGTAGAAATATTTCAATAAAACTAACTGGTGCAATCTGCATTTTTCCTTACGAGATTGGTTTAACAGTTTGTTTAGAACTGGGACAGCCGTGCGCTTTCATGTTGTGAATTCTGTTACATTGGGCGAGCTCAAAAGCGCAACCCTGAAATTTCAAGGTGTTTTGTTCTATTCGTTTTTTCATGTCACCATCCCAATCCTCTCTTAGTTGGGGAAGAAATACCCACTTGGTCGGTTGCTTTTTTACGCCACGATATAGAAACTTATGATTTCATACTTGTTTCATTCCCCTAATGAACAGAGTTCGCGTGCGTGCGCTTAACGCGCTTGGCTATGGACCCTTCTCAGCAAGTCTGTCATTCACTACGCTCCCTCTCTGTCCGGGCCCTCCTCGTTTTACGGCACCCACGATGCTCACCGCTACCTCGGTACGGCTGCAGTGGTGTATGAGCGATGAACTTGAAGCTACTGAGTCTCCGCATCCTGCCTCTTGTCCGAGAGTATCTGACAGAGCTAAACCTCTGTCGCATTCAAATCTACAGTTTGTTCTTCAGCTTAGTCGGCAACCGGATGGCGAGTAAGTTTGACCTCTCATTTGAACTTCTTGACAAAGGATGCAGAATATGGCTATCGGTTAGGTGGATGTACTCTCAATTTCGTTTGTCTTAATTCAAGCCTCATTGGATGGAATACTTCTTTGCACAATTCTGCCAGGTGACTTGGTCACTCCCAAGTCTCTCTTCAGTACTAGCCGCATGCCTTTCAATACCTACAGCCGTGTGGTTTGTCTGGTATCGTTCTTATACGAGCAACAGGTGGAAAGCTGAGAGGTGGTGAATTCACCTCATATCAGTAACGTGTTAGTCTTTCCACAGGGCAAGTCCCTGTGCGACGGGATCGATCGGTTCTCCAGAGGTATCCTTCCCTGAGCAAAACAGTTTCTCGCCTCTGTTTCCTGTAGTGCTTTCCAAAATCATACTGAACACTGCCGCTCCAACCAGTGTCCCTTCAGTGGCGCCCAATGTGTTTAAAGAGATGAAAGGTGAAAGAAGGCTTTTGATTCTTGTCTATATTGACAATCAAACATTCAGTGGGACAGCAAAATCATAACCAGTCCGGTGGAATGGTGCAATCCCCTCTCTATAAGTAAGGAGGCAGTGCGGGTTGTTAATTCCAGCTTCCAATTAAGGGAATACATGCGAAGACGTTATGAATAATGCTCACCAAATTGTCCTCTCTTGCGTTTTTATTCGAAAACATCCATTGGGAACACATGTTGGCCATTATTTCCGGACTTAGGTGAGCCAAAGGAATGTTCCCCGCATGCCAGCGTAGACCCAATGATACACACACTTTGCTGACTTCGTAACTGATGCAGTGTCTCTTTGGGTAGAGTAGGAAAGATCCGTCTCAATGAGACTCTACCAGCGGGGTGGGAGTTTCTCACAGATACGCTAAAACGGGACATCTAGCCAAGTTTATTAAGATGTACATTGTGATTGTGCTGCCCAAACAGGTCCTGCATATTATGTGAAGAAAGTTGTTTTTACTTGCATCTTTCACATGTGATCCGGCCAACGAATCACTGGAAACAAAGCTCCAAAAAGCCCCTGAGTAAGTTCTCTCGCAGCTCATTTATGCATCCTTCATGAGCCGATCGCTGGCCAAGCATGAACTGAAAGACACTTCTTTGTCGGAACATCTTGGTGTGTATACGTTTGTTCGTCTCTTTCTGTGGAACTTGGTCGGACTACCGGACAGCCATCCTAGCTGACGTCTGAATGCCTTCCGAATATTTCACATAGAAGACAACAGCTAACCATAACTTGTTCCGTTTTAATCTCCATACTATACAAAGGTCATCCTCCGAACACTTCGACAGCTGTGAAACCCGTCTACCATGTACCATCAAGACAACCAGAGTATATGAGTATAAACGTGCTGGCCATACTAAGCGGTGCTTACCAGCCCGTGGGTTTATATGAACAAACAGTCAGGTGACAGCATCAAGTTACTCCGTTGGTTCGCCTTGGCTATCAGCCAACTCCAGTTTTTTCAACCTTTGGTCAGTGGTTCTTGATCCGACTGAAGTGTCTGTGAACTGTGATAGACTTTATTCTTACAAATATATATATATATATATATATATATATATATATATGAACAAGAGATTACTATATCGGTCTATGTTGTTCTTGATAACACTGAAAATCTGAACAACATCGTGTAAACATTACGGAGGGTAAAAGAAACTGACAAAAATCAGCAGTTCGGTTATGCGACCAATCCAGACTATGCATGTACGCTGCTCAAATCAATATGCTTTCCCAAAAACGCAGCACCCCGTGTTTTGTGTGTGGCTATTTTGGGGCAGATACGGTGGTTTCCACGGAGAATGGATCTTCTTGGCTAATCGCCGGGGGTGGTATCTCTTCATGAGTGATGCATCCGGTCTAACATCTGTTGGCCAGGTGGAAAACTGCACACACAAAACGTGGAAAATTGCACGCAAAAAAAGGATCTTTTTTTCAATTTTGTGCAATTTTCACATTGTCTCCTAAGCAGTTGCACTGCAACTTGTCCTGAATTGGATATAAGAGAAAGAAGGAAAAGAAGACGATGACCATTTCTGCAGGACTGTACCGTTTCACACACCCTTCTCAACCGCGTGACATGCGATTTGCGAAATTCAGGTGAACACAATCAACATCGCCGACGACTTGTCTCGATCACTTTAAGGGAGCAATTGATACTGATGTGACACTCGTGGACTAGGTGTCTGATGATCGAGGAGTTCGGGTTGTAATCGATTGCAGCAGCCTTGTTCCTGTCCATCCTGTTGTTCTTTTGCACTCGTTCCATCATGTCAATTTACTCTTTGTTGTGAAGTCGAGCCACATCCTGTAGAGGAATTTTAACGAGTGCAAATCCCAGTCAAGACGAGTTTTCTTTATTTGAAGCGTGAAACCCTAACATTATTGTGCTGATTCGAAACCATGAATAGCTTTGCCGGCTCACTATAGTGATGGTCAGTTTCTATTGCCTGAATGAGTGTGTGTAGGTGTATGCATCTCGGAATGATTGTAGCAAGCTAGCACTAAGTACCTTCCCCATCCACTTTTATTGTTTTCTTCACAATAAGGTTTTCAAATAACTCATGGTTGTACGGCAGCGAAGCGTCGGTGTTGTCCATGATAATGATGATGATGATGATAATAGTGATGGTCCGTGTTGCAATAGTATGATTTACTATACGTTGACACTATAATGACTAGTTTTCATTTCGATGGCAATGCGCTATGATGTTGAACAGTTCGTGTATCTTCTCTATCTGTAGGCTAGTTCAGTCATTTTTGTCGTGTTCAAGTGTGGTTGAGCTGTCCTGCTCATGAGGTTCAGTGTGATGCGGTCCGTCGGAACAGCGTACCTCTCTTTAAGAAGCAAGGAGGGTGCTGAGGTCCGTCAACCATACTTTTGCATCCTTCAGATTGAACCACTCCGCCCGGTCCCGTTGTTCACTTTTTCGATGGACCTTTGCACTACACTACTCAGTACTTAATTAGGACTTTTCGAAACTGCTTTTTGATCGTACGTCGTGAAGCATCTGTCACCCCATCTTCACTCTGTTTGAAACCTTTTCTTGTCTTTATCTGTAGTTGGAACACTATCTACGATGGGCCGGAAACTGTATACAAAGCTACTCGCCTCACTGAGAACACCAGCTACAACTTCCGTGTACATGCAGTTAATCAGACTGGGCCAGGTGCCTACAGTGAAGTGTTGTCCTTGAGCACACTTCGCCTCCCCCCACCTGTTATCAGAGGTGAGCTATACTTACGAGAAATTTACCTTCCTTTTTTGTTGCGTTGCCACCAGGCCACTTTTTTCTTCTTGAAGTTCAGGGTGCGTTTAACATCTCGATCCATGGTTTTTCGGTACTGAAATATATCTGAACTAATCACCAAGACTTGCAGGTAAAGTTGTTTGTTTTTGGTATACGTCATTATTGAACTTATAATTATTGAGCTTATAATCACCCTAGAATTGAATTATCCCACCGTACAACCAATTCCCTTGTTCGCTTTTTTGAATCGTTTGTCGACGAGTATTTGTAAAAGCTTTAAGAGTACATCGCAAAGCGATCCGTACCAAAACGTCACTTTATAGCTGTTTTCCCGTTCCTGTCCATGTATCTGGTTGACACGCTGTTGCGCGCATCATATCATCCATCTTTGGTCTCACTCTTGCAACCCGTAGGAAACTTGTTCGAAGATTATATTTGGGACATTGTTGTAACCAGCGCTTGAGATAAGGTCCACTTCTGTGCTACATGCAAAATTCGGTTGTTTCCGGGACCCTCAGTCTTGGAAACTTTGTTTGATCAAGCTTGAATACGTTTCGGTAGTCCTGCTAGACCGCCCTGGAGGATCGTTTGTGCTGCATGACTGAGTTATACCTAGCTTAATAGTCGATGATGGTTGTAGCTGCTACGGTTTCAGTGACCGACGACAGGGGAAAATGGTGAGGACACAAATGCACGCCGACATTTCCTAGCGAGATACACCAAGTACCCTTGGCCACTGGCCGGATAGGTGATGTCGTTCCTATGGTAAGACATTAAGACTGTTTCCTTCCCTGCCGGTAACCGGATGCACATAATGTGCCCGTGCATTGAACCCAAGCTAATTGTTTGAAGAAAGCCTTTTCACTACACTTGTCCATTTCGTCTGATTCGTAGATCATTTGAAGCCCCTGGGGATTTGCCACAGGACCATGTGACAGTGCAGTACAAGTGCAAGCCTCCCGATAGGAAGGTGTTTGGTTCAAACGAGTTTTCAATTTCCCCCTTCCCTATGCTTTGGCAGGCTGATGATATCTCAACCACTGTCCTCCCACCGCCCTACGCTAGGGCGTTAAATTAGCGCAGCGTTTTGTTTAACTTCAATCTTTTGAGGGCTTCGTAGTCCGAAGCATCATCGAGATTGTACTCCAAGTTTGAACGCCTTTCGATAGTTTTATTCGAACTTTCGTGCTTGTTATGTGCAACCTCCAGACGGAGTCAATTTTTGAATTTTTCGATGGTATTTTTAACAACCGAGCAGTTATTCAACGCGACACAACCTTGGTGTATTCATTTCTAGTCGCAAAGTGTCCGTAAGCATTATGTGCCGTCTATATCGTGATTCACAGAAACAAAAATGTCCTGTCTAGACTGAGGTTCCCTGCGCGCTTTGTTCTGTTTAGTCCCGTCCTTCTCGGACAGCAAAGACCAAGTGTCCCATTCCTCTTAATGATTGTCTCAACACATTCGAAATAAAGTTTTATGACAGTATTCTCTCTGATCCTTAATTTAGGGCTCATTTTCCCGGCAAATAGCGTCTTTTGATATAAGTACTGTACATCAGTTCACAGGATGATGTACGAACAATGTTCTCCGTCTCAGTCAGGCGCACAGTGAACTTGTCTTCTGTTTTTGTCTACTTGCCAGTCTAACAGTAGCATGATGCTTTGTATTTTGAATAACGCCCAACTTTCATGCGTTGTACATTTCAGGTCTGAAAGTCGTGGATATCAGTACGGATGTATGTCAGCTCGAATGGAGTCCGGTATCTCTGTGTGGATCAGATACTATTGTGTATGTGGTGCAATTAATGCCTGTTCTACAATCCGGCGCTCATTCGCCCCAATTGTCCAATGTCCAAGCTCAGGTGTGTTCTCATCTGCTGCCTTTTGACAAAGTTCCTTTTGAAATTCCTGCTTGTTATCCAATTACTTGGGGCAGTGATACCGTAGTTTCATTAAAATTTTGATCGGCCACCCCATGAATCACTATCCTACTGTTAATCAGACCGAGCAGCAGTTCAGCACCCCGTAGATTCAAATCTTGAGTGCCATACTTGGAAGTCAGCCTCCATTCTATGTTGATCTAACCTGCCCTTCTGATTAGGTTGGCCAATGAACGCTCACGGCAGTCCACCTAGCCCTCTAAAGTTGCATGATTCAGAAGAATCGGAACGTTTCTAGATACCGAGTTACGACCGAAGAGCTTACGATGGGCTTGTCAAACGCAAAACTGTGGATTAAGTGCCTATGTTGTCAAAAGTGGTAACAGCCTATACAGCGTAACATTTATTTGAAACGAGGACTAACGTCATTAACAGTACGTGAAAACGATTCAATGCCGCATGAACCCTACATTGTTAACCTTACAGTATGTGACCTGAAACACTGTTGTTCTGCACAATTTTTTTTCAACATTGCACGGCGCAGACGGAATTTTATTATCCACAGTAGCTTTATTATATAACTAGCTAACCTTCTATGCGTAATCCAGTAGTCCGTACAACAACGCTGCTTATCGTTCCTCGTGTGTCATTTGTTCGAAATGATGCTCATTGCCTATCCAGGCCTCGCGTATTGTTCTGGTCACAAACAAATGTCAACCAGGTCTCTTTAGGTTGAAATAGATAGAATGAGACAGTTCGGTAAGAAGGAGACATTTTCTGGTTTCCCCGTGGAATTAACAACAAAATCCTCACGAGGAAACCGACTGACCCAAACAACGACATCGTCTCCCCACGTGAACAACTTTCGCTTTACTTGTGTGGTGTTTAGACATGTAGCTATGAAGACTGGTCTCCGGGTGCATATCAGCCATCTCACGCTGGCGTTGTCGAGTAGTTACACCCTGGGTTTGTTAACAACCGTGCCGAATCCAGTTCGTATGAAATCGAATAGATTGAGCGTTGTATGGAACAAAGTGCCTAGGTGTAGTTCGTTCAGCTGTAACACCCATCCGGTGCCTAGCTGCCATGCCACCCGAGAGGACGCATGAGGGCTGGGATACTGCCAGGTTGCCCAAGCCTAGACAGGGGAAGTCGAGAGGCAGAGGTCGGGTTCGAAGCACAGACCTTCCGGTCAGTGAATTCGAGCTGTAACCACTTGGGCCATCTCGCCCCCCCCCCCTTAGATGTGTTGACTGAAATACACTGTGGATTATGTCGGCGGTTGATCATCAGCTAAACAGAACAGTGTTTGTATCTGTTGACTAGACCTGAACAGCACCCGACGTTTACATTCGAATTCTGTTTGTCTGTAATTCCTTTTTTCACCCAATCCTTGCCAGCAGAGATATGACTTATCTAGACAGGCTTCTGTAAAATGACATCTCAGTTTTTTTAGACATTACAACTAGAGGTGTTAGGTCGATGAGCTAGTGTGCGAAAATTTCAGTCAATTCATCGACGTTGACTTCTTCTTGGAGCCTTTCACCAGTTGAACCAAAACCGAGGTGAATTGGAAGCGCTGCAGTTTAGCGGAATCCTAGTAAATACTTGATGACTTTGATGTCGTGGACAACGGAGAATTTCTCCTACTTGTGTGCTGTTCTTTTGGTGGTATTTTAGAAAGAAGCCAGGAATTTAGACACATCTGTCCACGCATAAATTGTTAACTCTTACACGCGGTCGTATATATATCGTCTGGAACCGCAATGCAATCCACATTGACCGTTAGCTGTGCATGTTTCCTTGACGGACTTATGCATCGGATGGCGAAGGGGAATGGACGCTTCTGCACATATCACCGATTCCCATAGACCGATGATTCCCGTTCATGACTTGGTGGGATGTTCTCTGTTTTTCGGTCAGTCGTTGCGAATCTTAATTGTTGGACTTTCTGAGTTAATTATGGACCATTTGGCGGTTTACTGTTGTTTCGCATCTCTGAACTTGGTTTCTCTTTAATTTACCTCCTGGTCTGCTGGACCACCATTCTAAGGTAGTGATCTGGTTACTGCTTTTTTCTGAAGTCTTGTCCCACTGTTTCATTCCTGAAACCATGAACCGCGGGAAAGAGTGATGGCAATACTTGTGATGCAAATGGCCATTTTTATCACGCTGAAGTGCCAGTTTCATCGATTTCCGAGCCCATTACGTTTATATGCAGCAAGTATTGACATGGACGTGCTGTCGAACACAGCGAAGAAACCTTGTTTGTGTAACAACTACTTAAGAAGCTTTCACTTACAAACTTTGAAAAACCAGTTGACAATTCACGATGCATCGTATGACACAGATCTTGTGTCAACACGTTGAGTATCTTTTCGCGCAGTACGCCCCTCACTCTAACGACTTCGAAAAAGCCAAGCGAATTCGGTTGTTTTGCAGGGACAATTGTACTATGGACCGGTAAGTAGAGTGACACTTGTAAGTACCCTACCGATTCATAAACGGAGTCTATTAGCTAGAGGGAGTAGCACCATCGTCAGAAACGATGCACATAGACTGTTCATCATTGGTCTGTACAAGAAAGTAGGATATTTTATCATGCTCACGGTAGGTTGCTTATATTGTCTACTTCATTGAAGGCCATCTGCGTCTACCTGTCAGGTCTTCGGCAGGTGGACACTGAGGTATACCGAAACATGCCCATTGTACGCTTCAATGGATCATTTCAACGCAGATGACTGTGCACGTTCTCGGTATGCTGCCTGACTACGATTTTTCATCAGTTAGATTGACGCCTAACAGTGTGAAGTGAAAAACAGGTCAAAACTGGAGCCTCAAAACTGTATCCAAGCTGATTCCGAATATTTTGTTGTCTTTGCCAGCTCCCCTGCTGGAACGAGTGCCTATTCACTGTCTTTCCAAATTTTACTTCAGAAGAACTTCTTCATTGAAACGTGCCTAGTCGTTGACCCACCACCTACGTGACAGATTTACGGCTGATGCACACATCATCATCATCAGCTGATGCACACAATGACCGTCGACTAAATTAAGCAGGAAATTGAACACTTGTACAAAAGAGGTACCGTGAGGGCTCTGATGCTCAACAATGTAGATCGTTCAGTTCTACTTTATACCGTGCCGGTTTGATATCTAGCTCTATATGACCTTAGATGGTTAAGCCTAATTCGTCAGCACGGCCAGAAACCGCAGATTTACCTGGGTTATAGTGATGGACTGGGCATGTTTCAAAGCCCCAATAATTTGAGGTTACAAATTGTCTGCGTAAGTGTGACGCATAATACCTTCAATAAAGTAGTCAAGTGAAGGGACTAGTCAGTCAAATCCCATAGAAATGTGTAAACCACTTTAACATGCATATCAACAGAACTTTGTAAGGGGGTGCTCTGCACTTGTGGGTCATTCTAGTCCTCCGTTTTTCGGGTCCCTCGCTGTATTCAGCATTTGCTCTCAACCTTGTGTTTTAGGAATTCATACTGCATTTGTAACCAGTCGGAAGAGCAGTTCGCTGCATAAACCGTGTTAATAATCTTATCCTCTTTCCCGTTTCGTTTCGATCCCTCGCACGTACCTTTAGGTCTACCGAGGAACCCAAACCAGTTGCCGGCTCACCGATCTGGTTCCCAATACTGACTACCTGGTGCGCGTGTGTGCTATCCGCCTATGTTTGCCAAACAATGCTGTCGCCTCCACCTGTGATTGTGGGACAACAATCTCGTTGAACCAGCCTCGCTTGGGAAACGAGGTTGACAAAAACGAGGAAGTGAGTCTAACGTGCAGCTGATCTGTCTATGAACAGCACCCTCATAAGACACTCGACATAAGACCTAGTCGCCTCACGGTCATCAATAACGTACAATGGGTACATTACTTAAACTTTCCGTAACGGAGAGGAATACGGACCACGCTCCGGTCGTTTACCAAGCCCTCCTGAAAGTCCTTTCTTCTTGTTCATTTTTTTCATACCGACTGACTGATGCTTGTTCTTCCAGATGATTTTCCGGTTACCAAAGAACTATGTAGGCCTTGCTTTATCTGGAGGCGTTGTATTACCTCTCATCGGCCCGTTTATCACCCAGTTTTCGTGTCCCTCACACTGGATATTAATGTAGCAGTTTACGTTTTACTAAATTCAGTGTTCTATACTCACTGCTGGTTAGTTCCTCATTATGATAAGTAGCATTCTACCCATCGTTTCTCATCTTCTCGTTAATCTCTTGCGTCTTTTCTTCCATAATGAAGCGTTCAAATACTGATGGTGATTGGTCCCGGGACCCATTGGACGTATCCATATTCCATGTCACTGAACTACCTGGACCGTACTCTCATGGACTGAATTTTTCAACTCGTCCACTGCGGTTGCCAAAAAACCATCCTTTGGATGGCGGCCTATCAGCTCAACGTGACTCTGTCACCAGAACTTCACTAAACATGTGGCGGTGGTTTCCTCGTGTGTTCCGGATTCCGCTTCGTGTTATTTATTCACAGTCAGACCCGACTTTGTCCTCCTCCTCACAGGCGGCGACAGCGCAAACTTCTACGTCCCCGGTGACCGTTTCCACACTGAACAATCCGTCTTTGCGTCGTCGTCTCGGTGCCAGTAATCCTGTTATCCAAGTGCCGGTATCCTCCGCCGTTGCACAGTCAGCCTTATCCGCCAAACCTTCTCCTCACAGCACGTCTACACACCACTCGGCCTTTTCCAAACGCACTCAGCAGTGGTTTCGTCTGAGTGATCGGAAATTAGCTTGCTTGTTTCTATTCCTATTCGCTCTCGCTACCCTCCTGGTGTTCATGGGTCTGCAACACTTCCTAGCTGCACAGCCTTCGACCGGTTCCCATGTCCCGACAAGTTTAATGCAAACACAGGAACGTCTCAACAGACCAGCCGAGTTCATTCACCACGCAGCCTAACGCACTTTAAGATGCAGATCTTGACGTGGTGGGAAGTCGCTTATACAACCATCCATGTTCGCCTTCAGCGGCTGTCATGCTCGAGGCTAGCTGCACTCGGACTCATATCGGTCTCTCGCCAGCATCCCTACAGGGCCTATATTGTCCGACACGTTTCACTCGTATTTCTGTGTACAAGATCGTCCCAGCCGTTCTTCGTCCTACTCCCTTCAGGCTATATTCCCAACGATTGTTCTTGTGATCTCTCAATGATAAATCACGCAATTTTTCCCTCACACACCCATCACATCTGCCGCGGTCGCTGCTCATTTATCGTCCTGTTGTTGTGCTGCCTACCCTCCTTCCTCTAACTCATCCCAACAGTCTTTCTGCATGTTTTGTTTCTTTGTTTTGTTTTGTTTGTCTACAGTATAATTGACCATTCAGAACTAACCTACACAGATCGGTGAGCAGCTGATTCTCGTGTATTTGTTGATTATCTAGGGAAACTGGTATATCTAAAAATTCATTACTCTCGCGCGCGCAATCTTTTTTTTATACTCTTCCGGTTGATCGCATTGTTTTTCGTTTCTGTCCGCATGATTTTCCTCCCTGTCCAGCAATAGTACTATTACCATTGTAACGTCTTCTGGGAGATGTCAAGCGATTGTACAAGACCCCCCAGTCGTTCTAGGCTCCTTTTTGCTTCTGTGCTAATTCTCACACCTTCTTCACATACATTCACCCTCCACTTCCTTCGCGTCTTCTTTCGGGAGGTCACCGCTACAGCTGTATCGACCCGCTCCGAAAAAGAGAAAAATCGAGTTGGTTCGCACATACACGCACGGTGGCGTTTGATAGAGCAATCCATTCTTTCTTTACTCCTTTTTAACATTCTTTGTTGCGGGTAGGGTTTGTATTTATCTTTTTAGGTGATGATCAGTCTTCATCCTTTATATCATTTATGAAAAGTCAGACGTTGGTGTCCTGTCCATACACCTTAGTGTTGTGCAAGGCATGGTGCAACCAACTTTTTCACAGGTACTCACACAATAAAATTGTGATCTGTTTACATTATTTTGGTCTTCCGATGGGTGCCCAGGCCCAGAGTAACTGGTTCATTGTTTGCGGCAATTATTGAGAACACTCACTCATACACGCACATCGACTGCAGCGGTCATTTTCCGGTCTGACATGGTTGTGTTGTTTCTTGTTTGTCTTGTTCCGTTCTATCCTCGAAACTCGGTTCCTCCATTACCCCTTACACCGCCTATATTTAGCCAGCGGTTGGGTGGGTCATTGTTCGACTTGCGTTTGTCGTGTTGGGTGATATGTCTTGTCTTCTCTATTTGTCTTCTTGCCTTTGTTTTTTCTTTGGTTACTTCATTTTATCGCATAAATCTGTTCTGATCTTGTCTGTTTTTTTTCTCCTGACTAGACGCCTAGATTATTGGGTTGCCCCAGTTGACCAAAGCCTGGAATTGAACGGAAGCTTTGGACTTACGTGACGTGGAACACTCTGCTGGTGTATTTGAATATGGTGAACTCCATACCGATATGCTGGTGCACACAGACGATTGGTTATGCTATAAGTTGAATATATGCGATCTTGTGCATCGATTTCGTTAACGGATTATGCCCTCGTTTTTCGAAGGTGCTCTGAGTAATTCACAAACCAATCTTTGTTTGAAGCAATCCAATCGATATTATCACAAAACGGATGGCGTAGCAATGAAATATTTGGGTCTAGCTTAGTTTAGTTGTCATTTTTCTTGTCGAGCTACGTAATATCTTATGTAATTCAACCGAGGTACCTGGGTGACACGCTCGAAGTGTGTGAATGGTGCGAATCCCACCGACCTGTTGAAGCCTCGTAAGTGTGCACTTCCGTCACTAACTGAGCTGTAGTCCAGCTGTCTTTTGAAAGAGCAATGACTGGAATGTTGAATCGGAATCTGTGCACAAAGGTCATTCTGATTGTGGTAGTGGTTGGTTGGTATACGCACTTCCAATTTTTTTCACACTGTACTGTAACACCAACCTGGCTTGCTTGTTTTACCGGGTGAATGTGATCTGATTGAAGGTCAATCGGGCGGTTGCACTGTTTGCCAGGCAGCTTCTCCAGACAGAAGTAAGTAAAAACAGGTTGCCGTGGGTCAGTCGATGGTGTACACAATGTAAAGCGGAATAAGGCACCATTTTGGTACCGCATAGCTCTCAGTCTGATCTGTAAATGCACCCATATCGGAGAACAGCATGTACTAGTGCTGGGTAGGGCATAGACGGTTAGCATACAGGGTTGTGCACAATCAACCTGCCCGAGTAGCGTAAATTTAGGTATGGCTCGCTGGTGTCATTCCGAATAGCCCTGACACTGTGGGTCAGACGCATGCTCCATCACACCTCAGTAACCAAATAGCTGCGCAACAGTTCCAGAAATATGAGTAACAATAAAAGAAACATTTTACACAGTCCTATCAGCCCGCAAACCTAGGATATATGAATCACAGACGGATTAATACAGAGTGCAACTGGCAATTCAAAAAGGAAGGGGAGGTTGGTTACTCCAACCAGCTAAGCATTATACAAACTCTGTCATGAAGGCAAAGTTACGACAAAACCTTTTGGACACAGATTGGGTTTCGTCGTTGTGATTATGACATCAAGGTAAGTCAATAACCGCAGCCGACGACTTGTTGTGGTCACTTTAAACGCATGGTCGATAGAAATCACGTGACCAGAGTGAATTAGGTATCGGGCAGTCGAGGAAGCTGAATTACGATCGACTGCAGCGAACTTATTACGGCTTGTCTAGTCCATCATTCGTGCAGCGTATTTAGGCACAGGTAATTTTGCACGCGTGTCAGGCCTGCGTCCCGTTATCTTAATGTAACCACCAGCGCGAGTTCAGGTGAATTAACATATACAGTCTGATGTTGACAGTAATCCTGCAGGCGTTTTGAACCTCGGCAACGGCATTTTCCTTGATTGTGAAGCCTCATTAGTTCGCGTGAGTGCCGCACTCAGAGTACTTTAGATGCACCCGATGGAGGAAAACACTGCTGCTTTATCTTAGTTGGAGGACGTGTCTTATTGTGGTGCGAAACGAACTTCTCGGGGTGGCTATTCGTTTCCTGTGTGTTCGTGTTCATCTTAGTTCACGTTTCAGCCTATCTGGTGTGCGGACTTTTCTGCATCCATCAACTAACGTAGACAACAATTGTCGTTTGTAATCTACTGGAGAGAAGTTGAGAATTTCTTTGTAGTTTCCTGTCCAGGTAGGTCAGATTTGTAATGAGCAGCTCATTGTCCCATCTGGCTGTCTAGTGATGACAACAGTCAAAAGGGCAGTAGAATTGTCCGTTTTGATTCCGCATTTAGCCATGAGATTCGACTGAAGTGAGCAGAGAGGAGCATTCTCTCCACCTAGTGGTGCCATTTCACGTGGGATGACTAACATATCGTCCAAATAGCTTTTATTCACGTGCAATGGCGTGGTCTTCTGCATTGCTTCAATTTCAATTCATGACAAAATCAAGTCGGCTAGTATTGGACTGAAGTGGACTACCCATCTCTAAGCCATGAAGTTTTCTGAACAATAAGACCCGCTTAAGCTCAACCAGGAAGTGGTGCACTTTTAGGACGTGTCAAAAGAAAGCAACTTGTACAAATCCCGCAGCCACAACGAAGCTCTCTGAAGTTTTGTGTGATGTGCAATACTGTTGATCAGGATGAAACAGCTGTACAGTATTTCTCAGCTGTACATTATTTCTCAGCTTTTCCGCATATACTGACTTCACTTACTGGACAAAATCTCAATTGGAAATTACCAAATTTCCTCACACTACCATCAATCAATAAGTAGCTCGGGGGAAGAATAACTTCACAAGAACTTCCATCTGAAAAATCGTCACTCGCGAAGCCAGTCAGTACCTAACCAGGTGATGTGGATTCTGAGATGGAGGGATAAGTAGCGCTATATCCTGTCAGTACGAGTTAATCACACTGCTGATCAACCACTCATGGCCGAACCGGTAAGTGTTCACACTATTAGCAGGGAGGTTGCGGGTTCTAAACTTCATGGAGTCTCGTTGAATACGCACTACTGATACTTCCCAATAAGAATGAACAGTGTTTATTGACTTTCAGCATAGGTTGTTTTCAATTACAAGAGGAAATCTCAACTGAAAACTAATCAAAAGTCACATTCACATCACTCTCGTTTGAACAGTCGTGTCCACGCATGAGCGATGTGACTGGTTTGCCCGACCGATTGACCCACCGGTCAGAGCCCCCAAAAGCACCACGGACGCTTTGAAACCCGCTGGACAATTTTTGAATGTGATTTCTGATAATCCCGCAACCACCACCAACTAAGCGGAAGTTGTCCGGTTTTCAAGCATTCATGGCGCTACCTGACTACGAAGTCCTCAGAGGCGGTGAACCGATCGACACAACCAGGACAGTTACTGGGTCGTCTTTCGAGGCGTCGGGAAATCACTCACGTCGCCTGATTATGAAAATGTTCGTTTGCTCAGACGTGATGATTGAGACGCGTCCAACGAGCGTTAGTGGAGCATCGCTAACTGGCTCGCTTCCGATATCCGAATTTTTCCACATGCTTCGTACAGTTCAATGGAAAGGATGGTTACTTAGTGGCTCAAGCTTCCGAGCGAATCTGATAAGTCGATTATCTACCCCGTCGCTTCCTTTTATTCCGTAGACCTGATACGGATAGGACTACCTGCGTTTGATCCATCCATCGGCAACAAAAAAAACCCTCACTTAATACGCAGTAATAGTTCCACCCCAGTCCTGAGCCAGAAACCATTAAGAAGGTCTGAGCTCAGATAGTGGACATCACCAGGTGATGGTGCAATCAATGTTCCGTCAGTACATATGAAAAACTGTGCCAAAACCAGAGGACGGTCATCGTTCCCGCACTGTGCAGTGCTGTATCAGAACATCCTGGTGTGGAAATTATAAGATCATAAGTGGGACCTATTTGCTGGTGGAGTAAGACGGAGTGTGATAATAACCGTCAACGATGAGGCAAAAAGAGGCAATCTTTGCTTTGTCACATACACTTGGACAAGCCTCATAAAAGTCCTAGCTAAATCGCTTTTTTATTCTACAACATCTAATTTGCTGACCTAAGCACGCTAATCTGTGTTTTATTCGCCCACTTGTGGCCGGCGCTAAAAAGATGAGACTACTTCTCATAACTCTTCGCACTTGACCTCAATCGGCCCCTTTTCATACTAAACAGCCTGCCTGTTCGACCAGGAGGCTGTGCTTCACTTACACATATTCTTATGGTTTTATGGTGTTTGTTGAAATCCAACAGTTTTTCCAGTGATCGGTAGAATTGCGCTACACCTTTCCGTCCCAGACATTCCCCCTGCCAGGCCAGATTTCATATACAAGCCACACTCGTTGCTGTTCTTTCGTTGGGTGCCGCTTTGGTCATCATCATTCCTGAACGTGTCCACTCGTGTATCCCAAAGTTGCATTCTCACACTGAGCAACCAAAAGGTTTAACAAGACCGGATATGGAGAAGATGAACGTCAGTGTGATTTTTTTGGGGACTGTAACTAAGGGATCTTGTACGATGGAGTGAATATGTTTGGTATTTGACTTGGTATCCTAGTTTAGTGAACTTTTTGATATCCACTTCTAGGTTCGGAGTTGTGTTATTACACAAATCGTGAATTAATATATGATATAATCATGATAATGATAATATATGGAGCACTAAAGTCTACCTTGAGAAAATTAAACTGTAGTGCCAGGCTACGGTTAGCTGGCTCGACATAGGGGAGACACGTTATTCGTTTATTTGATCTGAAAGTGTATCCAGTTTACAGTGCGCCTCCGACTACTGTGCGAGACTTGACTAAGCATTAATTCTGCCTTTGGGGCAATCCGAATGTCGCCCTATTGGTGCAAGCTTTGCCTCAAGACAAACCAGGATTCACCACTAATTTGCAGACAGAATCCGCTTAATGTAGATTTGATGACCAGCTAAATGAGCAACTCAAAGACTGACGCACTATTAGAATTAAGTATCCATCTTTTTAATGGGATTCTTTTCCAGTTAGTAATGCCACTCTTCAATCAGATGATGCTCAACAGGTCCTTCCAGGTCCTTGACCCCGGAAGAAGCCTCAATGCATTTCAGTTGAGCTGGATTTCGTTGAATTGGTTAAAGGCGACAGTTTATGATATAGAATTAGGGCGAAAAATCGAACAACGCACCGCAATAATTAGGAGTGAACAACATGAAAGTCATGTTTGCTTGGGAAAGCAGCACCCCCTCCGTACATTTGGTCGTCGGAGTTCCGAGCGCTACAGCTGCGGTCAGCGACCTCACATCTATGCGGCTTGTGAATTTTCATCATTTGACGCTGAATAATATCGAACGTTGTTTAATTTAGGCTCTCTGATCACCAGACCAAATGACACCATATCTGCCCGTTGGACTCACGGTGGATAGTGTGTGATGAACACGAGTGATGCTCTATTCATTGCTCTGTTCATTATTCTCTTGTTTTAATATTCCAAGTGCTGTATACATACATCAATTCGAATACATACATGCTACTTGTTACGCTGTGCTGAATTCTGCATTTCTAGTTCGTCTGGTTATACCGATATACGTACTTAACTCAATTACTACATTTTGGCGTCACTATTGGAACCATGTTGGAACCATGAAACCATTAAATGTTAATTCAACTGCGCAAGACGTAGAGGATTATTTGGAACGGTTCGACATATGGTGTCTTACAAAACTCGATATGGATGATAAGAAACGCACGGCATATTTTCTACATTTTGTTGGCAAGGAAGTGTATACATTGGTCAAGAATTTAGTATATCCTGAATCTCCAATTGATATTTCCTACAATGCATTGAAGAAAAATGTCCTGCAACACTTCAAACCGATTAATTTTGTAGCAGCTAGGTTCAGTATGTTGACCGGCTTCCATTCTCAGTCGGTTCGGGATTTTGTATTGCAATTACAGACACAGGCAGCCAAATGTGACTACGGTGCCCAACTAGAAAAGCAGCTGCGTGATAGACTAATTGCTGATATTCAATTGCCCGAATTACAACAGAAGCTGCTGCTCTATCCAGATCAAAAATTTCAAACTATTCGGAAAATATGTGAGCAGAAGTAAGATGTGAGGCATGTAACAAAGACTGATGAAGCAGTGTTGTTAAATTACTCTAAAAGAAATAATTCAAAGATGCAGATAGACAACACATTCAAATCTCGAACAAATTTTCGTGCTACACACCATCAATACGTCGCCCCACAGATCGTAATTCCACTTCAGCGGTTCAAAAATTTGGAAAATGTGAA
>SJOL01012833.1:7658-36997 GCA_004794785.1 Opisthorchis felineus | reverse complement strand
CATACTGCCCCGTGCTGAGTGCGTAAAGGGCAGTGCTACACTTTTATCGCTTGTTCCTTTCAGGTGTAAGTCAGCCGCTGAACGACGAGACAAAACCGACCCGGGAAACTTGGGCAAAAGCCTCGATCCTTTGTATCAATCCGTGCATCTGTGAACCTAATGGGGCTATTAAACGCATCGAAAATGCGCGAAGTTTGACTTTGCGCGGTGACTTGAAATTTTCCTGACGAAGCACTTTGTAATGCCTGATTATCTGGGATCCGATCAAAGAAAAGTGAAGGAAAAGAAAGAAGAAGAGAAGGACATCAAGGGTAAACCCATTTCGCTTGTTCCCTTTTATGGTTGAAGCACTCGACGAAGGAGATATCGCCCTACTGAAAACTTATGTAAGTGCTCTCTGTTAGTATTTATTACATAGGGTGCTGCTTCGTATAGCAAAGAGATAAAACAATGTGAAGAAGACATACAAACGTACATGAAACGTGTTAACGAATTGACTGGTACTTCTAAGTATTTTACATGACGCTGCATTTACAGGCCTCAAGGAATCAGACACAGGCCTGGCTCCCCCAGCTCTGTGGGATTTAGCGGCCGATAAGAATGTGTTGACCAGTGAGTTTATTGGAACATAATTCTATATCGGAAGATGAGCATCCTCTTCAGGTTGCCCGCTGTACGAAAATAATCAACGCCGACTCCGAAGAGCCAAAGTACATCATCAACGTAAAGCAGTTTGCCAAGTTCGTGGTCGATTTAGCCGACACTGTCGCCCCTACTGATATTGAAGAGGGCATGCGTGTTGGTGTGGATAGGACCAAATACCAGATACACATTCCTTTGCCCCCGAAAATCGATCCTAGCGTTACGATGATGCAGGTGGAAGACAAACCCGACGTCACCTACAGTGATGTGGGAGGGTGTAAAGAACAAATAGAGAGGTTGCGGGAGGTTGTTGAGCTGCCCTTATTGCACGTAAGCCTACATTTTGTTTGTCTTCTAGGTACTTGTGTTTCTGTTTTCTTGATAACTTACTGCTAAAGCTCTCAGTATGGTCAGTGATGGGATGGTTCATCTGCTTCAGTTGTTTCCAAGATGGGGCTGATCTGGCGTATGAAGCTGATGATGAAGGCTTGTTGCAAGGGACATGGTGGACAGCAAATTGAACTATACCCTTCTGTTTTGTGGATGTCTGCTCAGGCTGGCCAATTAGTAATCATCGACGGTATAACATCAGTACAAGTACGGCAGTGAAGCATCAGTGTCAACACTGATGTTGCTGTCCTTGATGATGATGATGACATCAGTGTTTGGCATTGATGCTTCGCTGCCGTACAACCGTGGACCCCATCCTGGGAAACTTGTCCCACCTACAGCAGCCAGACTTTCATGTCCTTATGCAAGGTCAAAGGTTAATCACCGTTCCTTCCGTCACTCTGAAGTGGACATAGGAAACAGCACTTTGCCCGGCAAACTGATCCAGCGTGCGCAGTACGTGGTCGGAACACCGCAGCGTTCGGTGCTGGATATATTCGCCGATTGAAGTCACCGTTGCACAACGAACACCCGTATCATAATTGTCATGTTGCGGATTGTTCGACGCTGGCCTACTGGAGCTATGATTCTGAGGTGACGGTTGTCAAAGTCTTGAAGACGTCTCAGTTCGGCTGCTCGCAGGTGCCACATCTCATCCATGCCCGTAATATGGCCTGAAATGCACGTCCCTTGATGCTCAGATATCCCGCTTTGCTACCGTAGGTGTCCCAAATTAGAAAAACGCGACCCTATCCGTGCTGATTTGGGTATTGTCCATATCTGGCACACTACAACCAGACTAATACAACTTCCAAGGTACGTAAAACGCTTCATTACCTTGAAAACCTCCATGGCGGTGCGCTCAACAGCTGAATGTCCAGAAGCAACACCTTACATTTTGTGGGTGCAAAGCGCTGTTCCGGACGAGAAATGGATGGAGTAGTGCAGTTGCAGCACCTGTCGCAAAATGAAGATCATCGACAGCATAACGTCGGTATTCAACACTGATGTTTCGCTGCTGTATCTGTAAGTGTACAATTCATGGTTGGGGGCTGGGATACTGCCAGGGTGCCCACACCAAGAGAGGAGGACGATTAGGGTCCCCAACCAAAGCCTTTGGCTCAAAAGCTTGACTGCAAGCCAGCGGCGTTTGGCGGGAAATGCAGGTGCATTACCATTTTTACGGAAGCAGTCGCCACACATGTTCCAACTCCCAACCTGGAGAGCCAGAAGACTGTGTTGGCCAGACCTCTAACCAAACTGTTACGACAGACTATGCAAGTGTCGCGCGAACGCCCCATTATAGCTCAATGGGTCGCCGAGGTACACAAACCGTCACGCCACGGTAAGGTCCAGTCTCTTCATGACGGACAAAGTGAAGATGTGATCGATGCAATCCCGGGCAGGGCTGAACGCGACTTGTTTCTCGCGATTCTGACTCTGTTGATGGTGGATCAACCTTCTTGAGATGATACCAGAGAACACCTTGGAGGCTATGGTCACAAAGCTGGTGACCCGGTAGTTTTCGCCCGACTTTCTTGCAACCTTTTGGAGCATGGGAATCACCGTCGAGGCGCTCCATTCTGTTGAATTTTTCCCCGTTCCAGCCGGTATAGTTTTTCTGGCTTCAGTTGGTGCTACCGATTGCGACGACACTCTATGTCCATTAGGCTGTGCGAGCGACATCGGGCAGACGGTTTCAGAAGCTGCGCTCATGGTCTCTTTCACCGTTCTCCAGTTGTCATCCAAATCATTTTCCCGTCGAATTCTGGGGGTCTCTCAGCGAAATCAAATATATATTGCTGAGCATTCATATCGCTTGCGAGAATCACGACAATAGTACTTCCCGCTGACCGGGGTAACCGAGACAACCTTCGGTCGAAACTACTTGTTAGCCTCAGAGCTACCGCCTGTCAGAACGTATGCTGGCACAGCAAACGACCACCGTTTACCAAGTCGAGATGCATTGATCTTGATTGAACCACTCAAACTAACGCTGAAAGATGACTGTTTACTGGAATTCAGTCCAGTAAGACGCATTCAGCCCTGGGGCTAAATGTTCCAGCTTTAGCACCCTTTCGGTACCTAGCTGCCATGCCACCCCGAAGAAAGCACAGTGGCCGAGATATTGTCAGGTTGCCCAAACCTAGATAGGAGCATTCGAGATGCAGAGTTCGGTTTTGAACCACGAACCTTCCGGTCAGTAAGTTCGCGCCTTAATTACCGAGCCATCTCGAGCCCTGGGATTAAGGACAATTCCCATGCCGCGCCGCCGCATCTGGATCACCGGACACCCGAGGAATAAAATGCGAGAAATCTGGGTTCGTCTGGAGCAGTTTGAGGTGTATGACCGCATTGGGGTCTTGTGTGCAGTATATATCGACCGAAAGAGAGAACAACTTCTGAACAAGATCAACCGGTTGCCAAACTCGATGCAAACCACGAACGTTGACAGCAGCAATGTAGGGGATTCACTGTAGTTAAGGATTTAGCTTAATTCAATTTTCGAGCGGAAGCTTAGATACGAAGCAACGGTTGGGCGATTGACAGCTAACTGGATCAGAAGGGATTGTATGAGGGACGTGTGCAGAGGAGCCCGACCTAAAGCTGCCATCTTGACGTGGTGGTCGGGCTTGAGTGCTACACTGATCCCGCGGGCTACACTGGCTGGAACTTCGTTCCACAAGGTGCGACTATGCCAGGAAGGCCAAAGGGGAGCAGTCAGACCAAGAGCAGCGAGACCCCGTATTACGAGGCGGTCTGGGGGTAAAGTCGTACTGTCCTCTGCGATAGGAATGCGAGGCAATAAGGTGTTTTCCCCAGGCGACCAGCATGTCCATATTTATGGAAGCAGCGATGCTGCCTTCCCCCGAGGAAGGACGGGTTAGAAGAGGTCGGTCCTAAAAACTGCACATTTCGATCGCCCAACGGTTGACCGTGACCACCGGCGCATTATCCAATACGGTCGAAATACTTTTAAAACCGGAGTCCGGTGCTGCTCAGAAGGCACTCGCTGTGCACAGCGGCATCAGGAGTGAGACGGTAATGCCTTATTCCCTGCGCCCTCGGGTTAGGTCAACCCCCTGCAGCCGAGCAGGTCAGACTATTGGGTCATCGGCTCCGGGCAGGGTCCCCAAAGAAAACCCTACTGTCCGCTGCCTCGTGGGTCAGACTAGGGGCAGGGTCCCCGAACAAAAGCCTACATCCTCCCACTGCCTTGTGGGCCAGCCTTTTGAGTCAAAGGCTCAAGGTGGGGTACCTCAACCAAACCCCCTTCCTCGGCCTGGGCAACCGGGAAGTATCATTTGCCCGCGCAATTCGGTGTCCACCGATGTCCCTCCCCAATCCCTTCCCACCACACAAGCAAACGTTGCTGGGTCATTTGACTGTCAGCTACCTGACCGAAGGGCCTTATGCTCCTCGCTGCCTATTACCAGTAAACAAAATAACACCTTTCTAAATCCCCGAGATCTTTTCTTTATGGGAGCTTTTAACGTCCGTACTCTGTCAAATTGGCAACCAGGCAATGGTTGCTGAGACCTTATACTCCCTTAAAATTGGTGTATGCCTAGTCTCCGAAACACGCATACAAGACCCAAGCGTGTTTATTTATCTCAGAACGCCAAGGATGAACTCAGCTCCTTCACACTTCTCCCTCAGTGTGTCTGGTGACCCAGAAGCGATGACTCGTGGAATATATGGCGTGGGAGTTGCACCCAGCCCCAGAGCTGAACGCGCTTTGCTGGATTAGATCCCAGTGAACAGTCGTCTTTGCGTCGTTCGGTTATCCAGCTCAATCAAGCTCAATGCCTGTTTATAGTGTCGGCTTATGCCCCAACGGACTGCAGTTCTGACGCTGATAAGGATACTTTCTATCGAGATCTATCCGGGCTCGCTCGTCAAGCAAAAAGCACTGACATTGTGATCCTTGCAGGCGATATGAATGCTCAAGTAGGTCGTCTGAGCTCCTCGGAATCTCATTTAGGCGGTCGATTCGGAGTCGATGCCGGCCGCACAGAGCGGCTCCTCCCGTTGTGTGTTGATCATGAACTGTTTCTGGCAAGTACGAACTTTCAACGTAGACGTTCGCATCGCCTAACCTGGCGGCCACCAACTGCAAATCAACCGTGGACCCCGTTAGATCACGTGTCCATGAGCCACCGGTAGAGAGCCAGAATTCAAGACTGCCATTCTTCTTGGGGCACACTTGATTCTGATCACGCGATAGTGCGTGCACGCCTGGCAGTTCGCTTCCCTTCAGGCCCTCGCAAGTCAACAAGAAACATGCCAGTCCACTATCTTCGAAGAACTACCAGAACTCAACAGTATCGATCTGAGCAGCACAACAACTATCAACAGTAAACCAATACTGTGGTGGTAATGAACATGTGAATGAAGCGCGGCAAAATGTGAAAGGATCTATGTTAGCGGTGTTCAGTGCTGTCTGTCCGACTTCCCCAATTCAATCACAAGACCACTGGATGTCGTCGAGATCGCCAGTCGTGATTGATGCCAGTAAATCCGTACCAGCAGGCAACGAGTACGACGGCACGCGCAAATCGCTCAAACGCCAAATAGTGAAGAGCCTAAGTAAAGACCAAGAACTCTGGTGGACATCGAAAGCTCGGGAGATGGAGAAGGTTTTTGCTACAGGGAACAGCCGTGCCGTATGTCAACTGATACGACGACTGGCCCTAGGAAATCAACGGTCAGTGAAACGGCAAGTGAAAAAGACGGCTTATTAATTCATTCGCACAAACGTCGACTGGAAAGATGGGCCGAACACCGAAGAACAGTTCAGCTGGGCTCCTGCAACCCAGCCGATGGAGAGGGTGCATACGGGTGAATGGAATGTGAACCTTGATCACCCGTCAGAAGAAGTAAAATACGAAATATCCGGAGTGAATCATGAGAAGGCACCGGACGGTCTGCATCCAGCCCGCACCAAAGGAGGCGGAGAATCCCTGGCTACTCGTCTGACAAAACCAATTGATGAGATATGGAATGAAGAGAAAGTGTCAACAGTTATCCCTATCTTCAAAAAGGGTACGCAGACGCTGTGTAAAACCCACCGTGGCATCAGTCTGGTAGCTGTGGCATCGAAGGTGCTCTCTGGTCTTATCCTTCGAATGTTGACTGAACATATGGAGAAACAGATCCGTGAAGACCAAGCTGGAGGAGGATTCATCGATCACATCTTCACCCTGCGACAAATTCCGGAATAGCGACACTGCTTCCAGCAACCAGCAGTGATTGTGTTTCTTGATTTGATAGCTGCCTTTGACTCTGTAGACCGTCAGGCACAATCGCAGTGTCTGTGGAACAAAGGTGTCTCCCATAAATTATTGGCCCTCCTTAGGGCGCTGTACGCCAACTCGCGCGGCCGTGTGAAGGTTTGCGGGAAGCTCTCTTCTGAGTTCACATCAAGTAGTGTCAGACAGGGCTGTCTTCTTTAACCATTCCTCCTCGACTTCGTTATTGATACGATCACTCACTATCAACCTCTAATACGTGTGGGGTCGAAGTTCTCCCTTGACGTCCGCTCACGGATACCGAGTACGCGGACGACGTAGCTCTTCTTGGATCCGACCCCGTGGTACTGCAAACAATATTAAATAATCTAAATAATTCCGCCTCACTGGCATGCGCTTCACACCGGCAAAGTGTAAAGTGCTACTGCAAAACTGGGTGGGCTCGGAACCTAACCTCATGCTTGCGGAGGAGCCGATTGAAGTGTCAGACAAATTTATTCACCTGGGCAGCTGTATCAGTCCTGGTGGTCTCGCGCAAGATGATATTTCCATCCGCATTGGGAAGGCCAGAGCAGTTTTTGTGAACCTGCATCACCTGTGGCGTAGGCGTGACATCAGCTTAAACGTCAAGGGTCGAGTTTACAATGCTGCGGTGCACTCCATTTTACTATATGGATCATAAACCTGGCCGCTGCGCGCCGAGGACGTCAAAAGACTTTCAGTGTTTGACCATCGATGACTTCGGAGCACTGCCCGAGTCTGGTTGGAACACCGGATCAGTACTGCTGAAGTACGTCGAATGGTATTCGGAAGAAATAACTCACCCACGATAGATGAACTGGTCGCTCTCCACAGGTTGCGCTGGCTTGGTCACGTGCTCCGTATGCCAGTCGACCGACTTCCTCGTAGAGTTCTTTTCGCACAACCACGTGAAGGGTGAAAACGAGCCAGGGGAGGTCAAACAATGACTTGGCAGCGAAGTATAAAAGCCATTACCAGCAAACTCAGCTGCGCTGGTCACTGCCGTCTTCCTGGATGGGGACCCCGAGACGGGCCACATCAATGGTTAGAGACATTATCAGGTATGGCTCAGCCGCGCCCTCAATGGCGCTCGTGCATCCAAGCTATTGCCTTCAATGCATAGCTCCCTTCCTAATCCCGCCACACAACAGTCCTGTATTTACGCACCAATTTATCAGCTCCCGCCTTCAATGCGCAGCTACTTACCCTCCCCAAATCATCGGTGAACGAAACTGTGGCAGCTACAACCACTGTACGACAGCTGATACTAAAATATAATAATAACAATGGAGGAGTCAGTGAACGAAGACCTGTAAGGGCGAATGATACTCCCCGGTTGCCCGGGTTGACGAAGGGGGTTTAGAAGAGGTACCTCACCTTGAGCCTTTGATTCAAAAGTGTGACTCTCAGGGCAGTGGGAGAAGGTAGGGTGTTGTCCGAGGACCCTTCCCCTAGCCTCCGGCTGAAGAGTCTGAACGACGAGAGAGCGGTTGTCCGGGTTTTCTTGAGGAACCCTTCCAGCTGCCATTGACTTAATAGTCTGACCCACTTGGCTGCAGAGGACTGGCATGGCATGGGGGTACAGGGAATAAGGCGTTACTGTCTCACTTTTAACGCGGCTGAGCCCAACAGGCACCTGAGCAGCACCAGGTTCCTTGGTTTCAGAAATATTTCGAACGTGTTGTATAATGCGCCGACAGCCACGGTCAATTGTTGGGCAATTGGATTGTGAGTTTTAGGACCGACCTTTTCTAACCAGGAGAAAAGCGGCATCATTGATTCCATAAATATGGATATGCTGGTGGGCTGAATGAAACGCCTTAGTCTTCACACTCCTATCGCAGAGGATAGTACGACCTTACCTCTTGGGGGCCTGTCAATGCGATTTCTCGCATTGCAAGGACTGGCTCTTCTCCCTCAGGCTGCTTCCTGTTGGCCTTCCTCACATGAATGGACCTTTAGGAACTGGGTTCCAGCCAGTATAGCCCGCAGAATCATTGCAGGAGCGAAGCCTGACCACTTTCCGTAGAATGTGATTTGTCCAGAATTATGTGAAAATAGGGACTAGATTATTTTCACAGACTTTTGGGGCATCCTATGATCCGGCCGTACAAAACCAAATCCCGAATAATCAGTAAAGCAGAGATGATTACGATACACAGACGTAAGCTAGAATGGGGTGTGCATAAGAGTTCTCTTGAGCTGGCCGAAGCACAGACTCCACGGTCGTGGCTCACGCAACACCACTCGCGCTGTCTGAATTCTTTAGGTCTTTTGACCCCTGTGAATGGCATATCACAGCTGTCACACTGTATTTTCAGGGCCTAACGTAGTGCTTGGTTTTCATTCGATCAATGGTTGGAGCGCGAATTTATTGACCGGAAGGTCTGTGGTTCGAACCCGACCTCTACCTCTCGACTTCCCGTCTAGGCTTGGGCAACCTGGCAGTATCCCAGCCCTCGTGCTTCCTTCGGGTGGTATGGCAGTTAGGCACCGAAAGGGTGCTACGGCTGAGTGATATGATTTTTGATCATTTTGTCCTGCTTGCTTCGATTGGTCTTTGCTCTTTTTGTGCAAGAAGCAGTTGGAGATATATCGAAAATTTCCCGCTGACTTACTTGTCGTTAGATCGTTTACCAGAATTTTTCATCTGTTACCGTAGCTTCGGTGACGGTAATGGTGATAAGCACGTTATGCCAGTGGTCCTTTCGCTTAGCCGTTAATCGATTCTCATAACCACCACATTTGTCTTTATGCAGTTAAACAGTGCATCAGTGCAGGGTTGTCATCACTCCGAAATTTAGAAATTTGTAAATCGCATTTGGTTGCACCACCTCTTATTTTTCTCATGTTCCTTCCGTCATTCTAGCCGGAGCAGTTTGTGAATCTCGGTATTGAACCACCGAAAGGAGTCCTGCTCTTCGGTCCACCGGGTACTGGCAAGACATTGTGTGCGAGAGCGGTGGCCAATCGGACCGATGCGTGCTTCATCCGAGTGATCGGTTCCGAACTGGTTCAGAAATATGTGGGCGAGGGCGCGCGCATGGTACGGGAGCTTTTCGAGCTTGCCCGGAGTAAGAAGGCTTGTATCATATTTTTTGATGAAATCGACGCGGTCGGAGGTGGGTAGTGGATTTTGTCCGTAACAAGCACTCACCTATTTAGGTGCACGTTTCGACGACGGAGCTGGCAGTGATAACGAGGTGCAACGAACAATGCTAGAGCTGATCAATCAACTGGACGGTTTCGATCCACGCGGGAACATTAAGGTGCGTTACAGTTGAACTAATTCTAGTGACTGCTTCCATCTAGTTGTGTCACCAAACTGTTACAGCTGTGACGTGAATTTGCAACAGAGGTTTCATTTATGGGCCAGATCTAATTGATCTTTGCGTCCCCTTCGTTTCAGAAAACAGCATTTGCATTGCCTCGAGTAAATTACAGATTACAGGGAGTGAAGAGGTGTTGAGATTTCACTAAGAGTTTCCGTCCTGCTCAGAAAGGAAGAACTTCTGGCAGTCGATTGCAACTATACCCTGTCTAGGTAGGAGTTACTCACGCTCTTGATCAGTCAGCCGTAATCGTTTGCCTACGAACCGAAAGTCAGCAGGCTTGAGTCTCCACAGAGATTCGTCAAATGTGCACCACTGATTGTTTTCGATTGAAACAAGCATCTAGCGCTTCTCAGCTTTTCAACCATGTGGGACAGTGTTGTTTTTTATTGACATTCACTAGAACCATTTTCATCATATCCCGTCATTTTCCACGTCTTCAGGTCCTCATGGCCACTAACCGCCCAGACACTCTTGATCCTGCACTCGTACGACCCGGTCGGCTGGATCGGAAAGTTGAATTCAGTCTGCCTGATCTGGAAGGTCGTACACACATTTTTAAGATACACGCGCGCTCCATGTCCGTTGAGAAAGACATCCGGTACGAACTTCTGGCTCGACTTTGTCCGAATAGCACAGGTAAGGGATGTGTATGGGCATTCTGTTGAGCTGTTTAGGCTAGAAGTCGTAAATGGCTTTTTTCATTTTGCTATCACACCTCTGTTCGCCAGTCTTCCCTCACAAGAGTCACCCCCAATCTCGATAGAATGCTTTGATTATGATATAATTGAACAGTCCTTTCAAACACTTCCCTCAGATAATTTTACTTTTGGATTCATGGTTCACTGGCAGTGGTTGTCTTTGGGAGACAACACAAATGTCCTAGTTGAAGTTTTAACGTCATATTCCGATTTAGCCCTGTGTGACGAAGTGGAATTATCACGGTCAGTTCAATATCTCTTAGTCCTATCTGGCTGGGAGGATTCCATCCGTTGCTTCTCGTCTGACAGATTACTCCATAACACGAACGTAGTGTTCTGTTTACGGAGAGCGTAGCTTGCAGACGCGTCATTTGTACAGATCTCCACCAGCCTATTGGCGCAGCCCTTTCCAGTATTACCCATCGAGGTGTGCTTGACTGGCTTGCCTGTTAACTGTTTCGTGCATTATGACATTTCCCACTGCGTCCGCAAAGAACTGCAATTCTGTTTCTGATCCTGAAGAACAAGAATCAACGCTTATTGACTAATTTAGCGTTTCTATTGCGAAAGTGCGCTATGTTCACTCATTTTTCAACACCTCCCTCATATTCCAGGTGCCGAGATCCGCAGCGTCTGTACCGAGGCTGGTATGTACGCGATCCGCGCCAGACGAAAGATGGCAACTGAGAAGGACTTTCTGGAGGCAGTCAACAAAGTGATTAAATCATACGCTAAGTTCAGTGCCACGCCGAGATACATGACTTACAACTGAGGATAGTTCGTGCTGTGTTCAACATCGGTTAATATAACTTATTTCCCCGCCTAAATGACTTGTTCTTGCGGCCGGTACTATCACGTTGAGCGGAACAGTTTTGTTGAGCACAGATGTTGTCGGTCGAATCAGTCCTAACCTCCCATCGGTCTCCACTGAAATAACCAAACTCAATAATTGGGCATCTATAGGCTGTGTTACTCCAGATTGGGTCCTGTTGGCTCTTCATATCTAATCTCGTGATGGACTTAGTATCCTAGTCATCCTTACAAACGATTCGACCGCCTCCCGAACGCTTCACAGACACGGGCTACTGCTATGCCCATCGCGTTTTCGTATGGGGATCGGTTACCTGTGCACCTATTTATTTCCGGGAGAACCTGGTCCGTAATTAACATCCACTAAGTTCCAACTCACGTTTCTCCAAGCTTTGGGTCCCAATAACAAGCGGAAGGGATATGTTTCAATTGGTATAGAAGACCACGTTTGAAACCATGCCTTATCGTATCACTCTTTAACAACCGAAACCTTCCAGCACCGGCCGACTACTGTTGTCGACCTAGCCTTAAATTTCACCATCTTCAGCACACAGTCATGTATGCTAAAATTTGAAGAGTTGATTGCTACTGAGAGTACGAAATCTCGTCTGTGCCTTCAAAAACGGCCGTTTGACTGCCGTGAACGGTGAACTGGTTTTCACTATTCACTGTCTGTCACGTCGCCTCACGCAGTGTCTCAGTAGACATGCTTCACATGCCATTGGGTTATTTGGTGCTAAGAAACCAATACAAGCTGCTGCTATTTTCCAACCTACGTGTCATATTTCTATGCTGTTCAAAGCGTCGGAGCTCTAAAATTAAGTTTTTTGACCCTGAAAAAAAAACGGATATCGGTCAAGATCCACCGCTGATGATCTCACTGTAAGTGAAGAAGGCACTCCCCTTGCCAGGTGACAATTTGGGTAGCACAATATTGCCTTCGTACAAGTCTACCGGTTTATCTCGCACGAATTTCCAACCACAGCAGCAGCAAATGCAACACAATGCATGTGAACTAACGCAGTCAGTTTGTCTCTGCAATTGATGTCTGTATAAAGACCAGTGATAAGTTAAACAGCTCTCAGGAGGGACAACCAAACGTGTGTTGCAGAAATCAAATTATACAAGGAGTTGCCGCTTGATTCTTCAAAGTTAGGAACTCACTTCTTGCTGAGCGGCTGGAAATTCAGTTCACATGTCGCCCATCGATTACTCGCTAGGTCCTAGAGAACGAAACTGTGTAGAAACTAAGGCAGTGTGGTGTGAGCCTAACGAGGTGGTAGAACGAAGTGAAAAAATGCGAGCAACCTTGGTTGCGTTTTAATGTATACGTCAAAATTATCAATACTCTAAAAAACCAGATTCCCACGGGGAATACAAGTTACCGTATACTTTCAAACGAAAGCCATCAAACAACCGGTTGGTCAAAGTGACACAACATGACCTCGAAAAACCGTACTGTAGCTGATAGGACTGATATATTCCGTGCATACGGTTCGTAACTGAACTGAACTGCACGGATTCCACCAACTGATCAGTATCGCTGAAATCAAGACGAACTCACAACTTTGAAATCTTTGTAGACTACTCTACGATACTGCACAGTCTGTTGGCTCTCGTTCGAAAAGGCGAATTCGAGGTTTTCTGAAAACCATTAGTACTGTTAACTCGTCTTCGCAAAACTAAGCTGATCCACGAGCAACGGAACAATGGAAAAATAGGACGAAGCATCGACCTAAGCTTGTGGTCAGACGAAGAAACACAGTAGAAATGGAGAACATGGTGTGACTTGTTTTCCGTGTTTGACCTACATGCTGTTTCGAAAAAAAGGGAGTTACTGAGCTGAGATATTTCGAGTTCCGACCATTGTCTGTATACGTCACTAGTTGACTCTTGAAAACAAATAAGAATAGGTGGGATCCAATCAGCTCTTGTGTCTCATAATCCATTGGGTTACTCTAGGACCAGGGGAAGTTGCTAGGCGCGCAAACATCTCCTACGCGGCGGGTCATTGCCACGATTCTCATTGCGCAGATAAGCGAAAACGTTTTAGAACCACTGGACTGTACAGAAATCTAGGGGTTTCACTGTGAGCACAAACAAGTGGCTACACTTCCGGCCTTGGAAATTCGCATCATTCCTCATGTCAGATTCATCATCATCGACAGCATGACATTAGTATTCAACACTAAGGCTTCGCTGCGGTACAACTCTGATTTGTTTGAAAGCCTTATTGTGAATAAAAGATTAAAAGTGGACGGGGAAGAGACTTAGTGCTAGCTTACTAAAATCGTTCCGAGGTGTCTACACCTCCAGACACTCATTCAAGCAACCTGGTTACAGAAAGTGACATAAAGAACGCCAGTGACATCGATTAGCAGCCATATCTTGCAGCGTCCCCAACCAGGCGCAGTGGGGATCACGCGGTCCCCATCTCTGAAGGCGTGCGGCACCGACAGCACCCAAACGTTTCTTAACCTCTTTCATACCCCTCTGCCAGTTCAAGGGTTGGCCACCTCTCTGCTTTCGCCACTCTGAATTGGGCCCGGAAAACAGCACTATCTTCGGCATACGTAATACAAGGCTTTCATCACAGGCTATTTGAACACCGGGGTTTTGAAGACCTTCCAGCGTTCTCACTATCTCATCAATCACGAAATTAAATAGGAATGGAGAGAGTGGGCACTCATGACGGACACCACTTCGTGCACCGGAGCTTTGGAGAGCTGTCCGTATACTCTCACATGTTCGTCAATCTAGAAATACAAAGAGCGTATTATGTTCACAAGCTTCCGGGGCATTCCTTGATGGGCAAGCATCTCAAGGAGAACAGACCTGTCAACCGAGTCGAATGCGCCTTGGACATCCAGAAACATTAAAATTGTGGGTCGTTCGAACGTATGATTTTGTTCTAGCACCTGACGGAGTGTGAAGATTTGGTCAACGCAACCCCTACCAGGCCGGAATCCTACTTGTTGCTCTCGAGTCAGTGTTTCACGAGTCAGCATAAGGCGACGAGGCACCATATTTCGGTGTGTGGGTTATCAGACTTTCACGTCTTAGTTGTCTACGTTCGTGCAGCTGAAACTCGTGTTTGCTATCACTAGCCACGTTGGAAACAAGTTTGTGTATTGGGATTCTTCATGTGACCAATTAGTGTTTTATTTTATGAAGACAACAAATTCTGCATCCAGATCTTCGCTGACAGGGGAACTCACACTTCTAGGATACTAGGCGGTTATTGTTGGGAGATAGGGTGACCTATCAAAACACCAACTTCAAACCAAGCTTACGGGACCGCAGTGACGTGCTTTTAACTGCCGGTTCGTAAAAAAATAAGTGTTCAGCTGTACCACCTGAAGGAAACCTGAGGGCTGAGATACTGCCTGGTTGCCCAAGCATAGACAGGAGCAGTCGATTCGCCCCGGTTGGATTCGAACCACCGACCTTCCGGTTAGTAGGTTCGCGCTTTCACCACTGAGCTAACTCGTGGACTAAAGTACGTGATATATCAGGAACACCCTTTATTGAGGTCAAATATTGTAGACCTGCTCGTTTTAACCATTCAACCCCAAGAACTCAGGTTGAAAAGCAAAAAACATCGCCAACGCGGTATTGGTAGACATTCCGTCAGTCCTCAGGATTCGGATGGCATCTATCATCCCAGGACATCCGCATTAAATGAAACAGAATTCCGACTCCTAGTGCAACCACAATCCTCAACTGCGCGCGCCATTCATATTGCTCAAGACTAACTGGAAAACTTGCGCATCATCTCGGAAGCCGAATGTGTAGACTGCTGTTTGACCTTCGGATCAGAGGCCGTTGTAGACAACCCAACTGTGGGCTAACCAAACTAAAATGGAATTCGAGGGCCAGAGTAACTCCGCTTCCGAATGTAGGTAGTGAACTACTGTGGGTTTTGAAAAGGGTAGTGCCGAATGGAATACCATGCGTGCGTCTTAGACTATGGATCCATGGCGGAACTCACACTTCGTTGGCTCTCAAATGTTTGCAGAAGGCCGGTTATTGCAGGGGGATGACTGTACGTCTGCGAATTGCCTGACCTCAATACACGCAAACATTGATCATAAAGGTCGGTAGTATAAATAAATATAAGTAATTCGGGCGCGATTACCGTGTGTTGCTGAACTGCGGATTGGAAATAAAACACGGCACATAGGGGCCGCAGGATAGGAAATCAACAAATTGGAGACGCGCCTGCTGGGCTACTCGGCACCAAAAGTGAAATAATCGGATGGGTTGCCGAATTCAGCTGCCTTGTTTCCGCCGCATCACCCAACGGGCCGGTTAGAGAAGGGGTTCAGCGGCACATCGGCAATGCTTAGCATACCTTCATACAGCTGAACACCATCCTATGGATAGGCTGAGATGCAGAAATCCGGGCTTTTAACTTGGCCATTTTCCGAGTCCTGATTTACGCCTGCAAAAACTAGCTTTTGTGAACAGACATCCGAAAGCTAGAGGTTGTCAGTGAAAGTTTGCTGTCCAGAGCTATTCAATGACGAGATGCGGAAAAGAAGTCACGACCAAACATTCCTACCTCAGCTCCTTCGAGTTTGGCGCCCGATGCCGACATTACTAATTGAAGCCGTCACTTTGCAAGAATAAGTGGAAACATGGCTCACTACGTTCGAGGGCGACACGGAACAACTTGGTACCCAAGATGTGTGCGGAGTCCCTCATTGGAGCCAACGCTGAATCGCGACCTGTGTAGAACTGGCAGCCGATCTCAGCTCTAACCCTGACACTGTGAAGCCAATCATGACAGTCGCTTTAAACTAATATAATGGTAAACCCACTACGACGCTGACATATCACCTGATATAGACCATGCGATAACTCACCAGGAAGAATACTTAGATCCAAAAACATACTTCAAGGAATAGTCTTACTGTGACTACCGTCTCTTAATGATTCTATTCGTGAAACATCTTTCTACTGAGAGTTAAGGCGTTTTAAGAAATTCGATGATACAACACAAGGTTATGCGGAAGATAAATCATACACCGTAATGCACCCAGTAAATTTCCTTCATCATGCGGTGTTCAATTCCCTTCCAATTGGAATGGATGAGAAGTCTCGCGACAATGACGATCCGCAGACAACGGCTACCCAATCGTGCGACAAGCGCTTTTTTTATAGAAAAATGGAAGTCGTGTCAATAATCTTACTTCACCATACGAATAGCTTTCCATACACATAAACCATATACCTTGTTTTCCAAACCGCACACATTACACTACGCGAATGTTGTGTTGCATCCTATAGCATGACCGTCCGTGCCTAGTTTCCATAACTTACCGATAGCCAATGGGATCGCCTAATTTTGGCAAGCCAGTTAAATGAACGACGTCACCGTACATTTAAGGTTCATGCATGCCACAGTCGGCAAAGTACCGTGAATATGAGACCGGCTATATTAAACCGGCTTGGCTACCCGAGAACCTAATGAGCGATGAGGGCGGTTCAGTCTACGATCCATGTGCCATAAGTTAACTGAACTAATATACCTGTAATCATGCGCCTCATCTTTTGAGGACAGCGCTGAAAATTTCGATTCCAGTAACACCATCACACGGAATCATTGGGTGGCACGACTCACCAACGTTGGAATAAGCTGACAACGTTTAGAGTGAGCGTGACGGTCGAGGAATGGTGGCTAAAAGTGCTTAAAAGGGGATAACTGAGCCCATTTGATTATGATGCCCTCAAAGTTATCTGGATCAGAGCAACAAGAAGCATCCTTGATGGGACGATAAATTCAAATGCACCTGAGTTGGTTTGTTTTTTACACGCTTCAAAACACAAGAGCAACTCGCACCACCAGAATGCCGGGGGATAAACCCAAATGAGCGAGGTAACTCAGTAAATCTTCGACAGGCTCGTCACATTCGTATGAGATAAGAGGCCTCTAACGCTAACGGTCATCTTATCGTCTCATGAAATTACAGAGAACTGAAACGTTTCATGTTCCCCACAGGAAGTCCAAGTACTATGATTGTTTTCAAGGTTATGATAATATCCTACAATCGCACTTTATTGAAACAACTGCGCCTCCTTCCTTTTGTGATAGTCTTTCTTTTCCGCAACTGTTAGGTGCACGCCGTTCCTGGGCATTGTGAACGTAAAAACGGTAATGGATGGGTGGTAGCTTTCAGGCGAAAAGTGCCGCCAATTCGCATATTCCATTAGTGATCTTCAGTAACGGATAGATGGATGATTCGTGTGGACCGTTGCATCGCAGAGTGCCAGAAGGCGGCAGATGTAATGTTCCAGGAAAGTGGTGCGCATATGAGTTATTCAACTGGATGGTTGCGATCTAGTTTGAGTGGGTCGTCCCAAAAGATGGGCAATCGCCACTACATAACATGAGGGTGTTGGACGACTGCTTTCCTGGAACCATCATCTGTCTGGTGTTGAAGTGTAAACCCTGGTTTTTGAATGGTCACCCATCTCTTCTACTCGCACACCCATACATTTCACTCAATGCTTCTATCCGAAAATAATCGTTCTTTTCAGACTCCGCTTGGATAGGACTTTTGTTTCCTTGTCGGTGATCTTAAGTGCTTCCTACTCAGGTCTCTTGGTCTCGTTAATATACTTAACTCCCCACAAGCCATGGCATGCTTGTGGACTGCTTTTGTAGAAGCACCATATTTTGTGTGTAGGAACTTACACTCGTTTCATCTGACCATTGGAATTTGGTTCTATCTCCCAAGGCATATTCCAATAATAGGCAAGGCTGTTTAGGGAAGAAATACCCCAATCGACTAAACGAAGGAATTGTTCCCGACATAGTATCACGGGACCGGATAATATCACACGTTTTACTGATGTCTCATACCGTCAAAACCATGGACGTTTGATCAGCTATCTTCCCTATAGATCGTAATTCTTAACACTGGTTACCCTTGTACGACAGCGAAGCATCGGTGTTGAACACTGATGTCATGCTGTCGATGATGATGACTGGTTACCCTTGCATACGCGTTGCGCTCGATAAAAGTGACTAGGTTATACGGCCGTCATTGTTGGATTATACAGACGCGCTTCGCAGCATCGACCGCGGCGCGTTGATGCAGCTGAACGGAAAATGTGAAGTTCCGTGCAAAACTGTTCTGCCAACATGTATGACACCTGAATACCTTTTGCTGGTCCCCTCACTCCGTATGCCAGCGACACCGTGATTCGTCCCACCGATCGCACCGAAGAAATAATATCAATGCAGGGTATAAAGGTAACACACTACTCATAAGCTTCCTGAATAATGTCCGACAACCCACGACTGGTTTCGCCCTTTTTGGGGCTCACCAGGAGGGCGCAGTCCCCAATTTGGTTTTCACGGGAGACTCAACTGAATGTGCGGCGCCAGGTCACCTCAAGTTTCAGTCGGTACGATATGCCAGTGTCGCAATACATTGTATAGATTTGACATACCCTAAACGAGTTTCAGCCGAGTCTCACGTGAAAGTGTACAAATAAGTGTATTTCGCTATAAATGCAGGTTGCAAGTGTGCGCAATTCGCCAGACGTACTTCTGCTTATCAGTGGACTTGAACAAACGCGCAAAGTGGTTTCAGTAGCTGCACCTTATTGATTCCACACAAGCGTTAGGAGTAAGGGCTCTGTAACTTCCTATCCCAGATTGTTACCGGCGTTCTCGTTTTGGAATTCGACAGGGTGAGGTAGACGGAACTAAACGCCTGGAGAAGTCTCGTTTGGCGTCTTCGGGTGGCAGCTAGGCACCGAAAGGGTGTTACAGCTGAACGATTTGATTTGATAATGAAACAGTCTACGCCAAAGTTGGATGACTAATCTCCTACTTCCACAGACAGATCTCATCTGAACCATAAAACCCTAGAATGAGGTCCACAACTTTACGTACTCTCCTACATTGGATGTACCCTTTCCCTGGGACTTCTTGATAAGGAACGCATCCTGAAAGTACGTTAAAACATACCTTGAAGTTCAGTGGCGTTCCAGGAGTTGTCCCTGTTGACTTTTTTGCCAGTAACCACAATAAGACTTACTCAGACTTTTCACTCAGTTGTTTTACAATCTTCGTCTTGTCTGATCCTATTCATAGTTCGAGAACCGTAACAATTTGATTTGTTGTTTTGCTTCTACCGAAAGCTATCATAAGTATGTTTTCCATTATGTGGCCCAACATCCTATTTTCATTTAACTGGCATTCAATCGCCTGCGGCCAAGGTTTCCCACTTGATTAATGTCCTCGGTTCTAACCACTTGTTTGTCTTACACATGGTCTTTTTATTGACGGAAAATACTACTCATAAGGTTGCTGACCAATTGAAACCAGTAAAGTTTGTATGTTGATTTTAATACTCGGGTGCATAAAGCTCTTTGACTCAGTTTGAAAAACGTCAAGACGAATGCGCGCGTGTGATAAGGGATACGAAGATAACATACAACGGATAGTCACATGACCCGGACTGGGGGAATATCAACAAAAGTTGAGCTTTGTGGAGGAAGCAGGCGTTTCATGGGATAATGTCCAAATTATTTCACTTATTCTGAAGTCTGTTGACCTCTGATCAAATGAAGAACGCATTCAACGTTCGGACTGGTTTAGGCAGTAGGAAGAACTTGGAGTAACTCATATTTGTGCACCGCAGTTAAGATAGTTGGCCAAGCGCTTGCAATTTTCAACACTCTGTGAGCGCTTAATCTGGCATAAAAGATAATCGTTCAGCTGTAATACCCTTTCGGTGCCTAGCTGCCATGCCACCAGAAGAAAGCACGAGGGCTTGGATACTGTCAGGTTGCCCAAGCCTAGACAGGGGAAGTCGGGAGGCAGGGGTCAGGTTCGAACCACGGACCTTCCGGTCAGTAAATTCGCGCTCTAACCATTGAGCCATCTGGCCCCACAATCTGGCATACATCCGGCTTAAACTGCAAACTCTGCACTACGAATCACTGCAGTGACGACACCCGATCACCGTCACAATAGAGCCTCAATGAGTTCACTTGTCATCGGATACCCGTCTTAAGAAACAAACTCAAATCCGAAAAATAATTGTTCGAGAAGTTTACCGACGTTTAAGACTAGTCAGTTCTCACGTCACGTTACCGACATATTTTCTGCAGGTTGGTTTCAGCCTATAATAGTTTGTTAAGATAGTAAATTCCTCTATAAGCAGCTGCGGAATTCATTCACTAAGTATCCACAGCTCAATATGGCCCAATGGTTAAAGCATGAACTTATTAACCCGAAGGTCCGTGGTTCGAAAGCATGAATGGAGGTTAGACTGGCTGAATGAGGACTCATCGATATCACTGAATCAAGGGCATTTGGCTCTCGTCAAAATAGTTCCGGATCCGATAAACACAGAAGTCTGTAGTGAACTCAAAATTGTCGGGACATTGCGGCGAAACAACAGCAAACAAAAAATGAATGGTGGACTAAACGAAGTGAAGAGCTTCAATCGTACCGTCATTGTCATGAAGAATCCTTCACCGGAGCGGAAAAAGCTATGAACCGAAAGTCCAGTCTTCACATGATAGAAGACAAACAAATAAATGGAAAGCCCAACAAATCCGACGAAATTCCTGCAGCGAAACACTACTGTTCTATTTAGTCGGCTAGATGTTTATTCGAGCTTCAAAGTCCTCCTGTCCCGACTTACAAGATTCACTTACCTGACTTATATACAGGGTGAGAACTGTCGATGGCCATAAAACAGCTGTAAAGTGGAAGAGCGGTTAGTTCGCAGAACTGTTCAAGCTGAGAGAGTCAACACTACAGAACGAACTTCTCCACCTATGAGCAACTTGAACAATGGAAGATGTGCTACAAGATTTCAAGAACGCAACGATAATCCTCCTACGTAAATGGAAGTTTTTACAAGACGGACAAATGCCACAGTACCAACCTTCCGTACGAAGCAGACAAGGTAATGGTTCGCATTACGAAAGAAAACGTTCCTGAAGAACAGTGCTGAATTCGAAACAGTCGAAGTGGCATTTACTTAGTACTTGCAGCAAGACAAATCCAAGTGGAATCTCGTGAAAGGAATCAACCGCTCAGTGAGGTACCGGAGCCTTTGACTCAGTCAACAGAGAGTACTGTCGATCTTTCTGCGAAAGCTTGTTTGTCCCACCAAGCTAGTCAACTCTACCAAAGCCTACCACCCTGTGAAGGAAGCCTAGATGCGAATATGCGCAACTAGCTCGGCATTAGGAAGGGGTTAATGCTGGAAATCGTCACCTCAAGGATGAGTTACTGGAATACCGTATTCGAACACGTATTCCTCCTGGTCGAGAGCACAATACCATTCGAGGAATTGAGACTTCAGGTAAAAAAAGTTCATCTGCGCGGACAGAGAAGCTTGTTTGGTCAAGAAAGATCAATACATGGAAGAGGCGAGGAAATTGGGCTTTGTGTAAACTGTCCCAGCTGGTGCGCACGCCCAAAGAAGTTCGACTTACAAACTCAACTGCATACTAATTTGGTTTTCACGAGAGACTCGCCTGAAATTCAGATGAACCTTTCGTTCACGTTCCTCTTTGACTAAATGCGCTACAGTCGGTTCGATACTCAAGATATCGCAGTACACTTCTCAAAAGTCTGCTGAAAACTATTCGACAGTGCACAACTGGTTTCGCCCTTCTTGGGGCAAATCAGGTAAGCGCAGTCCCCGAGATTGCGTCAACCTTGTGTTCTACTTGAACCTAAATTGCACGAAACTCGACTTACACACTCACCTGCATACTGATCTGGTTCTGACGGGAGACCTATCTGGAATCCAGCCGAATCTTTCGTTTGTTATTTTTCAACTGAATGTGCTGCACCAGCCCAAAAAAACCTCCGGTGGGCGAAACAACCACTGATAACGAGTCATCTATCTCTCAAGAAGAAGAGCGCATGTGAAAAGGACCGTGGTGACTCGATATTGGTACCCATTTCAACAGGCTCCTGGTATGATAATCACAAAGAAACACATTGGCCCCAGTTGTAACCGGAATCTGCGTCGCTTATCTTACGTCGTTCTCAGGCCCAGCTAAGTGTAAGGGCAACGGCATGCGTATAGCCGACCTATAATCACGGTGCTCCTTGACTTCAAGAGCACCATCGATTCAGTCGACCAGTTAGTTCTTTTAAACACGCGTGTACAAATAGATATGCCACGGAAGTCCGTGAATATGATGCACTGTTTGTATTTACCTACTTGAGTGTACGGGGAGTATGCAAAAGCTTTTCCACAAGCAGTGGTGTCCGACAGCGATATCCACTCCCATCATTTTTGTTTAATTTCGTTATTAACGACGGAATGGGGCGAACACTGGAAGGCAGACGGTATTGTTCTCATTTTTGAAGAACACATGGGTGCGCAAGCACCACTTGAAAAGCTGACGGAGGTCATCATGTATTTCACCAGAAGCTTCGCGCCCACAAAGTGGAAAGTCTCCTATCCACTGTCCCGTATCTAAATCTTCGCCCAGAAAAATAAACCAAAATTATCAGCTAATAACTTCAAAAGATCTGGTCTATATTGCAGCCTCTAATGTCCGTACTCTATGTCGAATTAGGCAACAGGCATCTCTTGCTGAAACCTTGCTTTCTTTATCTGTCGATGTATGCTGTCTTCGAAACGTGCACACAAGACCCCACTTCGGTCGTGTACCTTAAGCCGCTTGGGACGAACTCAAATGTTCCGGATTTCACTCTTCGGGTATCCGGTGGTAATGACGCAATGGTTCGTGGTATCTACGGTGTGGGAGTTTCACTCAGCCCCAAGGCTGAAAGTGCATTACTGGACTGGATCACAGTAAACAGTGTTCTGTGCGGTTGTCTGGCTCAATTAGCATCAATGCAGGTTGATGCGGTAAACGGTGCTTATTTATCGTATCCACATACGCCCCGACAGACTACAGTTCACAACGATTCGCGATCAACAAAGTTAAGCAAGGTGCGCAGTTCGACGATGTTCTAGGATCCAGCGTAGGGAAATATTGGATCTTTACGGCCCTTTTCATGACGTAAACCGTTCTCGTGTAATCTTGGCGTTTGCTCCTTGCACTGAACAAACGCTGCGGCAGAAAGGACTAAAATTTCAGCCGCAGTACCCCAGGCTATCTCCGATAGTATACACAGACCGCCGCATAACTGTTTCGATGATTTGTGACGCTATTATAATACACAGGTCCTCACGAAAAGACTGCACCTTACCATGGTGTGACGGCTTGTTCGCCTTTTCAGCTCATTGAGACGTACGGGGGGTGCACGTGCGGCACTAGTACAGCTATAAAGCTGACCCGGTGCTCCAGCTTGAATGCATGTACGGTAAGTTGTCCAGAGGTTCAGTGCCACGGCACTTCCCGCCAGACACTACTGTTTTGTACCGGAGCATTGGACGGGGAACCTGGGATTCCGTACGGTCCCAAGTTTATCTCTGTGTATGTTCGCTCCTGGTCCAGTTGACCTTTCACCCGCATTGTTCAGGGATGCAGGTGAAGTCTTCAGTCGGCTGGAGACTTTGCAAGAAATAGCGGCTAATCGATGTCAGTGGCGTTCGTGCTGTCAGTTTCTTTCCAGATTGTCTGATTGAGCGCTTGGAGGTGTAGGCACCTCAGAATGCTTGACACAGACCAGTTATAGGTCCCCTCCCTCACCCACTCTTTTTTCTCTTCTTTTCACTCTAGGGCTTTAAATATAATTAGATGAACCTTACGGTTGTACGGCAGTGAAGCATCGGTGTCAACACTGATGTTGCTGTCTTTGATGATGATGCTTGCCTTCATTAGGGAAAAGTTGACTGCCCCAAACAACTGAAGAGAATAGGAAGTGCCCATTTTCGGAAAAGGGGTACGTAGTGAGTGCTGTTATGGCAGGTCAGCCTGGTCCCATTCTTAACGATACACTTGTCCATTTTGGTGGCCCGTGAAGCATTGGATGCACAGCAGCGAGCGGAACTTCGGTCTGCTATGGGCTGCGTTGACTAGATCCCAACGTTTCGTCAGATGCCAGCAACACCTTGCGTTTAAGCGATCCAGACTTCAATCGTAAACGTCCTGCGCCAAAGGCTGCCGCGGTCTGCTCATACACTGCGCGTGCCGAATCATTGCTCGCCGAAAAACCGGTGTTTCCTGTGCACAATTCAGCATGGCGAAGCTTTAACCTGGCAGATGGGAATGAAACCAGTTGCGAAAGTTTGTATACTGTTGGTACCACTCACCTTCGAGGGTGCCGTTCGTGTGATTTTTTTGTACATAGTCCAGGACGCTGAGATGTGGTTCATGAAGCATATCAATGGCGTTTCTGTAACTTTCTACGCCGATTTGTCTGGAGGTTTAATCGTCTCGGACTGACTGTAGTACGCTATGACCCCTTACCCATCCACTTTCATTTTGCTCTGCACAACAAGGAAACCCCACCCTTATGATGTTGATGATAAGCCCTGACTAGCTATTCCGTCGCCTAATTAAGGAACATATTGATGCGCCCCTGCTATACACCCACAATTTATTTGAATAAAACCTCATAATGAAAAGAAATGCGGCAGGGACTGAATCTGGGGCTAGGACACTAACCATGAGACAGCTTAGTGGGAAGGGAGCGAACTCGGTCACCCGAATGTACCTAGTTCGAATCCGACCTCTGCATTGTGAATGCTCCTGGAAGTATATCAGCACCCTGGATTCTTTTGAGGGGCATGGCTGCTATGCACCGTGTTGCAGCTGGGCGATCATTAATATTCATTAGCACGCAACAGATATCTCAGGAACCTAAACCTTCAACATTCAGCCATAATCTGGTTGGCAGCATGAACGCCACCGACATCAGTTAGGCGCCATATCGCTTAGTGTCTCCAGCCAAACACAGGGAGGGCCACTGGGACCTAATCCTGGAAGTCAAACAGCACCAACAGCGCACAAACCTTCCATAACACCCTTTATTCCCTTCAGCCATATCAAATTCTGTCCACCTCTAGCTTCCTGTCACTCCGAAATCGGTGGGGAAAACCACTTGTCTCTGTAGTCGGTGACAAGGCGTGCGGAACATATGGGCCATCCATCTTAGCTTGCAGTACTGAATACATTGTTTGAGTGAAGTACCCTCCGCTTTACCAGAAACCACGTCACCCGATCACCTCATTGCGAATTCACTGGTTCCAGCCATACTTCTGAGACATCAGTGATCAGATCCAGCTTGACCCAACAAAGTACGTTTGTGATGCCACAAGTGGCGTGAACTGGCGAAAGCATTTCTAACCTTCAAGATTCGTGCTTTCAGTTTGCCTATCAGACTACCATCAGAGCTAATACACTCTCGAGACACGTATAACGTTCAACAACTTTCATTATCAATTTTCGGAGTGTTTGAGGCACGTCCCGCAGCATTACTTTGCTGGACGTTCAAATGATGGCCGAAGAATGAAATCTCTGCAGGTCTGTTTGCTTGTGCCTTAGCATCGACTTGCAGCATCAAATCGGCATGCGCTATAGCGCTAGCCAGTTTGAATCCGGAAATGATACGAGCACTATACTACTCCAGTGGTTTGCTCCGATGACAGTGGAGCTGCTAGCACTGTCCCTCAACAGCGCTCAATTTTTTCTTCCGGGGATCTCCCAAAATGGGCCGATTCAATCCGGCCACCAGTGTGCTAGCAACCGACCTCTACGGGCGTTTTCCTGCTCGATGTGGATTCGTGCGTGCGATGAAAGTACAGATTGACGACTTGAAAGTAGTCGAACGGCTGGAGCACGAGCTGTTTACCTTCTTGGATCCCACCCATTCTTTCTGTTGTGTCTTCTAAGTTCGAGCTTCCTGGTGGTGTCCAAACCCTCGTGCTTCATTCAGATTGCATGACAGTCACTTGGAGCCTACAGCTAACGTAGAACCTTGGACGGTGAAAGGGGAGCCCCTTACGATCTCGGAGGTTTGTGACTGCATTCGTCCTCTCAAGCGCCACCGAGCTCCTGGTCCAGATGACGTCCTCCCCACATTATTCAAAGATGGGCTGAAGTCCTCAGTCATCGCTTGTCTGATCTGTTTGCCTGCATTTAAGACCAGCAGGGTGTCAGACAACTATGAGTCAGTGATAGTGCCCATTTTAAAAAGGGGCTCATAGTGAGCATGGTGACCACAGAAGAGGGATCAGGTTGACCCCCGTCAAAGGAGATTGCTGACGTCACTTGTGCTTTGTCGCCTCATGGTGGTTCGTGAAACACTGACTCCAGAGCAGCAAGCGGGATTCCGGCCTGGTAAGGGTTGCGTTCACGAAATATTCACACTCCGTCAAGTGTTAGAACAACGATATACGCACAAACGACCCAGCTTTAGTATTCCTGGATTTCCAAGATGCATTTGACTTGGTTGACAGGTCTGCTTTACTTGCCACGCTTGTCCATCAAGTAATGCCCCGGAAGTACGTGAACGCAATGTGCTTTGTATTCTCAGAATTATGGACGCGAGAGTATACAGAGAGGTCAACGAAACCTTCCGTACATAAAGCAGTGTCCGTCAGGGGTGCCCACTCTCTCCATTCCTATTTAATTTCGTGATCGATTGGATAATGAGACGAACGCTGGAAGGTCTTCAGAACCCTGGTGTTCAATAACCTCTGACGAAAACCTTGTTAACCTGGAGTATCCAGACATCGTTCTCGACTTCGAAGGGGAGGTGCAGGTGTATTCTGGATTGACTGACCAACGTCATCCCGTCGCTTGGTATGCCTTTTGCACCCACAAACTGTAAGGTCGTGATCCTGGACATCCTGTCAGAGAAGCGCTCGAAGTTGTGGAGCGTTTTACGTATCTTGGAAGTTGTATTAGCTCCGACTATGTGACAGATGAGGTCAGTGCACGAATCTGCAAGGCTCGGGTCGCGTTTGCTAGTTTGAGAAACCTACGGCATCAAAGCAGTATATCCCTGAATCTCAAACGACTTGCGTATCAGACTACAGTGTGGGCTGTTTTGTTGTATGGCTGAGACTTGGCCTGTTCGAGCACGTCCTCGGCATGTCAGGTCACCTGCTTGCCACCCATACCAGTCCTCCAGCTAAACCAGACATAATACAAAAACTCAACGCTAATCACTGGTATAGCATTCGGCACGCACCAGACAGAATTTGGCTCACGTCGCGATATCGTGCACCTGAGTCGGGCGCCATCGCTCGCACAGTACGAGGCACAACCCATCGCTGTTGACGTGGAAGCACGGCACAAAGATCAGCAACTAATAACGGGTAAACAACCCGGTGTCTTTCTGTTGCAGGTAGGCGGTAATGGCGCTTGAGGTGTAGCAGTCTCCACGGAAGAGAGACGCATTTCGTCAGGTTCCAAAAGTTTACGAAAAAAAACCCTAAGTTTGAAAATCCACTTTTAGGCATCCCTCTATTGCCAATACACCGTGACATAACTCTTGTTAGGCAGAGTTGTCCATCATCACCAAACCATCAACACCGAAGGTGTCTGCAGAAATCCACCAATCTTCAAGGAATACCTTGCACATGACTGGCACAAAGGACACTCTAGGGCCTGATACTTTGGTCGCGCTGAATTGCACCAACCACGAGCTGTGCGCACGATAGTTACGGACGCCATCGAGCAGCTGAAATAAAGAAAGTCGTTTATCTGTAACACCTTTTCGTTGCCTAGCTGTCATGCAACCCGAAGGAAGCACGAGGGCTTGGATGCTGCCAGGTAGCCCAAGCCTAGACAGGGGAAGTCGAGATGCGGATGTCGGGTTCGAACGACGGATCTCTCATGTCAGTAAATTTGCCCCCAAACTACTGGGCCATCTCGAACAGCTGAGTACACTTTCCGGGCCTTGATTGCAATCAGGACGCTCCCAGCCTGGTACATTCTATCCGGTCTTTCACACATTTTCGTAGCTGATACACGCCTCCGATGTGAGAGGACTTCAGTCCTGACACCTGATCACGCGGATCGTTGGATCCCATGTAGATGAGGATTTTGGACGAGCCAACTCCCGTCAGAAAGAGCCTGCACTAGTACACTGGAACTACCTGCAGCTAACGCATGATTACTATGATACCTGATATATCACTGTGCTGTTCACTCAGTTAAATAGATGAATTTCCTCATACATTACAAAACAGCCGTGTTCCAAAGGGTGAGTAACAAGCTAGTGATTACACACTCGGTACTTACGATCTCAATTGTCGAGGTTTCGGGTGGGCCGAGCAGGACACGCAATAAAAGCAAGAGACGGAATAAAGTTGCAAAGATTACGGCTCCAGCCAGGCTGGTTAGTCTTCAAGGAGCGACCGGCCGATACTCACAAACGCCCTCTGCCCTAAGCAAATTGTCGGCGGTACGAATTTTTCATGGAGATGTGTGCCGACATCTCGCGACGTGATGAATGGGGTCGAACCTGCCTATTTGATTTGCTGTTTTCAGTGGGAACCGACCGGAACCCAGTAGAATACCACGACAGAAAAGACAAAAGACTGAGTCACGTACCAATGGTGTATTAGAAATTTACGACTTCTTCGGTTTTGCTGCTGGTGGTGCAGTCGGTTTCATGTTCAGCATTAATGCACTTGCGCGCCGCAGTGCGAGCTGTAAAAACAATTAGCGCGAAGAACAACACATACCATCTTCAGCTCCCTTCTGTACTTTTGCCGACATATCATATTGCGTATTTTCTGCAGTGTTCGTCGGCGCCCACGAACATACTTCGTCCGGACAACGGCCTTTGCAGGCTTATGATCATACCCGGGCTTTTTCGTGATTAAAACAATCCCCTTTCCGTATTTCTCGGGTTTGATCCCAATCGCCTTTTTGTGCACTAGACCACTGTACATGAAGCAATTCTTCCCCTTCATATTTAGAGGGTCACGACTGAACTGCTCATTTCCACGCTTCATCAAGAAGCAGTTGTTACGCTTCACGAGATCCCATATAAGATGGCTCGACATTTCGCGGTGAAAACTCCGGCACAAACGTGACAACAACTGGCGCGCTCCCACACGAGGATAAACACACACAGCCCTTCCCACAAGGTCAGTTCAAGGGATCATAGATTCACGGATTCACGGATTGATACACAGGATCGAGGCTTTTGCCCAAGTTTCCCGGGTCGGTTGTGTTCTTGTCGTTCTGCGGTTGTCGTTCACCTGAAAGGCACAAGCGAAAAAAGGGTGTAGCACTGCTCTTTAAGTTCTCAGCGCGGGGCAGTA
>SJOL01012828.1:8098-25863 GCA_004794785.1 Opisthorchis felineus | reverse complement strand
GCGCGTTCAGTTGCCCTTATGCATCAACCTCAATACGTAGCTGCCTGATTTTCCGATCGTGCCACCAGCTCCAATGCTTGGCTCTATCTCTCTTGGCTTTCCCATTTTTCAGTGATTGAAACTGTAGCAGCTAGAACCACCGTACCCTGGTACATCGTTTATAGCTGATAACGGTCTTTCTTCCTTCCCTTCCATGCGTGATTTCGTAAGATGCGGCCCTCTGCTCAGTCGACTTCATGCCGCATGTATGTTCTAATCAGTCTCAACGGGCCTTCCTTATCTTGCTTACATTGTATTGAACCCTGGGCACTTGCTTTTCACTGCTGATCCCCAAACGCAAATTCATGGGCTTTTTCGTATTCGAGGTATTTGCGTGGCTCTTCAGCCCTTAACAGCTTCTGCTTTGCTTCTCACTGTGGATTAGTCCAGCAACTTCCCAGTAACGCTACCTGAGAAGGTTGACCAGAAAATTACCCATAAACTTCTGATGGTTTCCGTTCGGGTTTCCCTGTAAGTTCAGACGATCGTGGTATTCACCCCTAGTGGTGGTTATCCGCTCCCTGTCCTCCAGCTTACTCGAATGAATGGATGCGGCTGATCTTTGTATGTTAATAACAATCGAAGGTATTGCACCTGTGACCTTAGGGCATCACGAGTATTGCATGTGTAGGGAGCAGCTCGGTGGAAATAATCAATTCTATCACTATAATGACCTTAATGGTGTTTCGCACCTTTTCTACACACAACACGATGTTTAAGAATCTCTGTGCATACTCAAACGAAATGAATCATAACTCCGGTAAACAGTTGGCTCGAGTTCTGGGTTAGACAGAGGTGAAAAAATAATTAACATGGGTGAATGGCTTTGGTAGCATGCTACGCAAATTCACTCCGTTTTGATGTTCTCTATTTACCCACATGAACCACGAATATTGATTACTAACTAGCGGAAGAGGACAGAAAATTGAATAACCGTATCCGGTTAGCGACAGTAACCTGGCCGAAGGTTTTGAAATGCCGCCGTCGTATAGTGTGTAAAAATCGATTAAAACCGCTTTTCGTGGCTTCCTCCGGTACCTTTCATTTTTGAAGATTCTAATTCCTAAAGCATCATAAACGAGAGATTCAGCTGGGTTCCAGGTGAGTCTCTCGTCAGAACCAAATTGGTATGCAGACGAATGTGTAAGTCGAATTTCGTACGATTTCGGTTCAAGTAGAACATAACGGTGATGGGAATTTGAGGACTGCGCCTACCTGATGAGCCCGAAGAGGAAGGGCGAAACCGGTTGTAGGCTATCGAAGGTTTTCAGCAACCTCATGAGTAGCGTATTGGATTATTTTAAACCTACTCCACTGACAATGTCTCCTCACACGATGACGAGACGTTTGCAGGCTCAGCGAACGGACCAACCGCCACCTGGTCACCAGCCAATGAAACTTCCTAAACGTTCAGTTTTGGTCACACTGTCTGAATTGACTTGGATACTTTTCTGGGTTGACATGGTTCCAAACGTCGTCGGCTTGAAATTTCTGGGGCGAGATGACCCAAGTGGTTAGAGCGCGAATTCACTGACCGGAAGGTCCATGGTTCGAACCCGACCTCTGTCTCTCGACTTCCCCTGTCTAGGTTTGGGCAACCTGGCAGTATTCCAGCCCTCGTGCTTCCTTCTGGTGGCATGGCAGTTAGGCACCGAAAGGGTGCTAAAGTTGAACGATTTTTTTGAAATTTCTACAGAGCACTGACCATCACCGAATAAATTCGTCACAAATTGGTGCCCAGTTTTACCTTATTTTACGGTTTCCGTCATTTTTTCAAGGGACTGCCAACCACAAGGACTACACCATTTGAGCTTTGCGGTTCTCCGTCAACGAGCCTCAGTTCCACGTAAGTCTTCGTCTGTGCCTTGTTGTAGCTGATGCAAAACCAGTCAGGTAATCCGGGACCGAGGTGTCAATCTGGTCCTCGGTCAAAACAACCACACCAGTCGGTATTCCTATTTGATTGTGATTTGATTTTGAGACAACTCCCCGAATGGCTTTAGTGCTCCGTGCACCTTGTTTCATTTTCGATTTGAACCATTTCCACCATCACTTGACGCGGTCCTTCACCTTTCTATGTAATATTCCTCTAAAGCGACATTTCGATGTATCCACAAAAAACCTGACCGATATTCGCTGCTCCTATCCGCCACATTTGAGATTATTATATCTCTGTGAGTAGGGTTCACAAATCTCACAGGAAGAGAAATTCCCACGCCAGAGGTTGGTTCCCATCAGCTTCGATTATTTCTACAACCTATCGGTTGACCGAAATTCACAGTAATGTCTTTCGATAAGGACAAGGGGCACCCTACATTTTGCGGGCAGTTTTCAGTTCCCCATGGTGAAATTCTGTAAACCAAAAGGCATTCAATAATCATTTACCATATATTGACATCCATTTTAAAGAGACAAAGCGCAGGAGGGGTCACGGGGACCTCATCATAGAAGCCGGACCGCACCAACAATACCCAAACTCTTTGTAATCTCTTTCATACTCAAGACAAGTCATACGTTGTCCACCTCGCAGTTTACGCCATTCGGGAGGAATCACGGATAACAACATTCGTCTCGGTAGACGGTGTTGCTGGATTCGTAGCACATGACCGAGCTACCGCAGTTGACGTTGCTGGATATTTTCCGCAACTGGAGTATCTGCTGGACAACCACATACCTGTTCCTAATCAACTCGTTACAAATTCGTTGACGCCACCCAACACCAGCAACACTTCTGAGGCATTGATGGTCAAAAACCTTGGAAAGGCCTCGCGTCATCTGTCCGCAGGGGTGATGTCTTGCAGCCATACAGCCCTTAATGTAGTCTGGTGCACACAACCCTTGATACCCAGTGATATGCCTTTTTGACGCCAAATTTAACGCAAATTAGCAAACGTGGTTCGGGCCTTTGAGATTCCGGCATATGAGTGGCAGTATATTTCGTAAATTTTGACGAGACTTAGAAGCTTCCGATCGTTGATTCTGAGAGGCCGAAAAGCAGCTTCTGGATGTTTCGTCCTTGTTACGATTCACCAGCAATGAGCACCTAATGAATCTTCAAGGACCTGCGACCTTTCGGGTTAGTATAGTACATCACGGTACTCTCACACGCTTTCGGTTCTTAGCTGCCATGCCACCCGAAGGAAGCACGAGGGCTGAGGTATACTGCCAGGTTTGCGAAACCTGGTGAGAAGCAGTCGAGATGTTGGGGTTGGATTGGAACCACGGACTTTCGGGCAGTAAGTTTGCTTGTCACCCACTGAGCTATCTCGAGTCCGTACTTCATATGGCGTCTATCAACATCTGTCACTTGTAATGACCTACAATCCCAAAACTGCTTGTTGAACGAAGACGGACCAATATTCTCCTTTTTCGCGTTTGTTGCGGTGGGGAGAAACCACTTGGTCCGAGGGTTATCGCGAGAACTGCACTTATGAACCTGCGTGTTTCTATTTGGCCCTGATGTTTTGTTCATCGTTGTCACTTTCGTTCCTAAGAAAAATCAATCTCCGGGGTATTGCAGTAATGTTTCGTCTATTCCCCTCGATTCCAGTGTACTTCTAGAAGAGGATTCCGATTTGTACCGACGAATCAATAAACTTCCAGTACGATCAACTGCCTCGCCGGTCAACGGGTTTGCTCGGCCTTCGATCGATGGGCTCCAGTTAGGTGGCTCCGTGAATTCGGCCAGACGCCGCCCCGGACTGGATATTACCGCGGAAGATATCATTTGGTTGAGCGAACTAGGGCGTGGTAGTGGTGGGGTCGTGTCGAAAACTCAACACAAGGCTACTGGCATTCTTATGGCCAGAAAGACATTTGAGTTGGACATAAAAACGGCCGTGCGGGCGCAGATTTTACGCGATCTTCAGGTAAGAGTCCATTGCAATGACTTGTCCCATGTAGTCACCTTTTTGCATCGGTTATTGTTTGACGTCCGTTCCGCTCTGTAGATGTCATACTTCGGGATTTTGAGCAGCCATTGCAAACTCAGGTGCTTTATTTCAGCAAACGTTTTTTTCAATGCATCCAATGATTTCTACGACCTGGACTTTTAATGGAACTCAAAACATTGGATATGTTTTCTAACTGCCATGCCACCAGAAGGAAGCACGGGGGCTGGGATACTGCCAGGTTGCCTAAGCCTAGACAGGGGAAGTCGAAAGGCAGAGGTCAGGTTCGAACCACGGACCTTCCGGTCAGTAAATTCGCGCTGCAACCACTTGAGCCATCTGCTGCTGAGGAAAACTCGAGCTCAGTGCTTCCTCGATTTGGTGTGGACGAACTGGGTATTTGTACCAGGGCAGGTGGAAAACTATTCGTGTGAAAGTGATGTGCACACAGATGCAGTTGTCTTTTACTACCTACCCTCTTAAAACCGATTCGTTACAAATTCCTTGCCTTACCCATTCTGACGTACTGCCGAAGTTAGTCATCAGCTTCCTTCTTGTCGAATAGAATTGCCTGCATGCCTATGTTTACGAGCGAACTCTCGTGCATTTTCCCTGGTGTCTCGTTCATAGTTTCGCTTGTCTTTTTTGGACGATCACAACTGGTTTCCATGTACGCACAACTAATCCGTACTACTTACCGACAGCATTTTTTTTCTGAAAAGTTTTCGCATGATGATCCATGCACGTTGATGTCGCTCTTTGTACATTTTCGGTACAAGCGCGTTGTCGCCAAAGGTGACTTTTCCCCGCCTACCCCGTTTCTCATCTCACAGATTCTTTGTGAATGTTCATCTCTGTTCATCGTGGACTATTATGGCGCATTTTATGTTGATAACACAATCAGTATTTGTATGGAGTATATGGATGCCGGGGGGCTGGACACGTTGTTGCCCACTGTGGGGCGTTTTCCGGAGCCGATTATAGTTCTCATCGCCGATTCAGTTACACAGGGTTTATTGTTCCTGTGGCAGGAGCTGCATATACTTCACAGGTGAGCCACCATCCCCCTGTCCAATGTCAGTTGCGCCTGTTCTACGTAAACTGTTTCATTTTAACTGTGATCCTTTCATTTTCCGGGGATTTACGGATTCCGTTGACAAGCTATTCCACTAATCTTCACAAGGGTCCTCAGTGGTTTCGCTGCCTTGTTCCTGTTTTCATGCATATCTTAGTCAATCGGTTTGTCACTTCATACCCTTCCCGAACGCTCGTCGGACCCCTCAAGGGCTCCAGTCGCTTCAGTTTGAGAAATCCTGGAGTGGACAACGTGGCTGTTACCCAGGGATGGTGGCCTTGTTGCCCTTTCAGAAGTTTTTAAAATTCCAAACCTTTAGTTTCGAGTTCTCATCGCTCCCTGTCGTGCACCAAACCAGAATTGGAACAACGAGACTTTGAGGCCATCCATCCAGAATGTCCCGAGAATGACTGAGCAACACTGTAAATTCTACGAGAACTTATCGCAGTGTACCAATTTCTAGTACCTGTCCATTCGATACACATACAGTGATCCCCCACCTCTGTAAGGGGGACTTTCATTTTTGAAGCTCTGTGTTACCAATAAAAATTATGGGAATGTAGCAACGTAGTGGGTATTCTGTTGTAATGGTAAGCAGTTCTTGCGCACAGGAGCGTTTTCAACAAGGGGACAACAGCCCAGTAAAGCGAAACGTTGGTTACACAAGCAACTTGCCTGAATGGACGTATGAGTGTGAGCGTCCTCCAATGCGGTAAGTTAATTGGTTACAGCTGGATGCGTGTTCTGCTTATGTTCGTTACTTGTTACTAGCTTTATACTTCCCCGTCAGTCTTATGATGCTTCCCAATTGCGGGCGGGACAGCTCAGTGGTTAGAGCGCGAATTTACTGACCGGAAGGTCCGTGGTTCGCACCCGACCTCTGCCGTTTGACTTCCCCTGTCTACGCTTGGGCAACCTGGCAGCTCTCGTGCTTCCTTTGTGTGGCATGGCAGCTAGGCACCAAAAGGGTATTACAGCTGAACCATTTTTCCCAATTGCGTTCACGCAAAGAGGATTAGCAGTGACGCCATCTTCAGTTGTCTTTGTACTTTTCGGTTGACGACCCAGGGCTCACTTGATCAAGATGTTGGCGCATTACTGCTACAAAGGCTGGTTTCCCACACCACTGACCACAGTCTGTTGCCAAGTAGTCTCTGCAGAAGCATTGTTCGATTTATGCTGTGTGAACGCAGACAAGCTCAACTGCTACGGATAATCATTCAGCTGTGACACCCTTTCGGTGCCTAGCTGCCATGCCACCCGATGGAAGCACGAGGGCTGGGATAGTGCCAGGTTGCCCAAGCCTAGATAGGGAAAGTCGAGATGCAGAGGTCGGGTTCGAACCACGAACCTTCCGGTCAGTAATTTCGCGCTCTAATCACTGAGCCATCTCGCTCCCCAACTGTTACAGCAGGATGACAAATCGAAACCCTAGCTTTTCGACACTTGCGAGTTGTTCCTACTGTCAACCGGAAGTTTTGATGTGTTTTTTCCATCTTGTGTCAGAAATCTGAAGCCATCCAACATTCTACTCAATCGGTCTGGCACCGTGAAACTTTGCGATTTCGTCGTGAGTCTTCCATTGTCAGAAGCCCTGGCCAGTGCATTCCTCGGATTACGGACCTATATGGCACCGGAACGCTTGACAGGTGGGTTTGCTGGTGGGGTTCACTGATCATTGCCACTTTGAAGGAGAAACAAGCATATTTGATGAGAGGGATGTTCCTAACAGGGAAGGAAGAGTGCTTAAAATGGCTCCTAGCTAGCATGTCCCACTCAGTGGAGCCTGCTGACCGGAAGGTTTGAACCTGACCTCTGTACCTCGGCTGCCCCTTTCCAGACTCGGGCAACCTTGCAGTGTCTCAGCCGTCGTGCTTCAATCGGGTAGCATGATAACTATGCACCGAAAGGGCGCTACAGCTGAGCAATTATCATATTGATGGGTTTCACTCTATGTATGAGTTCTTTGGAGCCAGTTGAAGGGTGGCACTCGGATCCCTGTCATTACTGGTGCATATGTACCTACGAGGATGCTGGGTGTGGCAACGGGCTTAACGCAACAGAACTCAGATGAAGAGTATCCTGGTACAAAGTATACAGGTAAAAATCCTAATGTGTTGAGACGAGGAGGTTTTTTGGACTGTAGATAACCGGAATGTGAGACAGCCGTCGGTTCTCATGTGAGGGTTAGGAATGTAAAACGAGTGCTCCGAGCCAAATGAGCAGACGGTTGCATTTTGTGGATTCACGAATATGATGATACTACTAATAATATTACTAGTAGGGTAATGGTGGGTGATGGTTAAAGTGCAATCTGGACGGTATGGGGAGGTCACAATACAGGATTTTCGAGATATCTGGTTATCCAGCCTTGTCGCCTACAGATGCGGATGTAAACCCATTCAAAAACACAAAATGAATCTTAGTGGATCGACTGAAAAGACGGGCAATGCGTGTACAGTGGGATTCGACGGCAACATTCTTTCACAGTTTCGTGAGAACTATTCAGAAATGCCATAGTCTAGTGACGAATTTTCATTTTCAGTTCAATTTATCAGCTATAAACCGTGTACCATAGGCACATTGGTTCCAGCTGCTACAGTTTCGATCACCGGAAAACGGGAGTGTGGGACATACCACCAAGCATTGGAAGCGAAAGCATGTTCAGTTTTTTGTTCGGAAATTGGGTAGCTACGTATTGAAGGCAATAGCTTTGATGCACGAAGAAGGGTGTTGAGTTCAGGTACCCCACCTTGAGCCTTTGACTCAAAAGTCTGACCCACAAGGCAGTGGGACGATGTAGGGTTTTGCTCGGGGAACATGCCCCTAGCCTCTGACTCAAGAGTCTGAACCGCGAGACAGCGGTTGTGGGGGTTTTCTTGGGGGACCCTTCCCGGAGCCAATGACTCAATAGTCTGACCTACTTGACTGTAGGGGGCCGGCCTGGCCCGAGGACGCAGGGAGTAAGGCATTAATGTCTCACTCCTAGTGCAGCTGCGCACAGCGAGTGCTTTTTGAGCAGCACCGGACTCTGTTTTAAAAGTATTTCGACCGTATTGAATAATGCTTCGGCGGTCACGGTCAACCGGTGGCGATCGGAGTGTGCGGTTTTTAGGGCCGACCTTTTCTAACCCGTCCTTCCCCGGGGGAAGGCAGCATCGCTGCTTCCATAAATATGGACATGCTGGTCGCCTGGGGGAAACGCCTTACTGCCTTCACACTCCTATCGCAGAGGACAGTACGACTTTACCTCCAGACCGCATCGTAAAACGATTACTCACAGTACGGGGACTCGCTGTTCTTCGTCAGGCTGCCCTGCGTTGGCCTTTGTGGCATGGTTGAACCTCTAGGAATTGAGTTCCAGCCAGTATAACCAGCGGGATCATTGCAACACAGAAGCTCGACCATCATGACAAGGTGACAGCTTTGGGTCGGGATAGTGACGAATAGTGGAGGATATCTCGCATAGGGAATACGATCGATGTTTTAAGAGTTTTTATCAAAATTGACCACCTATTCAGTAGACACCTCCGTTGGATCATACGATTTAATGACTCAAATGTTTCTCTGGAATTCACACACTACTCACAAGGTTGCTGAAAACTCTTCAAAAGCTCGCGGTTGGTTTCGCCCTTGTTGAGGCTCATCAGATATGGGCAATCCCGAAGTTTCCGCCAACCTTGTGTTATACTTGAACCCAACTTAGACGGAATTCTCCAACTACTCTCAATTGCGTACTACTTTGATGTGAGACTCAGTTGAATCCGTCTGAATTTCTCGTTTATGATGGTCTTTTCTGACTACACGTGCTGCACAAGGTCACCTCATGTTTCATTCGGTATGATATTCGAGTTATTCGAGACCATCACATGGCTGCCGCCTTGCGTCTCTTTGCGACCCAGTCCTGTAACCAGTGGTACCCCTGTATAAAAACTATCGTCTTCAGTGTGCGACTGTCCTACTTCCCAACAATCCAACACCGGATAGCGGGTTAGGCCATCGGTTCCTGTGCGGGAAGTCCCCAGTGGACAAAATTCTAGTACCTGGAACTTGCTAGTACACAACTATAACTGAATGAACTAAGGTGACCTGAAATCATCGGATGGTCGAATATATTTTTGGTTGCAAGCTGATTTCTCTGCCATTTCTCCGTATAGTAGTCATCCTTTTTTCTTCCAAATCCCCGCCGGTACTCCGCTGTCCTGCATCCAAAGCAAATCTTGTGTAACTCGAGTCTGGTTTTGGTACGAATCGTCTGCCTCTTTCCTCCGATGCTCAGTATAATTTAGTTTCTCGGTGACTGCGTTTGCCATTTAGTTTTATTCGGAACATTCAGACGTTTCCCAAGAACATTCGCTATTTGGTACCAAAGCGCGGTGTGTACGTGACCTTCTTCCGACCATATTTTAGAACAATGGTTTTGCCTTTGGAGATTCAGTCTCGGCAACACAAAACCGGTCTAGACATTGAATGAAGGTGTATCGTGTCGTGGCGGACCGATTTTGTCTCTTGGTCAAGTTTTTCGTTGCTTCCGGAAGTTTTGAAGTCTGTGAAGTGGATTTCTAAAGCTGTGAAACTGATGCGTACAACACAGGAGGGAACCTGATTAATGGGTGTGAAAAGGAAGGGCAGAGAGAGAACATCACGTCAGGAATACACCTGTTTCGAGCTGCGTGTGCGTTCACCTTTGGTCCAACAGTGCCATTAGGACTCTCACGGTCGGATTTTATTCTGTCCAAACTGTCCCCCCTGAATGAGAGAGCCTTTGTCGCGTGGGATCACACGGATTTAGAAACACATTCGGTTTTGACATTGAGATTTTGTCCTCTAAGTGAAGCCAGTCTATGTTCAAAAGCTGAGAAGCACTGTACGGCTATTCCATCCTAATTGGGATTCATCATCAGTGTAATTCAAGGGAGTTCCGGACCTTCAGGCTAGTAGTTTGAAGGTTTGGCTACGAGTGGCAGACCAGTGGTGTGATTACCTCGCACTTGGACAGAATATAGCGCCACTCATCCTTCAATCGCATAATCCGAATCGCCTGATCACGCGATCGGGGCGAGATGGCTTGGTGGTTAGAGCGCGAATTTACTGACCGGAAGGTCCGTGGTTCGAACCCGACCTCAGCCTCTCGACTTCCCCTATCTAGGCTTGGACAACCTGGCAGTATCCTAACCCTCATGCTTCCTTCAGGTGGCATAGCAGTTAGGCACCGAAAGGGTGCTGCAGCTGAACGATCACGTGCTGACTGGTTCTTCGAGTGACAAATTCTCATATCAAAGTTTCACTTATCTTGTGAAATTATTCTTCACCTGAGCTACGGGTGGGTGCAAGAAGATTTTGGAATTGTTAACTGAGATTTCTTCCTTTAATTGAAGCTAATTTGTGCTGATTAGCCGTCAGTAGTGCGCATCTTACGAAACTCCACCAGGGAGTGATCATCATTATCGACGGAATGACATCAGTGTTCAACACCGATGCTTCGCTGCCGTACAACCATGATTTATTTGAAACCTTGTTGTGAAGAAAAGAACAAAGGTGGACGGGGAGGGGACTTAGGGAGTCTCGAACCTGCAACCTTCCGGACAGCAGCGTGATCGGCCACGAGCAGCTGACTAGTAATGTGACAACCCGCGTAGAGAAACCACATCACCTGGGGACCTATTGACTGGCTCCCCGTCCTGGCTGATTGGCATGCAGGTTGTGCTCTCTCCGGTAACGGGGTTCAGTAACAGGGTCCACCACGGCGGAGCAATATTGTACTGGTTTAAAAACACACATTCGTTTGTTTCAGGGGACCCAGTGAACCCGTTGAGTGATGTCTGGAGTCTTGGTCTTACGCTAATGGAACTGGCAATCGGGCGGTATCCGATTCCCACAGTGGATGCCGTGGATTTCGTACGGACGTTCGCTCCCGATTTGGAATCAAATATGATTGAACATTGGAGAGCGGCGAAAACGGGAGAACCACTTCAGGGTACGTTTACCATTCCACTTGGCTATCAGGAAGATGGGTAAACAATGCATTGTTTTGTATTTTGCGTTGAGTTGAGGATATGGTGATTGAGTTTCTTTGATCTGTGATCCAGTCGAGTTTCTGGGTGGGTCACACTGTCGATAGGTGACATCAGACGTAAGTTCCATCCTTATTGGTCCTATTCAATGGAAGGCCGGATGTGGACGATTGCTGTAACGCAGGAAAAGTCTACTCGACTCTGCTTGAGAAGGATTGTGTGGCTGGTCTTCAGTATAAACTGAGGAGCTGCGCGTTCAGTGTGCATACCTTGCGGTCATTGCGTGAATGAACACATGGAAGGTGTTTTTCGGCTTGGACCGATTTATTCACATAACGGACTGAATTCGTTTTAAAACTGAATGTGGTGACTGTGGTAAACTAGCTTGGCTTGTCGCCTGTCCCCACGTCCTTTTTGCATGTAACTGTAGACACTAGACTGTTCCGATTATGCGCTACAAATGAGAGAGACCAACCTCATGGGAGACGATCCTTCAGAGCAGTTAGTTCCTCGAAGTGCGTTTCAGCAGTCAGTTCCCCTTACCCCTGCCCCCTCAGAAGAGACCACCACTCACCTCCGTTGCATGATGTGCTTTTCCTAGAGGAGATAATGCTTAGCTGTGCAAATTCACGTGTAGTTCTGCTTAATATCACGTGATGGAATTCCTCGTGTTTTATCTGTTACCTTCCGACTCCATCTGAGTGGTACTCACTGCATTCGGTGGTTAGTCAGACAATGCAGTTGATCCTCATATTGATTGCAGTATGAGAGTTGATAGTTTTCAACTGAGATTTCGTCGTATAAGTTAAGCCAGTCTGTGCTGAAAGGCTGAGTATCCGTTTCATCCTTTTTGGGAATTATTGGCACTGCGCATCTCACGATATTCCAGGGAGTTTGGTACCCGTGACCTCTCAGCCAGTGATTTGAACACTTAACCGTTCGGGTTCGAAGCTCTCTGGAGTTTCGTAAGATCCACACTGCTGATAGTTCCAAATGAGGATGAAATAGTTGTACAGTGCTTTTGGAGTTTTTCTGCCCATATTGGCTACACTGACAAAACCGCAGTTGAAGATGTTCCGATTGCTGATAGTTTATGGTCACAATCTTCCTAGAAGGGAGTGGATTGGAAATTTCTTGGCTTCAGTGAGGGACGATACACATTTAATTCCTTCCAATTCGGTTTCTCTAGCGGTGTACAAACAGTATTCATCTCTTCATGGTAAGACATTGGATCCTAAATCTCTGGACACATGTCAGAAGTATATCTGATGCCATCCTCCTATCCTACGAATATGGGGATGGAGTTCGGACGGGGCCAAGTCCAGTGAGTAAGGGTGTGGGGCAACAGCTTGACCTCACCGTCGGGTGTTTGAACTCGTGTCACTCATTTTGCGTGAATTGTTCTGTTGCTCTGTCGCAGCTGAGCCCGTGGGAGACTTCTCCTGATGGCAGTTTAGTGAATTGTTGCAAGCGGCTAGGCTTTACGGCGCCGCAGTTTCCTGAGATGGTCCAACCACTTTGGAGTCAACCGGCCACAATAATTTGGTGGTTATCCTGGAAACGGATGGAACGTTAGAATTCATCGGACGTCGCGGAACTGAGCTAAACCAATCGAATGTCTTGACGGTCGGATCCCCGCTAAAAGTGGTGAAACGGATTTTCATTCTGAACGACGTTTCTTTCAAGTAAATTTATTGACTCAGTCTAGACGGGGGTTAAAAATTCCATGAACTTCCAACATCGATAAGTTTTTCATATGTCCTCAGCATCACTTTTCAGGAAAGTTCTGTCTTTCTAAGTTGTTTGAACTCGGAATGACGCCCAATCGACTGTAAAGATGGATTTTTGTTCGACAACACGATCCCCGTTTTTTGGTCTCGTCTAGTTATCCAACTTTTATCACACTGAAATATCGTTTTGATTTATTTGTTCTAAAGCAAGGAAAAAGAATCGGACTCGATTACCACATTCACAAGCGGGTTGTCTTTCGAGATATCAGTTCCCAGAAGTGCACTGGAGGCATATATGTGTGAAAGGTATTCAGTCTACGGCAACATCTCTCGGACTGTGTGATGACGGCGAGCGCGATGCATGGCTGATTGTAACAAACCAGCCCATTCGATTCTTTATCCGACCACAAGATGTTCACTGAGGGACAGTGCACACGCAACAGAGGTACAGCCTTCTAGAGGGTTTGAGCTCTATTGGTGTGGCGACGGAGTTTCCGTCGAATCCGGGTCGATGCACCCCTTATTATTCGACCTTACACCTGAATAGTGCTGCTGTTGTTAAAGTACTCATCATCATCATCGACAGCATGACATCAGTGTTCAACACCGATGCTTCACTGCCGTAAAGTACTGTCTGGCCGACACAAGGATAACCGGGTCAACGTGTATACGACAGGTTGAGGAGCCTGGTCTTTTTTGGTATTTAACGCAACAAACTTCAAAACACTGGTCAGCGAGCAGGATAGGGGCGGCGTTGCGCCTATTCGCCGAAAGTCTGTCACAGGTCCCAACGCTTGTTCTACACATGGAAATGAGTGAAATGTTCGTGCGGGTAGTTGGACTGCCGCTTGGCTGTAAATTTCACGTGACCACTGGACCGATTAACTGCTGGTCACTCCAGACAACATCTACTTTTAGGGTACTGTGTTTTGCACATGCCTCAATCAATCGTTCCAATCCAGGTTACAGTCTCTCTATTGGCTCGCCGCATGACTGGACTTTCATGTACGGAATTAAGAAACCAAACTAACACACTGTAATGCGGAATGTGGCTGTTAGCACTGTCCAGCACGGCAACCTTATTCCATGGTGTTCCAAGCAACACTACGAACTGAGCGTTGGCACATTGGAGTCCACCAATGGGCTGAGTTGACGACTCCTACTTGTTCTAATTGATTGATGATACTACCAAACGTTACCTTTGCTGGGTGTCAGAGTCTCAGTTTGTCCTTCTCGATTGATCCGTAGTTGAACTCTGCATGACCATGTATGGAAGCCATAGCATTTAGTTTTGTTCGAGTTGACAATCGCCATTACCCTGTAGTGCAGCCGCAACGGCCGGAAAGAACTTATATTTGGCATATAACTAAACTTACCTCAGCTTACTGCTGAGGGACGTTGTTCGTCGTTATTTCGAAGCGTGACTTTTTATCGTTAGGGTTCTCACGTTGAAATAAATCCTTGGAAATGAAAAGGTTTGAAGTTGTTCATACAACATTAGAGAGGTTGTACACAAACGTCTGTCATTTAGGGCCATTTTAGCGAACGGATTTTAAACGAATGTCTGTCGTTTAGCATCCTGGTCTGGGACTAACCTACCATGTTTGAAATTAGTAATATATTTTTGGATGGTGGGGAGTAAGGGAAGCCTTATTATTTGGCGCACAAGCTGCCGTGGGGTTCATTTTTTTCAGTTCAGCATGGTTGGAGGAATAAAGGTGACACTTGACTGAAGGCATATTAAACTACGCATAAGGTTGCTGAAAACTCTTCGACAGCCCACAACCGGTTTCGCCTTTCTTGGGGCTCATCAGGTAAGCGCACTCCCCCAGTTTACGTCAACCTTATGTTCTACTCGAACCCAAATTGAACAGGTTTCGACAAATACACTCATTTGCATATCAATTTGGCTTTGACGGGACACTCACCTGGAACTAAGCTGAATCTCTGGTTTATGGTGTGGGGCATCTTCCGCTACAGGCCAGGCTAGGCTGGGCTGAGAACAATCTCGTGTAATTTTAGCTACTTGTTATTTATCAGTAGTAACAACTAATAGTATATACTCAAATTCGTTTCAGCTCTCGACGAAACCCCATGCCAACAAATGAGTGTGTTTGAGCTGTTCGCCTGCATTGTGGAGAAGCCAGCTCCAAGACTTCCGGCGTACTGTTTCTCACGGGGTTTTATACAGCTGATTCATTCTTGTCTCCAGAAAGAGCCATGCGATCGAATGAGTATAGAGTTGCTACGAAGCCACCATATCCCCCCGCTGCTAGAATTCCCCGAGAAGGATACCTACAGTCGTGCGACCCCAATCAAACATGGAGAGGAGCGTTTGGATAAAGATATGGATACCAATGCTTGCGAACTTTCAGTGGAACGCTACTTACGAGGGATCTTTGCGTACGAACAAAACGAAGCGATCAATGCGTTTGTTTCTGCTGTGGGGGATGAATTGGACGCCATTGACGCGGATGTGTCTAGTACTTTGTCCTTGAATTTGCCATCCACGGGACATCTTCTGGAACCATCTGGATAGAATCAAAAACCACATTTGTTTTACTTTCACCAGCTAATTTTGTTGCGAGCTCATCATGTTTTTTTTCTTTTTTATATTGATTATGGCATCAAATAAATCATCTTATTTTGCAGTATATTCATCGATTTTTATCTTTCCTTCTGTTAGTTCCGACGATAGTATGACACGTAAAGTTAACGCACGAATCTCAGGCCCGAATCACGTCTGCTAATTTGCGTCAAAAGGCATATCACTGGGTCTCAAGTGTCGCGTGTACCAGAATACATTAAAGGCCGTATCATTGCATGGATGCGGGACACGGCCTTTGCGGACAGATGATTTGAGGCGTCTTCCGGTTTTTGACGATTGATATCTCACCAGTGTTGCTGGTGTCGGATTGCGTCAGCGGATTCGTAATGAGGTCATTGGGAACCGGGGGCGAGGTGACTCAGTGGTTAGACCGCGAATTTACTGACTGGAAGTTCCGTGATTCGAAGCCGACCTTTGCATCTCGACTTCCTCTGTCTAGCCTTGGGCAACCTGACAGTATCTCAGCTCTCGATTGGCATGGCAGTTAGGCACTCAAAGGGTGCTACAGCTGAACGATTATTTTTTTATTAGGAACTGGTATGTGGTTGTCCAGCAGATACTTCAGTCGCGGAAAACATCCAACACCATCAACTGCGGTGCCTCGGACACATGCTACACCTGTCGAAACATCCTCCACCGAGACGAATGTTATTCTTCGTGCCTCCTTCGTAATGGCGTGGACTTCGTGTTGAACAAAGTATGACTTGTTAGAAGGGTGTGAAAGAGGTTACGAAGAGTTTGAGTGTTGTTGGTGCGGTCCGCCTTCCATGACGGGGTCTCCGTGGTCCATGCACTTGGCTGGTGTTTTTTCAAGGAATGGCGCCTGATCGATATGAAGTTCTTCCCAGAGTATGTGATTGAGCGCATAGAGTCGTGTTCACCTCAGAATGTTTGTGATGTGGTATGTGGTCTCGCTTGAGTGCGTATCGCCGAAAAAAACGGTCCAGTGCAGTTTGGTTTTCTAGCTAATAAACCGAGCCCCGAAGTGCAGTATTTCCAGTTGATACTGCTTCGTTCAACAAGGGTTAGGAGATTGATAGAATCAGAGACACGCGTTGGAGGCAATGATCCAATCAGTTCATTGACGTTGAATGGTTATGCTTGTCCGGTGTGACAGGGATTGAAAGCTACGCAGTGAAGGCGATGGCTTTGATGCAAGACCGCCATTGGCTGCGTGACAGCCATATCTGCCAGGGTTATTATCCATTGGTCTCGCCAATCGGGGAGACGGCAGTTTCCAACGCGACTGAGTTGCCAAGTCGGGGACTGGCCGTCTCTGGATCGTCTCCTTATGACAGAAATGTTTGGACGAAGAGGGCTCCTAGGGGCAAACGGTGCTGTGGCATACGATATACATGGCCTGACCAGCGTAACCTGTGACCAGCTGATCTATCGAGGGAGGTGGATCTTTCCGAACACCATCCGGCGTACTTCAGCACTACTGATCTGACGTTCCCGCCAAACCCGTGCGATGCTTCGGAGGCACCGATGTTCAAACACACAGAGAGTCTCCAAAGATCGCCCGCACTCAGCGGCCACATCTCTGATCTATAAAGTAGTATGAATCGGACTGCGGCATTGTACACTCTACCCTCGATAGTAAAGCTGATGTCACTTCGGCTCCACAAATGTCGGAGGTTGGCAAACGCCGCTCTGGCCTTCGCAATTCGGAATGTAATTTCATTTTTCACTAGTCCGCATATACCCAGATTGATGAACTTATCTGCCACCACGACCGGTTCACCTGCAAGCAGGAGATTTGAGTTTGACCCCACCCAGTCTTGTAGCTGCACTTTACTGGGACGGGGTTCATAACGAACTGTTCAGCAGAATTAATTAGACTATTCAAACCCGTTTGCCTTTCTAAAGGGTCTGTTCATAAGAAAAGCAATGTCATCGGCATACTCTCTGTTCGTGAGCCAACGTCCCGGTAATATTTTGACCCTCGAGATGCTAGAGATAGGTCAAGAAGTCTCAAGCAGTATTTTGATTACGAAGTTAAAGAGAAAGGGAGACAGAGTAGAAAGTGGGCAGTTGTGGTGTATAGAAAAGACCACTTTGCCGAAGTAAAGCCTAGTTTCATCAATAGAGCGTCCAGGTTACGCTTAAGGTCACGTTACCAATGTGTTCCTGAGCCCTCACAAACCATTCCCAATTTGCACCAATTCCTTCGGGGCAACCGTGTGAACCCAAAAATGTTGACAAAACTTAGGCCGGTCAGTTTCAGGTGTAACAAGGTAACCAGGGATCTCGGTGAGGTCAGATCAGCCTGCGGCTTTTCGGTTAAGATTTTGACAACATATCGCACGCGGAATGCGTATCGGACAAAGTGGTTCAAAAAAGCTTGCAAAACGAATGTGGAAGAGGGCGTTGGTATTTCGATATGCGCTGCTGGCGGTTGAGTTGCTC
>SJOL01012819.1:3631-28669 GCA_004794785.1 Opisthorchis felineus | reverse complement strand
TGATGGTACACACACGGATGCACGTTTAGCAACATATCATTTGTGTGCATTTACCCATTGGCTATAGGAGAATAGAAAATGGTTATTTTTCAAAAAAGTGATTAATCGGGGTCAACTACAGTTTTACGATTGTCGTTTGTCATATGTTCATATTTCATGCCTGTAGAACATTTTGGGAAGTGATTTCATGGAGAAAGTGGTGAACCGACATCTAGTTCACTCCTAAATTAGCATTGCTTACGATTCTCAGGGTCCCTGTTGGCATGCGCCCTCATAAATTTGCCTAAACACCGGGTTGTTTATATTGGACCAATCGCGGGTTAAACAATGCTGTTATGTTCACAATAACCAAGATTTACCCCAGCTCGAACGTAAGAGAAAAATCATACATATCCACGGAATTACCACCAAAAAGATTCCGCACTGCACATGAAATTCATCAACTGTAAAAGCCGAGAGTTACCTGTTTCAGATATTTTGGGTCCACTGGGTTTGGTGTCCCACGATTCCGAGGCGGATTTGAACATACAGTATTCTGGCTGGCAGATGTGTGCAAAACGTTTTATTTAAAAGCAGAGAGATTTCTGAAGTGCACACCGCTAGCGCGTTTCGGTGAGGGTGAAAGAGGTACATCATGTTTTTAGCTTTTCAGGGTACTAGACCTGAACCAAAACCGGGGTTCTGGTGAAAGTTTTCAAATTTGAACGACATTAATTTAGGACGTGTGCACATTCAGACCGTGTTTTACTGATTTTTATTGACTAGGATGTATCTAAGATTATCCTTCGAGATTGAGTTCAGTAAAACTTAACTCAGTGTTTTTTAAGCATTTTGGGTTGATTATGACTGGCTCTCGGAGCGTAAGTTTGGTAACGAGCTGAAGGTGGTTAGTGACCCGTAAGAGCCGCATTCACAACTCTCCTTGGGACAGCGCTTCCTCTGACCTGACGCAGTTATTCAAGTTATGCACACAAAATATGAAAACGGTAGTGCGGGGAGGGCTCGATATTTTTCCAATGCGCTCACACCTCATTGCGTTATGGTCCACAAATTTTTCAAGAATTGGCATCATAAGAGTAAGAGTTGGCGCCGACATTTGTTGGAAAGCCTCGTACTCCATGCCATTTGTGGGATGTTTACTTTCCAGTAATTTGAAAAAGGTTACCTTTTAGCTGAACCAGAATAACCTCCTAATGTGGCATCTGTTTTTATTCGTATTGTCGCCATTTTAATTGTGGCCCTAAATCGCGTATAACACAATTGCCAAGACAATTAGAGATCATTTGTTTAGGAGTGGAGCAGATGAATGTTTTTTTCCGGAATCACGTAGTTTGACCAAATATATGCACGCATTCAAACAACTGGTCGTCGAGCAGACAAATCTCAGTGACTAAATATTTTTATTTCGTATTTCGCGTGGATGAAGAATGGATGCACATTTTAACAAACCACAGGGCAGCTGTGGCCCAATAATAAGTAACAAAACATGGGAACTGCACTGTTCGGCAACAGTTCAACGCGAATCTGTGGGCTTGCGGATAGACTTGCCTGTGATTTTACTTCTTGCTTAGAGAGCACGCTCAAGGCTCCACACTTGGATACACGTTGTGGGAAGATTTATTTGCACTTAAACAGTCCTGAGCACTAGATGTTAGCATAGAATTCATCACTGATTCGATTTTGGACGTGAGAGTTCAGAAAACTACTAAGTTTAGAAACGTTGGATCGATGTAACTAACGAACGAAGATTCCGTCAACAGAGAAACCGCTGGTGCAATTGCCCTCTGGATGACATAAATATCTCAACAGATGTTTTAATAGGATCGTCCAGCCTTACGTTTCGAGAGCCCACAACTATGGAGAAGCTGTTTCACAGCAAGGTCCCGGCAAAATCTTGCTAGCCTTTTATGCAATCCGATTTTAGACTGAGTCACTAATGTCCACTGATGTTACCGGTGTCCAAAGCAGTCAAAACTAGACGCTCCTGTTGGTACAGACATCCGAGAATTTTTACTGGTTTTCAGGCCTTTTTTAGAGCTTTACTCTGATGACAACCATTTTTCTGACATGCCAGGACAATTAAATCAAGCGTTGAGCACACCTATCATTTATTTACTCCACGTGGTAGAGAAATTTTAGCGCAAGCTATTTTGCAAATTTTTCCAGAAAGTGTTCCCTCATCCTTTAGAAGGAATGACGTTAGCTACGATCATTTCATCGGTCAAATTCGTAGGACTGACATAATGGTTCAACGAGATTGGTTGCCTACTGATTTTACAAAAGTCGCATTAAGGAGCGAATAGTATTTATGCTTGCTACTTTATACGAACTAGTCATCTACGAGGTCATACCTAGAACCAAGTGAAGTCGAAATGTCACACTGAATCAGGCGTACCAAGTGCTCATTATGCCTGCCAAATACGCGTCTGAAAACTTGAACAACAACCCGCAAGTGTCGAATAACTGACGCGTCATCTAGGGTTTCACCATGGATGGTGAAATGAATTTCGTTTGCTTACTCATAAGCAGCATATTCAAAATGCAAGAGGTTCCCTCAGTTATTAAATTCAACTTCGAAGTCGCGAGGTCCCAGAAAGAGTGAATGGATTGTCTGGGATTTCATGCAAACATAAGTCGCGCCTCTGACCTAGCGATCAGTTTTGATAAATTATTAGGATTAAATATTACTGAGGTATATTTTAGTCGCGTGGTACCACGTGAATACTTTGTCACCTCACGGATACTTATGAAATGGGCACACTAAGCCACCTGTGAAAAACATGGCAACCAGAATTCCTAGTTCCATTATGTCCAGGTACGTCATGAATTACTTGCGAGTTGCCGATGTTATTCGGGTAATTAAGCGAATAAGCCAGATTTCTCGAATAGACATCTCGGAATGTGAGGTTGGTTCTCCAACTTTTCGAGGCCATATATATAGTTTGGAGATATTTTTTGGTACGATATTCGAGATATCCTAGCATATTTGCATAAAGGAAAGTGAAACTTGAAGAGTTTTCAGCAAGCTTGTGGAAAATGTTATCTACTAAAGCACTGCACTGTATTCTTCTATAGTATTTGCGAACTGAAACTTGCGCTGGGGAACCAGGTGGATGGTGTCCGTGAAAGGCAATCCAACTTACCAAATCACTGTCCGAACGAGACCACCGAGTCAGTGAATCGGACTTCAATTATAAAAATTTAAATGGTAATTGTCACTAATCCGGTAGTTACTGAGGAGTTGTTCTGTGCTTGGCGGTCAGTAAGAAGGGCTTATACCCCACCAATATGGGGTGTCCATGTCAGAACCTGATCAGCAAATTCCGATTCGCTACACCTTTGTAAACCTCACATAGCGCTCTAATGGAGCGGTTTTTCATAGATAGGAAAATAAAATAACATATCCTACGTATGTGCGCACTCCCAAGCTGAACAACATATGCTAAATGAGTAGCTTCTGTGATTTGTTCGATTATCCCAATTTCTCCAGAGTGACACGTTGAACACATAGTTTGGAACTTATGCCACACATATACTGTGAAAAATTCTGCGAACGTCCTGTTGGAAAATTCCAATCCGTTGCACTCTTGGAGCACGACCCAGCTCTACCTCACAACTTAAGATCAAATGTCGGTTAGGAGAACAACATATAGATCGAACACAAGTTCAGAGGCTTCAGTTGTGACGTATAAGAGCGAGTTACTTTCTTTGGATGGTTCTGTTCCGTTTGGGCAATAATGATGCGGACCGACCGTTACGTTTGTCATAGACGCCAGTTCAACGTCCAGTAAGATTGAAATCACTGAGTGCTAAAACTGGATGGAATAACCATGTAAAACATGGAAAAATAGCTTTCAAAACAGGGGATGTTTATCAGCGGCCCTCGCGATTCGGTGCCACGAGGGTAATTGAAATAAAAGCCAGCCCCGCTAAGCCTTTTGAGAGCCAACTTGGAGACCAAAATCATCATCATATTTGATGAACACCAATCACAGCACAGTAATGAATGATGCGGTATCTTCCACTGGCACATCTCTCTGGGATTTTGAATGACACAAACGCGGAGATCGTTGGATCTGGTGTGTGCATTGTGCACACCAGTGCCTACTCCAATCATACACTACTCAAAGTTGTGTGTCACGGCGACACTGGCTTTTTTCCGATTTAGTTCAAAAATCGCCTGATTCCTGTCGCTGGCCCTTGTTTTACGTGATCGCGAATTCGGTCAACCGCTCGAGTTGTCCAGCGCGAAATATAGCCTACTAAATTCTCGAAAGTTAGTGCGAAAAGCGAGAAAACCACCACCGTTTTTAAAGCGGGGAGGATTATTTTTGATTTTTTATGTGTTTAGGGCGAAATAAAAAATACACACCCAAAGTCTATTGCAGTGCTAAGCGTAAATAAAAAAACAAGTGTTTCACATCCCCGCACATTTCAATTTTGGTCACCTCACTTTGCAATCACGTGCATTTTTTGCTTCGGTTCGAGTTTTGGGCTGATTTCTGATAACTACTCCTTAATGGTGCGTTAGTCAAGTTGCCACAACTTCTGTTGTTTTATTGTTAAAACCTAACGCTTGCCAAATTCTATATCGGAAAGCTTTACCGTTCTGCCAACCACGGGCTAAACAATACTATTTAGTTTATAATAATCACGACTTTGAAAAAGCCCGAAGGTAAGGGGAAATTCATAGACATTTCTGGAATTACCAGTAAAGAGAATCCGCCCTCTACATGAAATTACTTTAGTGTGAAACGTCGATAGTCACCAGTTGCAGACATTTTGGATCCATTGGGTTTGGCATTCTAAGAATCCAAGGCGGATTTGAACATGCAGCATTCCGGCTGCTAGATGAATGCTATGATTTTTGGTTAAAAGCGTAACGCTTCCTTAAATGTACACTGCTAGCAAGTTTCGGTAGGGATGAAAGAGGTAGACCATCATTTTCGGCTATTTATTTAGTAAACTTTGACCAAAAATGATGTTCTGGTGAAGATTAACATGCCACCGTCCGCTATGTTTATGTCTACGCTGTGCACTTTGGTAGGGCGATATTATATTTAACGTGAGGTGGCCGGTTTATTCCACAGGAAATCACGGCAGCGAAGCATCGGTGTTGAACACTGATGTCATGCTGTCGATGATGATGATGATGATGATGACAGGAAATCACAGTGAACTATGTATATGGCAGGATAAGAATAACAGCACCTTCTAGCATGTGCAAACTGGCGCACTGGCCGCACAGAGGGAAAGAGATTTAGACTAGTCTTACACAGGTGGTCAGGTAGCCAAAACTGAGTAACCTCTAAAATGTCGCTCAGTGTTCATTGCAGATGTCTGCAGTAGCTGCCGCCTATTTCTTTCCCCGCATGTTGGAACTGACTGTGAGGTCGCGATGGACTACCAATTGAAGTTGGACGCTTTGTTGTGTATTAGGCAAAACCAATGTTGTTGGATTGCAGGTCAATTCTTCAATCACCACTGACGGAAGGAGGAAGACTAAAAAATTACCAATGTGTCTGTGATAAATACGAGAGTTTCCGCATTCTGTGACGCAAATGCTTTTCGCACAACACCGAAAAATTTGGTTAGCAAATATTTTTCCGTTATATACAGGTAACTGCAATCAATTTCCTGAAAGGGATCATACTGAGTTAATAGGATCATAAAATGTACTTGCTTATTTACATGTAACTGAGACTGCACTCCACAGAGTATCAGATGTTGTGAACAACTCCCAGTTTTCTGTACAGCAAACCCGAAACTTCTCATAGGGTCTGCTAAATTCAGTGGGGTGAATGCGTACCTATATAGGTCAGTAACTGATAGCCGTTGGTTGAACATGCGGCATTTCCAATTGTTATTTGCGGGTATGTCGGTCGAATTTAGGCTAATTTTGGTTTAATATATTAAACCATCAATCCGTCGATATCAGCAACTCCCGGAGGTGAAGACATACATTCTTTTTCTTTGTCGATAGGGATGGATCAGACAAAGTTTATTCAGGGGTGCCAACTACAGTTTTGAGACTGCCGTTCGCCATATGTGCTCAATCACCTGCAAACCATTTTGGCAGGTGATTTCATGGTAGAAATCGTGAACCAACGTCCACTTCTCCCCTTATTTAGCATCGCTCACGTTACTCAGGTTTCCTTTTGTTATGCGCCCTAATCAGTCTGTCTACACTCAGGTACTTAAAATTGGACAGACATTAAACTTATAGATATCTGTTCATTTCATCACCGTGTCAAAATAAATGTGAATATAAAGCGGGCATTCAGTTGGCCAATAACACAAAACGCTCCGCGCATAATTCTAGGGTTTCAATACAGATGTTGGATTGTGTGCATCATCCGCCATATGTAGGCAAATTCAATTGACCGACTGGCACGCATATTACTATATTTATAGGACCGCACACATATTCCTAAATTTCTGTGATTGGTCGTGCTACCCAAAGCATTCCTCCTCAAAATGCAACGCGTTAATTTTACCATTTCAGAAGTAAACGAAATCTGATATGGCCACTGATCCTACTTTGCCCTCAGTTGATAGCGTGCATCCTATTTTACCACACCAAAGAAGCATCAATATGTAATGGTTAAAATTTAACGAAGCTGCCTTAACAAATGTCCACACCCGAGTGAGAATATTAAGGCAGATGGTTGCAATAACTGCAGAGTACTTGATTGCATAGCGCATTAAATTTGCTGATTATTTATGCGCGTCAGTTTAAAACGTTTACCTGTCGGCGGAAACCAAAATATATAAAAGCTAGGAACGCAACAGCAAAGAGATTGCGCCTGCGTTTTACCACAAACAACGTATGATATCCCACGGTGCCCCTTGGTTGGATCACAAAATCGTCCGTCTGGAATAATTTTGTCGGTGATCGGGCATCACTGTGTGAAAGTACGCAGCAACTACCGACTACATAAAATGAGTGCTACCATTGCCATAAATTAGTTTGCGCACCAGTAATCCTTGATTTTGTATGAAATGCATACCAGCAGTTTTCAGTATTGACCCCCTTGGGCCAACAAGTAAACACATGTTAACGATTGAAAAACAAATCCGAAATGAGCCAACATTTAAAAGGCTGACAACCCGGAAATGGGCACTGCTTTGCTGACTACATAAAGGCCTTAAGCTTCGTGCTATATTTGCGTGGTTAGTGAACCGCTTAAAGCAGGATGACGCTGCAGCACACCACTGATCCAATTTAAGCTCGATGGCTATGGATGCCTCAAGAAAACGTATCACTTGAGTTTTCTAAGTCCACAAAGGTTAAATATTATATCTAAATAAAGAGATGGCGTAAACAGGCATTAACTCGATATTGAATGCAAGTAGGTAAACGGTGCCCTCTTCATTACCTCCACAATGCCTTAGCAGCAAGGTCGAAATTCAAAAAGCTGTGAGAAATTTCCGCGCGTTCATATTCATGTGTAAATATCACACGGTGACATGTTATATTAGGATTATGCGGGAATTTACATACAAATTTCGTTTCACAATCACCCGACACAACGGAATAAGTTGGAGATTTGAAGGAAAATTCCTCGATAGTTATTCGAAGGGGTAGCGAGATTTTGCCATTCGATTGTGTTTCTGGACACTGATAAATACAGTAAAATAACAGAATAAGTGTAAACAACGTCGACAGGTATACTTTGTTTGTTTTCGGGCTTAATGTGCTACGTCGACCTATGTAAGACGCCCGGGATTTGTAATGATTTTGCAAACCCTCAGGAATTCTTATGAAAGCCACCGCTCGTTCAGTACAAAAATAAACAGCCACGAAAACTGACTTTCCGAAGCATGCTTCTCACAGCTCGGTAAAATGTAGGTCATTTCAGCTTCACCAATTTACCACAGTGCCTTGCATAGATCAAGGTTAACAAAAGACTCCATATATGGACGTCCAATCTCCTCAAAAATCATCGGCTTCCAAACAGTTCGCCGGGATTTCGATTGAACTTGATCTGCGCATTCAAAATTACACGTGTAATTTACACAATCATTGCCACTCTTGTTGCTCGCGGGCCCGCATCAGGTAAATCAACGGCCGTAATTAACTCATATATTTTTCTGTCATGTATAGTTGGGAAAAAGAAATTCTGTAGTATTGAACGAAAGGGTCGGCGCATTTGTTACTGGTTTGACGTTGTAGATAAAATCGGGATATCTAGACGTTTTGCAAAAATCACTAGACACTAGACACTATCTTTTTAGATTTGCAGCAAAACGTTTTGAAGATTGCAATTAATGAATGGGTCAAGATCGGTTTACACGGGGTTTGAGAAGTGAGAGAAATAACTTAATGAAATATTGATTAGTACGCGTGAAAAGTCCAGTCATTACGTTAGGTGAATACAGAGGACTCACACTGCACAATGGCTTAATCGATGTGCACAAAAAAGAAGGTATTTTAACACGCACTTTGTGCCAGCTGATCACCTGAATAACGCTTCACCGCACTACCACAACGTTATTACGCTGACAACATTTTCAACGGCTTCACGTTACATCTGCCTTAGTATGACGAGCCGTGAATGTAAAGGTTTGCACAGAACGCGCAGCATAACAATTATATAGAACAAGACGGACTTTTGCGGTGAGTGTTGATGACTGAGGCTAGTGAATATATGCCCTCCAGCCAGAAGGATCACGATCCATTTCTTTCACGATCTTTCCAAATCCAGCCTATTAAGATCTCAGTTCAGTTTTTTGGTTCACAAACCGTGCTTTGGAATACGGTGGTTCTAGCTGCTTCAGCTTCGTTTACCGGGAGCAACCTGTCGCGGACGTTGGCACATTCTGTGCATTAAAAACAAACGGATCCGTTTGTTTTTTGTTTTGGCAAGAATTGCGAGCCATGCAGTGAGGGCGTCAGCTGTGATGCAAGACCCCCGTTGATTGACTCTGCCCTATAACTATCTGATCCACGTCCTTGTGAGCTGCTGGGTTGTCAATCTCCTAAACATTGCTCAGCAGCTCCCAGGCTGATATATTTTTCCGCAGCTGAAGACATTCATTCTTTCCCTTTTTTAGTAGGAAATAATCAGACAAAATTTATTCAGAGGTGCGTCTTCTGGAAATGTTAAGTCGTATTCAATCTAATCGCTCCTTGTTATTCTTGCCTTTCTGGTTTCAGTTTCACCATGTAACACTAAGAAAGCTTGCCCAGTGGATCTAGTAGGCTTCGTATCAATCACTCCAGGCATGTGGCTCTGAGGATGTTTGATAGGACGGTGACAACTTCCCGAAGTTATCTGAGACGCAGACACTGTTCCCATAGACAACCACATAGAAAGGTAGTACTGTAAGTCATCATCACGACATGTCTGCCAAAGCCTCACACACAGATGCGCGTTCAGAAATATGTCATTTGTATTATTTTCACCGAATGGCCATAGGAAAATAGCAAATGGTTATTTTTCAAAATAACTGACTAATCGAGGGCAACTACAGTTTTACGATTGTCGTTTGTCATATGTGCTTAAACACCTGCAAAACATTTTCGGAAGTGATTGCACCACTCATTTGGCATTGCTTACGTTACTTGGGGTCTCTAATGTTATACTCTTTTATCAATTTGCCTAAACTCAGGTGCTCTACATTGGACAGACATTTTAACTTGTGGCTATCTGTTCACTATGTCACATTGTCAACGCAAGTGTGAATATAAAGCAGACATTCAGTTGGCAAAATGCAACAGAACCATTTAAACACCTGCAAAGCGCTCCTCGCATAATCTGGAATTTCGGCACAAATGTTCTATCATGTGTATCCTCCACCATATGCAGGCAACTCAAATTAACCGGTTGGTAGATACTGGCACGCGCATTTGTATATTTATGGCAGTACACGCATTTCTAAATTTCTGCATTTGGTCGCGCTACCCAAACCATTCGTCTTTAAAATGCAACGCGGTAATTTTACCATTTCAGAGATAAACGAAATTCAGTATGGCCACTGATGTTATCAATGATTCCTTAAAGCCAAAACTGCTCAAGAGCTTGGTTGCATCCGATTCATTTTGGTCCCTAAATATTCGGTCGACACTAGGAGGAGTAAAGCGACTGATACTACTTTGCCCTAAGTTGATAGCGTGCATCCTATTTTACCACACCAAAGAAGGGTAACTATCACGGGGTGAAAATTAACGATTTTGCAAGGTTGTCTTGATAAATGTGCTCACCTGAGTGCAGAATATTAGGGCAAGTGGTTGAAATGGGAAAGTGTGCCAAATACAGCATAACTGCGGAGTAGCTGATTAAATGGCGCATTCCATTTTACCGTTTATTTATGGACTTTTTTGCCTAAATTCATAACATCAGGCGAAAACGAAAACATTCAAAATCTAGAAACGCAACAACAAAGCGATTTTGTCTGCATCTAGCCACAAACAACGTCTGTTATCCAACGATGCTCGTTGGTTAGCTCACCTAATCGTCCGTTTGGAAAAATTTGGTGGCTGATCGGGCGTCACTATGAGAAAGTGAGCACAAACCACCGACTACCTAAAATGAGTGCTTCAATCACCACGAATTAATTTGCTCACCTTCAATCCTTGACCTTGTATAAAATGCGTATTACAGCATTTCAAGTATCGATCTCCTCGGGCCAACCATCAAACACGTATTATCATCTAACTTTGTGCTGATAGAAGCGCATGCGCAAATCGAAAACGAACGCAGATGTATTTCTCCTCCCTGAACGCGATGCCTAACAACTTCCAAAATGAGCCAACACTGACACGGTTGACAACCCAGAAAAGTGGACTGATTTGATGAATGAATAGAGGGCCTAGAGTTTTGTGTTGTTTTCGACTGGTTGGTCAGCTGCTTGAAGAACGATGATATTGCAGAACACCATTGATCCTTTTAAGCTGGATAGCTATGAATGCCTCACGAAAACGTGTCACTTGAGGCCTCTACATCCGCGGAGGTTAAATGTCGTTTTCAAGATTGGAGGTGGCGTGAACAAGCGTTAAATCGTTATTGAATGCAGGTAGATTGAAGGTGCACTCTGCAGTCCCTACAGATAGTATTACCAGCAAAGTGGAATTTGAGAAACCTGGGAAAGATTTTCACACGTTCGTGCGTAAATATCACACGCTGACAAATTATATAAGGGTTATGCAGCAGATTACACAAACATCTTCGTTTTACGGTCACTCAGCTCAACCGAATAAGTTGCAGGTTTCAAGAAAAATTCCTCGATTGCTCTTCTAAGGGAACATTAGGTTAACCTGCTAGGATTGGTGGGGATTGTGTCTTTGGATACCGATATTTTAAGTTGAAATGCTTGAATAAGTGTGAAAAAATTCATCAGATATATATTTTTTTGTTTTCGAGGTTAATTGGGTACGCTAACTTATGCCAGGCTCCCACCATCCTTAGTAATTTTACAAACCCCATGAATTCCTTTTTAGCCAAAACAAACTAGCCAGGAAAAATATTCGTTATTCCTTTCGATATGTTGTCTGAATTTTCAAAAAAATTCTTACAAATTGGTAAAATCTAAGCTACCTTAGCTTCACAAATTTATTATACAGCCTTGCATATATCACGTTTAACCAAAGACTTCATCGGCTCGACGGGTAAGACATTATTTTCAAACTAATATATATGGATGTCCAATCTCCTCAAAAATCGTTGGTGAGTTGTTTGGCTAATCTAGTCAGTTTGCCAGGAGTTTGATTGAACTTGATCTTCACATTCGAAAGTAGATGTGTGCTTGCACAATCACCGCCACTCTTGTTGCTCGCGGGCCTGCATCAGGTAAATCGACGGCCATGATAAACTCACATATATATTACTCTTTCATGTACAATCTTGCAAAATAAATTATCTAATATTGATTGAATGGGCCGGCACGTTTGTTACTCGTTTGACGTTGGAGACAAAATCGGTATATCTTGACGTTTTGCAGTAACCGCTAGATGCTAGCTTTTTAAACTTGCAGCAAAATGTTTAACAATTGCATTTGGTGAATGAGCCAAAATTCGCTCATTCAGAGTCAGGAAAGTGAGAGAAATTACTCTATGAAATATCGATTAGCATGCGTAAAAATTGATTCATTGCGGTAGGTGGATACAGAGGACTCATACTGCCCAATGGCTTAATCGATGTGCACATGAGGGGTTATTCAAACGTGTGCACACGTCTTTCCTTGCATAAACTGCGTTTGGTGGTTCTACACGTGGGTTCACAACATCCTCGCATATTCTTACAATTCACAGGACCTCTTTGGGTGTCAAACGTATTTAATTTATATTGACAGCGCACGCACAACGCGTTGTGTTCTACCACGGATTGCAAAATCAAGCAAACCAGAGCGCATTGTAGATTACCGTTTTCTATTTTCTTACTAAAAGCGAGTTTGCTTAAGGCTCTCTCCATAATATTTTCATGTATTGCTGGTTGTTGTATTGCGTTTATGTTCATAAGCTTTGAAGTCAGTTTATCGAATGCATCTCAAACATCAACAATATACGGACTCATGCCCAATATGACCCAAGTAACCAGTGAAACAGTCATTTGCTTCTCTGCGACGTCTTCTGTAATTGCTCTATCAAGTGACATGATGATAGGTATAAGAAAACCTACAGGAGTATCATATTTGCAGTGGATTCTCCCAACAACACGATTAGGCTTTTTCAGCTGTGCTAAAATTCCCACGAAACTTTTTTTGTTTTAAGTTGTCGGCTATTGCAAGCCTTCTCCCCATTAATGTGAAATACTTAACTTTCTATGAATATCTATGACTGCATTGCCTTCCCAGTCTAAGTAATTAGTAAGAATTAAGTCGAAAAGGCCTCTTTCGTACGATCAGGATACAGTACAACTGGATATTTCTAAATACAACGGTTACGGATTTCTAATTTAATTCAGAATGGCATCATCTTCGATGATGCAAAATTTTTATTCGAAGTGTACTGCACGTGAAGAACTGTTGTGACCTGGCTTAGTGAAAGTAAGGCAGCTTTCCAAACTAGACAATTCGTAAATGATTTGGACCATTTCCGTCGGCATTTTTATGGATTCATCTAGCGTCAACAATATAGTTGAAACATAAACGTTATTCTTTTCCAAGTATTTAACCCTTTTTCGGTGTATTTTTTGAAGCCGGATTTGGGCCAACTGAAGCACACGTTTCTCCGGTGGTCCCGGTTTGACTTGCAATGGTTTTTTAATACGTAATGTAACGGCCCCGCCCGTACCCGGCTCACAAGTTGTTGTGTATTGTTTCCTCGTGATCCGCAGTGATCCGTCGGCTAAACATGTTAAATGACAGCAGTTGCACGAAGTAGGTTTTGCGGAGTTTCGAAACCTGAAACATGGTATAGGACAGCAAACATAGCCAGAAGTGCTTGTGCTGGGCGACACACCTTCGCCAAGTGAGACACTTTCTTACTTCGGGGACAAACAGTTTGCGTGCACCCGCATCTCTTCGGACGAGTGGAACTGCCTTCGCTGCCTCAGTCCGACAACTTATGCATCCGGTTCACCTTAGACGATGATTCCACCGCTCCTGGTTGCTAGCCGCTGTGCTTCGTAAGTTTCCGTAATTCTGCCACCAGTTTCAAAAATATACCCTAGGTCACCAAAAGTCTCATATTCGGTAAGTCCTGGGTGACCAAAATGCCTATGTGGTCAAATCACATGTGCTAAGAAATATATACATTTATCACTTGACATCCGTAATCTCGCTTACAATAAATTAACATATCACTCGTTGCAAGCAATAGTACCAAGGACCTGAAGCATCAATGGGGCGCACGGATGTAGTGTGTACATGCGGCTAAAGAAGTCCGATTGCAGAGGTAATCATACATAACTTATCACATGTTTGAGCATCACAAAAGCTTTTTGACGAACAGACACGCGTGCGCGCAAACTGTTGAATTTATCGAATCATGTATTTCAAGTAGGCCACCATTTGGGTGATCTTAATTACGCACGAAAGATGGAATATGAGCCTACTCTACAAGTGATGCAAATTCATGTGAGCCATGGAAACAAGAACTCTGTAATTTGCGGTGATAAGCAAGTGGTTCTCAGTTGTCCTCTAGCATTTATTTCCTTGAAGAAACATCCACGCAGAAAACGATTTTCTTGGTATTTCAGAAACGACTCGCCAAGTGAGTCAGAAACGTGCATACCAAGTTCGACGAGGGCAAACAAAATAACCGAAACACTTGCGAGCAGTTTTAAACGACCGCCGTTTGTAAGAGTAAGTTTGAGCTGCCCGAACACTAAAGACCCCTTTGATTATCTATCTCTAGCAAGCTTTCACTAGAAGCGGTACAAGAGTGTTTATTGTCTCCAGCTTGGTGTTTATTTTGGTTTCGAGAGAGCACGCATGAGTTTATGATTGGGAGCGCAGAATTTTCACTCAAAATTTCATTTGCGCATTATTGCCCCTGATATCTGGAACCTGATGGCATATTGTCCGCTCACAGGACTGTGGATTGTTGGTAGGCCAGCGTTGATGTTATTCAAGCAAAGGATGAAAGCTTTAAAACTGACCCGTTTATTTGCGTACGCACAATGGAAACGCGAAAAATCTAGACAGTCAGTGGGATGCGAGAGCATTTTTAGTCAGAAAATTATGTGCCCACGCCATCTTGAACAATGCATCACTGTCCACAGGGTAACTGGATCAATCTTACAAAAACGGTTGGACTCAATTCGAAACTGCATCGCAACACATTTTGATTTATTTAAATGTTGTAAATAGCAGGCAACACGAATGTCGCACGTGTATTTCTTGAGTGACATTTATTCAACTATCTGGTTCAAACCGTGTTGCAACACCGCGCGGTCCAAAGGTCTGGAGACGGATGATGATAGTCGGCTCTACAGCTACTTGTACGCTTAGATCTTGATATTCCTGGAAGTATAGCATGTTGAATGTTCCACTTATGAATCTCGATCAACCGAAAAAAATAAAAAAACCTGCAACTGCGTTATCGCATGCCACTTTGTGCACGAATGCGTGTTTAGGACATTAGGGCCCCATTACAATTATTATTTTCACATTGTTTCTCCGGCTATGATTTCTGTGGTATATTATAACTAACAACGGAAAACTGGAGCGTCATTCTACGCGATTAGCTGGCACCTTTTGTCATTCGTCTGAGGCAGCAGGAGTGATGGCCTTAAAGCAGACACTTCAACGTATGCAATCATTTTTCACTAATAGAGTAACACATGGGAATAAGCGTAAATTTAGTATTTCCTGGTTCTTGAATGTAAGCTCAACGAAACACATCTTTACTGATTTGTAGCAGTCTAAACTCGGAAATACTACCGCAGCACAACTGGCATCGGAATTGTGTAGGCTTTTCACAACAATATACTTTCACGCACAATTAGGATGTTTTGCAGAGCTGAGATTTACCAATGATCAATTTTTTCACACATTCAAGCGATATAACCCAACCACTGTATAGAAAAATTTATCCATCACTTGCTAATGCCCAAACACGAAGTAGAATGTGGAAGGCATAATAGTATAAGAGTTAATTTGATTTTGATAAAGCATTATAACCTGAGGTTAGTTAGGGAACTGTTCTACGCAGTGCACACTACTACCACTACAAATTGTCAGTAGCTTTTGTCAGATGGAGAAAATTAAAAAACTCAGAAGGTAATGCAATCCAGCGATAAGTGTCTGTTCGTATGCGGGTATCATAAGTGTTCCAGGGCCCTGTGAATGAACACAACAAGGGATAGTATCACAAAATTGTACTTGAGCTGCGGATGGAGATTTTGTGAATGTTTTAAAGTAACATTATGGTCCTACGGAGTGAATAAGGTAAATGTGGAATTACAACAGACTGAATGGTCATGTACGCTTACCCGGCAACCACTAAAAACGGTTATTTTCACTAAAATCTCTCCTTTGCAAAATAAATTAGTTTGATGACATATCATGCTGCTTTTATCCAGGGTGAAAGTTTTGTAACGCACACACATTCGAGGTCTACTTAGAAGACACATCAAATATAGCTGAACCGTAAACGTGGAAAATATTTTGCGCCGGCTCTTAAAAATAGCTTTAAAAACATTAGGAAGTACTATTTTTTGTGAAAATCTTGGGGAGAAGTAGGCGATTTCTGCATTAAAAATACTTGGACAAATTCTGGCGAAATTTAAAATGCGCGTAAGAGTAAAAGCTAAAAATAAACACGTTGCCGTGTAAGGATATCTTGTGGCCTTTTTAAAACCTGCACTGTCCTATCCATTACCACAAATCTAAGCATGGAAATACTCGGATTTTGCAAACCGAATAGATTTTTCTGCTCTCTGATTATGCCAGCAACTTGTGTACGATTTGCCATACCTTACCGAAACCCAGAACACCGATTAACTGCGGCGTGCCTTGTTTACGTTGGAGGATGTTCACAGGTTATACCCTAAATTGTTGAACTTTTGTCAGCTGTCTCTGAAAAATATTTTCTTTGGCACAACAGATAGGCCGTCTTGAGTAAAAAACTGTGCCCTCATTGCTGCAAGGACATCATAACGTAAGCGCTTACCAAATAGAGTTTTGATGTTACGGAAGCAAAATCCCTGCGGTCGCCTGTTGAGACATGTGTGTTGCGAAGCATCCTTTCGTTGTGCATACAATATCTAAGTCGGGTTCTTGGAAAACCGGTGCGTAGTTACGTATTTCTCGGACATCAACACCCAATATTGGGTCATATAATGACGAACTGCAACAGGCAGGGTCAGTTGGGAGCACCTTTTGCCGCGCAACTGTTGGTCAAGGAGCACTAATTGCAGGGATATGTGAGAAAATCTGGAATACATTTTACTGGATTTTGTTTAGATGAGATAGTTTATATAATCCAAAAGTTTCACACTCACTTGACGGCCATGAGCAGAGAGCACCCAACCAAAATCCATTGATTAAGCGGTCGCCGAACTGAGGTGGGTGAAAAATCCATGCATTGGATTAACAATAAAGTAAGCAGCCTGGTAAAATCCATGAGTAAACGTATTTAAAACGTTTGTAAAATCGGACCAATAATTATGGAAAATATGGGGCTGCCTGTAGATAATGAAGGTTATGGGTTTTGATAACGCCATCGGTGTAGAGAAATCGCTGTGATTGTTGTCTGTAAGCTGGACTTGGCGGCCCATAGTGCAGGCACTCCGCGTGGTGGCAACCACTTTGTTCTCTGGCGTGTCCTGAACCGCGTTGCTATTTTTAGAATAAAATGTTAACAGTTTTAGTCAAGTGGTCGTCTTCAATAATATCTCCAGCTGCTTGTTCTAAACTGATAAGCTTTTGAAATCCTGCACGCTATCTTATGTGTTAGCCCCGGCTTTATACAACGCGCGGGTTTTCTGCAATACTTTGGTAAGAATATTTAAACAATATATTCCACGCGGAACTCAACGCCGTCTTATTAGCGGTTACGCTTATCCCTTGGATGTTTAACCTAGCCAGAATTTATACATCCTGATGTCACTTTAAGCTATGTCTGAAATGATAAAAAGACCATACTTTTCCAAGAAATTGCGAAAACCACTACCGCCGGTACCATGAAATACGCTAAATCACTCCAAATACGCGTACTGACATTCAGCCAAACGCCCTACTCTTTATGCCCTACTCTTTATGTAACGGGGGCATCGAACAACAAAAACAAACCATAAATTTCAGTGACCGAGTTAAGCAAGCCACATGACAATATTGAGCAAATTGTACGCTATTGATTTGCGGTTTCATCAAACGCAGTAATACAATTAGGTGCAAAATGTGGCCGACAGTATGGTTGTCATGTAGTATGACCCCTGATTCTCTAAATGGCTTTTTTGTACTTGGCTGTTGCCAAAATATTCGGGGTGTGTTGACTATAACAGTTAAAAATCCATGGTGCAAGTATGCTCTAACTGGTCATAGGAAAACATCGGCTTTTAAACGATTGGTCGTTTAGAAAAAACGCCGTCATAGTTATATCGCCATCCTACGATTTTCTGCTAAAACATTATCAGCAAAATCTGTAGTTTAATTGGTTTGATCTGCTTTCTGCCTTCTGATCACGAAGCTTTCAATGCGATCACATAATTTATTTGCCAGTACAATAGTCCGTGAATACTCTTCACGGTACAACTGTATGAAGCACCTGAAATTGTAAAGCATTCCGAAAAATCCTACAACGTTTCCACGAAATTTGATTGTATGACACTCTAGTATGCCTCGGTCGTGTTTAATTACGATGTAGTGTGCGATTTGGTTGAGCAAACCCGGGGGGTGTCAAGAAATGAACATTTCATCCCCGCATTTCTCCATAGATTAGTACATTGACCCGTTTCTGTAGGCCATCAGATTGAAAACGTTTAATACAAATGCTACCGGTAAAATTTCGCGAGTCAGACTCTATGTGAATGTTTTGCCCTAAGTGTGGCAATGATATCTGCGCTCGCTGGTGGCATTTTAATGATAAACGTTGGACAATGTGATGGTTGTGAAATGTGGACAATTGAAGGTACGAAAGAAAGAAGGATGTTAGATATGGTAAAATATCGTTCAAAATAGTTCACGGGAAATGCTCGACCAAACGTCTTGATTGACAACCGTGAGTACACCTTTACCTGCAAACGCAGACTCGTGATTTAAAAGATTTGGCCACAAACGTGAGTGTATTACGGCGAATAATGGTATGGACGCTTGTTTCCACCTTGTGCGATTCCTGCAAAAAGGACTGCTCGAGTTGGTTTAGAGAACAGCGAACCCGGCTATGAAACGTTACATGGAAGATGCGGAGTGCAGCAACATGTTTCCTCCGTTGAAACATGTATTTGCTGTTAGCGTAGCTTCATGCCGTAAGTCTGATTTTGTCGCCAACACATTTGCCATTGTTAATATATTAGAAGTCGCTGTCTGGGTTTAGGAATCATTCTTAGTAAGCGCCTTGAGTATTAGCAAAATATATCATTAAGTGTTTGGATGGCAAACTACCCACCTCCGTCTCCACCACCCGCTGAATGTTTGGAATGAAAAATATGAAAACAAGTTGCGAAATACAGTATGGAAACGGAGCACGCTCTTTGCTACTTAGCAATTTACAAATTTGGTTGGAAGAATGACTCGTAGTTTCTTTGTAGTATGTTCATTGGATGATTTTGGTAATCCTATCTGTTTCATTGCCCAAACTTCCACAAAAAGTGAATAAATCTGTGGTTTTCCACTGATTGTTTAGGAAATCTACAATTAAATTTGCATCTTGGTGCATCTGTTCACTATTCTGTGAACAACTGTCCACCGAAACCATTTTAACGCGCGATAGTCCATTGAGGTTAAAATAGTGTTGAAAATGTGGTGCTGTGTTTGTTTTTCTAATATGTCATAGATCCACGGTGAAGTTTTTTAAAGAATAGATGCGATGTTTGACACTGGTTTTGGTGCCTTAATTGAGAAAACCCACTAAAAAATAATCCCACAACCAGTTAGCACCAAGCAGGCACGAGCAGCCGAACAGACTCACTTGTCTCCGTGGTGGTTTCTGTAGCAATTCTTATAACCCAAAGTGATGGGATGTAATTTAAGCTAGAAGTATGCAAGAAATGCACACACAAGTACAATGTGCACCTGTGGCAAGACTGCTGGCCAATTGTTTTTTTCGAAACTTGCACTCAGTTCTTAAACGTTTTGACCCAGTACTAGTGCACGTGTCGGTATTAAAATTATGTCCCTCGAACCGATTTCACAGACAATATGTACGCCCTAAACTTGTCAATTTGCTTCCTCTCCAAATTGTTTGTACCAACGTACAACATTCAAGTAGGCAACCGGAGTCAACTGTGAACACATGTGATTGAGTTTTGAAGATGCAGGTCGCATTTTATGACACTGTGAACTGCATATGGATGGCAGTAAACAAATACTATTAAAAAACGAATATCGGCCTCATAACTTATCTATGCACGCCTAATACATTAAGGTGTGCGGGTTAGGTGGCAATGAATGCATGATTCTAATGCAAAAATCAGGTCCTAGGCGCTCAGTCAATGTGTCCCACTAAAATGGTTTGTTTCAGCGAAGACTGAATGTCATAACACACTTTGCAAAATCGAGGGCTGTTGTAAGAAATTATGTGTCATATTCGGCGAAGGATTTTTGTAAACACCACCGCCCTAAGTGTCCATTCGTTGCAACATCATTAGATGTGATTCTTTTCACAGAATAGCCACACTGCTCCATCTATGCAAGGAGTGCTGCTAATACATAGCGCTTGCGGATTTATTATTTATTCGCTGGATACCGCACATCAAATAGCTATGGTTTTTCAATTCAGTTTATCAGATATATATTATTATTAGTTATATATATCGCACTGGAGCGGGGTGAGCAGAAGATATAACAATTACAATTTGCCGCAAAAATCGCCATGTCAATCTGTGTTTCCTTTAAACCACTTTGGAATTGATGAAGAACCAGGTGAGCTACACATTCCAGTGGTATATAACCCTGGTGGCTGGCACGCGTTGATTCAATGCCACGTGACCAGGAGTAAGATAGTTGCTGAGACCGGGTGATCATTCGGCTATGACGACTTGACCAAACGTATGATGACGCGTTAGTGGGTTATCTGGTGTCTGCGTGCAGCCAGTGAAACCCAAAAATACAATTTGATATCCCTTAGTTATGTTTTAGTGTCAACTCTGCCCGCTTAATCGTTAGCCTGTTAGTAACCGGATGTGAATTTCCCTCTGCTCACGTTGCTTCAACTTGAATATATGATGTTCCCTAAAGGTCCGGGCAAACTCGTCAATCTCGGCTATGTCAAATAATTCCGCACCAGTATGTATTCTGTGGGTAGAAATACAAAATGCATCAAGTTCGCCAGCAAACTCACCTCAAAATTTTATGACATTACAAAATCAATGTGCCAGGCCAAGTTTTGAGTCTGATTTCAGCATCTGGTATATGCTGTGCAGACTTTCGCTGCACTGTCTTCACGCAAAGGGAGATGGTGGTCACCATTACAACCAGATGTTCTATAAATTTGGGTAAACGTTTCTTTGCTGCTAGTGTAAATATAGCTGTAATAATTAACAGGCAATTTCGATTGACGCTTAGATACGATCCATACTGAAATCGGGGCCGGTACTGATTACTTCTTAACATTTCCATCCGGGACGTTGTGGGTTTCCGATACTTAGATTTCCGTGAAACACACGCCGCTTTTAGTGTTTTATAACGAAAAATCGCGGGTGTCTCCGTTGGATTTTCAAAACAAATTTGCTTCAATGTTAGGACAAGATCTCTGCTGCAACTTGTTCTCTAATTTTTCGAGAAGGCAAGCTTTGTTTAAACACCGTAAAGTTGGCCTCAGATACATTTGGCAAATATATGACAGCAGGTCTATTCAGCACATAAAGTCAGACGCATTGAATATTCGATACACTGGATGAGGCCTATACATGTTTGATGTGTCCACGCGCAATGTAGGCATTCAGCTGCTTATCGTTAGTTATTAATAAATATTCATTCGTATGTCAACAGGTATTGAACAATATGAAAAAACTTCTCGAAGTTATGCATTTAAAATACGATTTTCCAGAGAGTGTGCAGTGTTGAGGCTTCAAATTTGTATTACGAGACTAACTTGACCAAACTTACTTAGATCACTCTGCAAAATATTATTGATTATATATATATATTACTTATTATCTACTGCGACCCCGAAATCTGGGATGTATCTGATTTGCGTCACAGTAGTGCCTGGCTGAACTAAGTGAAATACAGGTCAGTGTGATGGGTGTGATTAACTGCTTTTTCATCAAAAACTTCAAAACCGTCACTGTCCATTCATTCGGGCAAACTATGACGAGAGTGGTGTTCCGTCCAAAAAATGAAACTCAAAATGGCTTTGTATACAATTTTTGCGTGCATCATAAACAACATTTATTATCCAATGTAACAGGGCGTAATTTAAGCTCACTGGNGTCAATGTGTCCCACTAAAATGGTTTGTTTCAGCGAAGACTGAATGTCATAATACACTTTGCAAAATCGAGGGCTGTTGTAAGAAATTATGTGTCATATTCGGCGACGGATTTGTGGAATCACCACCAAAATCGGAAAGCCCTAAGTGTCCATTGTTTGCATCATCATACATACATACATACATACATACATCATGCATACATACATAGCGCTTGCGGATTCAATATTTATTCGCTGGACACCGCCCATCAAATAGCTATGGTTTTTCAATTCAGTTTATCAGATATATATTGCATATCACGAACGAGTTTGTTACATTTACTGCATTTTCAACCGTCGAAGAGTGTGGGATATACGTAATCACTGAGGGCGATCTCCTTGATGCACGCGTGACACTGACTGCGAAATTGGGCTGTTTCTGCCAGTGTCATTTACCAGTGTTGAATTGAGTCTCTCATGGTCTTTATCCAGACAGGCGGTAGGTGTCGACCTGAATCATTATCCTGGTGAGTGTTTTCGTACTTCGTTGTCAGGTCATTGACTTTTCATCACTAGGCCGCTTGCAGGCACCACAGGGCTAGGCGAAACAAGATGTGTGAGACATTCAGTCATTTGCGGTGAGGAATACATGTATTGGCCAGCGTAATCTCTAAGTTTTGTAATTCTTCTATTGTTGGAAATTTTCTTCTTCCTGGGAACATCTGGCATACTTCAGCATTCCTGATGGTTGACTGCTTACATGATTCCGCTTTGTGGAGAGGCTAAGTTAACAATTCTTAAAGTAGTACAGATGTAATCACCGCAGTGTAAACTCTGCTTTCCTCCTCACAGGGTTGCAAAATTGATCGATGTAAGCGAAATTCTACAGAAATACTGTGCTTGTGGATGAACTTCTGAACTACCGCAGCAACCATGAAGACTGTCACAAACAGAGCTGCAGTCGGACACTAATCAAGCAAACTGGAACATGTTTCAGTACGGTGGATTCCAAAATACTGTAAGAAAATCACTTACACGAAATCTTTCAAAGAAACAGTTACCTTGGTAGCTTCACCTGAATTTATACAATTCAACCGGCTTTACTACCCAAAACACAAGCGAGACTATTACACTACCACACGTCGGGGACTTCTCGTAGATGACGACATGGATACTACGACAGCATGATATAACACAGCCAAGAGAACTGCTGGTATGCTGCAAGTACTACGGAAACCAAAGGGGAAACATAGCGCAGTGGAGAAGACGAACGTTATCAGCAAAGTTCAATGCATATATGGTGGGAAAAGCTACGCCTTATAATCAGGGAGAAGATTGTCAAAAGGAAGTTGAATAAAAACAAGCTTGTCATTAGTACACACGACCAATTCTTGCTTGTCTTTTTACATGAAGACCACAGAGGACACGTATTCGACTAGAACAACGACAGAGTACTACGGTAAACAAGAACTAAAGTGAATTTACAAACGAAATTACGAGGGCATGGTACACCACACGGGTCAAATAAATTACGGTAACATTGAGAACGACTCTGCCTATCAACATCTGGGGATAAGGGAAGTCGGGGAACATAAGACACTGATTCGAAGATGTAGTCAAATGGAAAGAAGAACAGACGTAAACCAAAAAGGCGTCGGGTGCGGAAAGGCAAAATGACTCAACGGGAATTTCGGTCTCACATCAAGGGTTACCAAATATGAACACGTAAGGACAAACTCAGCACAGTGTGACAGTCAAACAAAGGAAACACGCACCACTTCGCAACACAGATTACGAACGGGCAAATCAAAATCCGTGCATAAACGACTATCAATAGCTGATAAGGTTGTAACTCAAAGCTGCTCTCTTGCAAACTCGATAAGCACATCAATGAAGAGAGGGACTACTTCCCCAACAAAGCAATGAGGATGCCTCCTTAAATGCTGATGAATTGTTAGCAAACCAGTTGCCAAGCTCCATGAGGACGTCAGTAAACGGTAAATGCATCTAAACTACCGTTAGTTGAACAGATTACTTGAATTCTTGGATATCAGGAATAAATCATGAGTTCAAAATTGGTGTACACCTGGCTTCACCTCGAAACACCTGATTATTTCAGGCTTTTCAACGTTAGCGAAAAACCTTGCTTCAGTCATGCGATGCAGCGACCCTGAAGGCCTGAACAATATTTTAACAATGGTTATCCACTGTGTGAGACACTGTGGCATAAGCTTGTCAAAAAATGAGGGTTTACGTGGTCTTTTGATTGAGTTGTCATGTTTACTTACTCTACACAGGTCTAACTCGTAGATGCCGGAAGTTCTACCAATAATAGCACTTTTCAAAGCAGTTATTTGTACTTTATTGGTAGTTTGGGAATTCCACTTCCTCTACGCACACTAGGCGTTATCGAACAATCGTTGGTCGGCTGCTTGACGTGGGCTGCCTTAAACATGTAAATCACAACATTTAGAATACAACGTTATTTCGCCTGTGTAAGTGGACCATACAAGACTGACTGAAATGACTGGTCGTGCGAAGTAGGAAAAAGGAACTTGCATGTGAGTGGCTGATTATGGTGTTACATTATATATCTTACGGCAACTTCGTATACACCGGTCCAAAGCGGTGCGATTGGTAGGTCGTAGGTTTAACACCAACGCCCTCTCTGCATTAGGATGAAAATGGAGCCATCCATTTCGTCCATCCAAACTGAAACACAATTTGCTGATCATTTGACCTGGACGCATAACAACTATTCTTTCGCAAATAAAACGACAAGCGTATCTGTCACAATAACTTGGCAGAGAGGACATGAAATGGACTTCATATCTGTCTTGTCATATTCTAATTCGCTCGTACACATTCTGATAAATCGCAAAAAATCTCTAAGGGTCATGTGCTCCCGGAGTTTATTCAATTGCTGTCACTTTAGAAGTTCTGAACAGCAGAAGCTAACTGGTTGTTATTCCAGAATCTTAGGAATGTGCGCTGTTGCTTCTTTCCTCAGAAACCGATTTAGAGCACTTTAAACTATTTGACTTGTCCAAATAATGGGTTACATTCCGTTGGGCCAGTG